>JARYZH020000025.1:1170705-1250705 GCA_030021035.2 Notholithocarpus densiflorus | reverse complement strand
TTCCTTTTAAGCTGTCGTTCCACCTTTATTGCCATGTGCACCATGTCTTCCAACTACACGTAGTGTTGCAACTCCACTACGTTGGCAATGTCTCAATTCAGCCCATTCGAAAACCTCGCCACGGTAGCTTCTCTATCCTCCTTTACATTAGCCCTAATCATGGCAATCTCCATCTCCTTTTGGTAGTCATCCACACTCCTATAGCCTTGAGTAAGATTGTAATTTCTGATATAAGTCTCTATAGTAGTGACTAGGGTTAAACCGCCTCCTCATGCTGGCCTTCATTTCCTCCCACATCTCAATAAGCCTCTCATGATTTCTCCTTCTGTTCATCACAAGTTGATCCCACCATATAATAGCATAGTCAGTAAACTCAATGACAATGAGTTTTACCTTTTTATCCTTAGAGTAGTTATGGCACTCAAAGATCAACTCCACCTTTTTCTCCCATTCCAAGTATGCTTCAGGATCGTTTTTCGCTTGGAACGATGGTATCTTCATTTTGATGTTTCCTAGGCTTCTATCAGTCCCATCTTGCCATCTCAGATCTCTTCGGAAACCTTTACCACGCCTTTCTCCCCTTGGCACAAACCTGCCCTCATTGTTTAATGAAGTTTGATCCTCTTCATCTTCGAACTCAACCTCGTGGTCATCATTAGAGTCATCCACGTGGGCAGGCCTTTCTTGCCTTCTAGCATTAGGGGCTCTTTGGGGGCGCTCCTCACGCAAAGTAGCAATAACAGCAACTTGCCTATCCATCCAATCTCGAATCTTATTAAACACCACGTTCATGTTCTTAAACTGTTGTTGCATAGCTTGCAACATGAAGGACGACTCCTCCCCTCCTTCCTTTTTTGATGTTTTGCCCCTAGAAGACATACTTTTGAAACTACAGAGAAATTAGAAATAATTCCTCACAACACTCCCTCACATGTTTGCTTTCAAATTATGTCTCTCACACTCGTGTTTCACTCTTAATTGGCTTTTTCCTGATATTAGTCTCACACTTTCTTGCCTTTTTCCACTCATAGCTTTCCCTTTTCAGTTCTTCATTAAACTAATAAACTTGATCAAGAAATTCAACTTGTTGTATTTAAACTAATACCGATGGCAAGAAATATTACAGACACAATAAATCAAAGGAAGAGGACAAAAGAAGACAATATTTTGGTCTGAGAGAACTGAAACTACAAACAATATTTTTTCTGTTTTCTATTTCTTTTTTGAAGTCTCTTCTTTTTTTTTTTCACGTTTTTTTTACGTTTTTTTTTTTTTTTTGAACTTGGTGCATGATTTTAACCTGGTGCATGTCACAAAATAAGAACAAGGAATAAAGAACGTAAAAGAAACGAGATAGGATGATAACAAGAAACAAAAGATAAAGGGATAATAAAACTGATTTTAGAACCTGTGCTTTGATACCAAATGATGCGAACCTCAATTGACATGCTTTGAGACCCAACAAATAATATTGGAATACTTGCCCAAGAAAGCTAAAATTCAGATTTTGATAGAAACCCCGACCTAACGTTTATAAATGAAACGCAAACCAAAGGTATAAGACGGACCTCGACCTAATGATTATAATAGAATCACGAACTGAAGGTATAAAATTTGCACGCCACAAGGAAGAATCTCTGATAAGTTCACAGTTCTTGAAGAACCAAAAGAAGAAGCAAAACTTCACGTTTTTTCTGATTTTTATTCAATAATCCTCCATTACAATGAGTGCATGCTATTTATAAGACATGACTGAAAAGAGGAAAAATATAAAAAATGTACTAAATAATAAAAGCCTAAATTAAAGTTGATTTGGTCTGAAATTAGTATCTCAAAAATAGGAAAATAGCTAAAATACGTTTTAAATAATAGAGCCTAAAATTAAGGTGGATTTGATCTAAAATTAGCAGCTCCAGAATAGGAAAAATATTTATTGATTGGTATGGAGCTGGAAAATCAATCAACCATTAATCCACACCATAAATCACGCCCAATTAAGCCAGATCAGCCTTCAATAACTTGGATTAAATTTATTACGCCTTTATCTTTCTTTGGGCCAAGTTTGGAATGTCCTGTGTTAGAATCAGCCCAAATCTCTTGAATTAGTCCATTAAGTGCTTCTTTGATCTTCTTGGATCTTGCTCTAATAATAGGCCCAACTAAAACATGCAATGGATTCTTTAATGCTTGTTGATTCTCATCAGGTAAGATCTTGGTTAATTTGCGAAGGGAAAAGGTCTGTGAGCATTTGAAATTGTCTTTCTATTGAATATTATAATTAAGTTCAAGGTAAAGTCTGCACTTATTTTTTTGCAGTAAGTGGTTATCAAAAGATATATGGCTTACAAGTTAATATTAATTAAAGATCCAATGCCATTAAATTGGCAATCTCGTGGAATTTACAAAGCCGCGTATTAACTGCTAAGGAAAAGTTGTTTTTCACTTTTCCTCAAGGACATGTTCAATGGTTCTTGTAAAGGCCATTTAACCATTTATATTCAAGTGTTCAAGTCGGCCATTTGTTGCAGTGGTGGAGCAGTAGTGGTGCAGTAGTGGTACTGTTGATGATTTTGATTTGGGAAGAGAAGCTGCTACGCACTCACAAGAGAGGGGGGAGAGAGCTGGGTAAAAAATAAAGAAATATTTTTTTTAATTGATTGGAAAGAAATATTTTTTTAACTTTGTGCCACTTAAATAATACACGTGTAAGTTATGTGCTCAAAATTTCCATCTAACATAACAGTAAAATTAACTTTGGGGTGCAAATTGTAACAAGAGTAATAATTTAGAGTGTAAAATGTGCAATCAAATAGTTTAGGTGCAAAGTGTAATATGTGGAATAATTTAGAGTGGTAAAGTATAATTCTCCTACGAAAGGCTATCAATGAAATCGAACAGCTTCTCAACCCATTTTGATTTTAAAATCTTGAACAAGTAAAGTATATAATGTCACATATCATTTTATTTAATCAAACAATTAAAATGAGATTAACTTTTTACATTTTATTGTATGATCTCATTTAGTTATCAATAATATTTTCACACAATGCACTGAAGCCATGCGCTTAACATATATTTAAAAAATGTAGTAGTATACGATAAAAAAAACCAATGAAATTCTTCTTCTTCTTTTTTTCCCTACTTAATTTGCTAATTTCAATTATAAGAATAGGAAAAAAGAAATACCATGTTTATATGTTTGAAATTTTTTGTTCATATTCTGAGCTCCCATAAGATCAAATCCTAGCTCCGTGTACATCCTTCAAGTGACAAGTCTATATAATAATCAAAAAAATGTTTATATAACACGAACTTTTATATATAATAATTCTTCCAAAAAATAAAAAAAAGTTTATATAATAATTAGTGACTTCCTATAGTTTTTTTGTGAATTATTCGAGGGTTACATTATTTTCCACAACTATCCTATGTTGATTGTAATTAGTTGTGTCATTTTCATTTTTTACATAAACTTACTATTTTTTTTTTCTGCACCACTTACAATTAGTCACATAAGATAGTTGTGAAAAATTATGTTGTAAAGATTGTGGTCTTTAGAATTATTGTTGTTTTGTATCATGCTTCATCGTTCCTTTGGTTGGAATGATTTTGGGGAGGATGGAAAAAAAAGAGAGTAAAAAATAGGAGAGAAAATAGATGAGAAGGGTGTTTGGTTGGGAGGGGGAGGAGGAGAGAAAAATGGTGGAGTCCGACTGTTTTATCTCTGAGCTCACCAAAACTTAATTTCTTCAAAATGAGAATGAAAATGGGGTGCAAAATTTTGAACTAAAATGCCCACCGCTCACTAACCAACTGCTACCAGTACCCGCTGCCAACTGCTTCGTTTTGTTTTGTTTATTTTTTTTTTCTTTTGCTTGCCAATGTTGACAACTTTTTCTCCCAGTAGTTATTTTTATTATTATTTTTTTGGTGCAATTCGTTTCTCTTTTTCTTTCTTTCTTTCTTTCTTTTAAATTTTTTTTTTCAATAGTTTTGATTTTGATTTTTTTTTAAGTGTTAAATTATTTTTTAACCCTCAGCTTTGTTTTTTTTTTCCCCTTTCGGTTTTATAGAAAATAAATTTTAGTTCTTGAATTTCTTGAGCTCTTTTATTATTTTTTTAATGAAGTGCCAATTCATATATATATATATATATATATATATACTTTTTAATGAAATTATAAAAACGTGTTATTTTTTGTTTTTATCTAATATGGACATGATTTTAAATTTACGCAAATCCCATTTTCTATCTTTCCATTTTTCTTCTCAACCAAACAAAAAAATTTTCATCCCTCCACTTTTTTCTCTCTTCCAACAAAATAAAAATGAGAAAAATTAATATCTTTTCTATCCTCTCACCTTTTCACCTCTCCTCATCTTCTATGCTCTCACTTTTCCATTTTTCCAACCAACAGTTAAGGAAATGGCCAACTATTTGTAACTTGTAAGAGAGTCTGATTTTGTTTTGTTTTTTCTTTTACTTGACTTTTTGTTTTCTCCTATCTTTTGAGGTATCCCAATAAAAAAAGTATTTAAACTTTAAAATGAACAAACTAAGTTGTACCTACCATTCTCTAGAAAATGCACAGCAAAGTACCCATGGATTTTAGAAATTACAGATGAAATGGCTAATTTAGTTTCAGAAAGTATGAAAATTGACTTAGGTAATTCATATATGAATGAAAATCTGAAGATGTTATTGTTACAACTTCAAAGGGGAAGAAAATTTAAGCCCTTCTGACATATTGCAAAGAAAATTTCAGTGATTGAATGAAATGTGGCATAAAAGAACAAATTATCAAGACATCCATGTGAGAAGTGGAGTATGATAAAACTTCCAATGAAACAGACTTATCACAAAAAAGAGCTAGCCCACTTATCAAACCCACTCTAGCTGCCACAAATACATCCAGTAAGTGAGAGTCTAGTGCAAACTTTCGGAACACCATGTCTGTGAAGCATTGTTTCACTAAGAAACAAGACTTTAGGATTTTTTTTCTCTCTTTAGTGAGAGAAAGGCATGAGCGGCTATAGGGTTCCCAAGCCCTCCACAGTTCCAAAACAAAAGGTTCATTAAGATGGTGAAGGTTGCTTAACAGTGTTATTGGAACCAACACCTAGATTATTTTGACAATGAGCACTCTTTGTACGTTTTAAGACACAAATAGAAGGAACTGATTCTAAAGCTTTTTTATGCTAAGGAGAAACGGTAGTTTCAAGTTTCAACACCAGAAAAAAGAAGAGAAGAAAAAAAATGTGGCAAATAAGTGGGGAAATTTGCTATGTAACACCATTTTTGAAACATATTTGTTAGTAAGTATGTTTTCAAAACTTATTAGCAAACTAGTATCTCGAGCCTTAGAGGCTCGAGTTCAGTGATAAAACTTGAGTCTTAGAGACTCGAGTTCTAAGTTGACGTGGAAGAAAAAATTCACATGGAACTCGAGTCTTTGCTCACACCAGTAAAACCAAACTTTCCATCTTTGTGAACCTCTCACCCAGCCCTTGCCTTCATTCTCCTTAGAAAGCTAGGAACCACTACCTTCGTTCTTCACCTAGCCACTACCATTCTGCCTTCATTCTTCATCCCAGCCACTGCCTTCGTTCTTCTCAAAAACCCCAAGAACCACTACATTTGATCTTCTTAGAAACCCAGCCTTCGATCTTTAGAAACCCTAGCCTTTAATCTTCTCAGCCTTCAATCTTGTCGGCCTTCGATCTTCTAGGCATGGGATCTTGTAAGCCTTTGATCTTATGGGCATGGGTTTTTATGGTTACTTGAGAAGAATGAAGCAGTGGGTGGGGCGTGGGTGTTAATGGTTGCTTGAGATGAACAAAGCTAAAGAAAGAAGAACAAAGGCAGAAGAAAGAAGAACAAAGTAGAAGAATGAAGTGGCAGCACCATTACAGAACTCGAGTTTCTAAGGCTCGAATTCCACGTGGATTATAATTCCACATCAACATTGCTAGCACATAGAACTCGAGTCTTTAAAACTCGAGTTTGCCATGGAACTCGAGCCTCTAAGGCTCGAGATGCTAATTTCCTAATGAGAAGTCATGTTTTTATGTTGGTTTTATTCAGTGACAAAACTTTATATGCAACATATTTTATTGGTGATGTATTATTTTCTAGGTTTTCGTGTAAGTTGGGATAGTGTACTTGAGCCTCTTTTTGAAGACTGAAAGCTGCATCGACTCGAGATCTCGCGACTTAGAGGTGACTAGCTCGCGACCTGGCCTAAGCTGCCTGTGAAGTCCACGTGGCAGGTGTTTGTCTGAGAGTGCAGACGTGCACCTCGTGACCATCTCGTGACCTTAGGGGGTGAACAAGTCGCGAGCTGCATGACCTCTATACTTTGTTAACTGCACCAACCACTTTTTTTCAGCCATCACACACACACACGCACAACTGTGAATCGTGGATAGGGGATTTAAATAAGTATTGACCAAACCCTAGAAACACTAAGGGTGCCAAGAGTGTGAAGCCAATCCTTTGTATGAAAAGAGAGAGCTTTTTCTTAGAGAAAAACCAAGTTCTTCATCTCCTTTTTCCATCTCTTTCATTCCATTAATAGAGATTCTGTAAACACATTCCTCATCCATAAACGCATACCTGTGAGTGAGTGAATGAGAAAGGAAACTTGAGAAGCCACAACCTAAATCCAATCATCATTGGTGGTGATTCAATTGGAGTTTCAGTGGAGGGTTTCCGGTAAGCTAGGAAGAGAAAGGGCTCGATGAAGTCGGTTGCTAGCTAGAGCTTGAAGGGCTCAAGTACATGAAGGGAAGTGGGCCTGGGGAGTTCATTGTATACCTTATGTGCTGCAACTATCTTACCTAGTGGAAATTTCTGCTGGGTGGTCGGGGGAGAGGTTTTTACGCTCGGGGCTCGGCTTTTCCTCTTCCATAACACTTGTGGTGTTATGTGTGGTTTGCTTGTCTTGCTCTCTCTATTTCCTTTAGCTTTCTATATTACCATGCTTTTGTAGTGTAGATTGTGATTTGGAAGTTTTGCTAAGTTACTTACACTTTAACTTGTGATTAGTTTAGTGTTAAAATAAACTTAGTTGTAAAATCTGGTATTAAGGGTTCTACATACATGCTAGGATAGTTATAGCATACTTTCACCTAAATAGTTCTAGAAACGTGTTCACTAACGAAATAGTTTCTAAAATTATGCTAAATGCAAAAAAAAATTCTAAATAAGTAGGAGAAAAATTATAAGAAGAAAGTAACTAATCCACAGGATGAGCATTATCCAAATGAAACTTAAAGGGGAGATCCTTTATTTATAAACAATTTTTTTACACTTATTTTTCCCTTTCCCGATTACAAGCAACCATATATGATACATTAGATAGTTGTGAGAATGAGTATTAAATAGGTTATAGTCTTAGAATTTTTCATACTTTATTAATAAACATTTTTTTTGGAGAGGATAATAATAAACAATTTAACAAAAGCCTTTTTTTATGGGGAAATTCTTAGGTGATCCAGGACTACAAGGTCAGCCAATAGAAAAGAAACACATCAACAAAAATAGTTGAGATCAACTTACCTGCCACATCACCTTAAAACAGCTACACACTTTAACTTCCGTTAGTCCAACAACGTTAACCCTCTATTGAAATTCAATTTTTGATTTAGAAATTGGGAGAGTCGATGAAGGTAAAAATTGAAAATAAAGCTTTTCATTTTCAATCTTCTTCATTTTTGGAGCACTATCTCTGTGTGTGTGTGTGTGTGTGTGTGTGTGTGTGTGTGTGTGTGTGTGTGTTCATCGTCACCACCATTTGGCTGCCACTTCCTTCCATCTCAATGTTGGCAACATTTCTGCACTTGCATGGTACCAGTTTTGTTCCCTTTTTAGTGTGTTAGGGTCATATTTTCTATGTATTGGCTTATCCTTTGACAAAACACACTTTACTTGTATTTGGGTAGATCTAAGTTGGGTTTAATGTATCAACAAGTGTGTGAAGTTTACTTTACAAATGGTATCATTAAAGACATGAAGATTGATCCAAGAAACAAGTGAAGAAAAGCTATTTCATTAAGGCTCGACACTAGGCTTGATTTTAAAGTCATATCTGAAATTCGGCCCATGATGACTTGGATGATTAAGGTTTCTCTCTCTACAACCATAGACTATATAAAATGCTTATTTTAAAGTCATCAACGTGACAAAGAGATTCAATTAGAAAACTCATATACTCTATCAGAAGCTATAGCGTTCTGTGCGTCATAGGGTTTTGTAACCAAGTGCTTCCTAATCTTTAACTTGCTTTGAAGTGAAAAACTTTGTAGCCAACAACAGCCAATTAAGTTGCTAGAGTTAGTCATGTACTGAGATCCGTGCATGCGAAGAAGTCTACTTCAAGATCAAGTCCAATTGGGTATTGGAGCGAAGGTTCAACTATAGGTTGGTATTTTGGGATAGGCCAAAGTAGTGGTAAGATTCCTCATACTTGTAACCGCTTGATTGTTGATTTGTGGATTCTTGGGAGTGATGACCTGAAATTCACTCGATGAGGTATATTTGCCTTGCGAGAGGTTTTCCCCATTCGTCAACAAATCACCGTGTCTATTTTATTTTTGCTGCATAACAGGTTATTTGGTGATTTGTTGGTGCCTCCATGATTTGCATGTAATTTGATCTAACTAATCAACTTGGATAATTGAATTAAGTAATTGGGGTCAATCTATAACCCAACAAGTGGTATTAGAGCAGACACACTCTAATTAGGTTTTTAATCTATGTTGTGTGATCTATTTACCCTTATTGTTATAAATACAAATTACATGAACAAATATTTTTCTACTATTCTCTCTTGTGACACTAACATTGATTTTCTTTAGTTTCTCAAGACATGTAAGTTTGACATTTATTTGAAATTGATGTTTTTGTTGGTTGAAAGATAGTTGTATATGGATGATTTGTTAAGATCATTTCACGTGACAGAACATTTGATTTTCGAAAAATGCGAACTTCAAAGAAGACTAGACTGTTTCAAAAGGTGCATCCACAGGGTTGTCTATAAAAGAAAGATAAAGGCTCGGTTAAAGTTATCCAGTAAAGGTTATAGAGAAAGTACCTTATGGTATAACCTGGCTAATAAACATGAAGTATGTTTCATGATGCATACTGCCCTTAAAGTAATGGACACCTGTCTATGGTGCCTTGATAGTGGTTGTTCAAGACATATGACTGGAGACTGTTCCCTCTTTAAAACGTTTGAACCAAAAAGGGGTGGCAATGTTACATTTGGTGATGGAAGCAAATCCCAGATAAAAGGAAAAAGGAATTATCTCCTTGCTAGGATTATTTGAAATTGCGAATGTTTTATATGTTGAAGGGGTTGATTTTGATGAGACGTTTGCACCTGTGGCTTGTATTGAATCCATACAGATTTTACTTGCTCTTGCTTGTCATCTTAAATTCAAGTTATATCAAATGGATGTTAAGAGTGCCTTCCTAAATGGGTTTCTCAAGGAAGAAGTCTATGTATCTCAACCCAAGGGTTTTGTTGATCCATATTATCCCAATCATGTGCTTTATCTAAAGAAGACACTATATGGCTTGAAGCAAGCACCAAGAGCGTGGTATGATCGACTCACAGAATATTTGGTGGATAATAGGTTTTCAAGAGGTCAAGTCGATAGAATCTTGTTTATCAAGAAGGTAGATGGAGAGCTGGTTATAGCTCAAGTATATGTCAACGACATCATCTTTGGGTCTACGAAAGATGATCTTGCACTCTCTTTTTCCAGCGTGATGCAAACTGAATTTGAGATTAGCATGATAGGAGAGTTAAAATTGGACTTCAAATTCAGTAAAAAGACTTAGGTAACTTCATCTCTCAATCTAAATATGCAAATAATTTTGTGAAGAAATTTGGTTTAGAGTCTGCTAGCTCTGTTAGAAGCATGATAGGTAGTCTTTTGTATCTCACTGCTAGTAGACCTGACATTAGTTACAGTGTTGGAGTTTGTGCTCGATATCAAGCAAATCCTAAAGAATCCCATGTTACTGCTGTTAAGCGTATTATCAAATACGTTAAATCAACTAGTAATTTTGGTGTTTGGTATGATAAGGACACTAATGATGTGTTGGCTGGATATTCTGACACTGACTGGGCTGATAATGCTAATGATCTAAGAGCACATATGGTGGGTGTTTTTACTTGGGAAATACTCTTGTCTCTTAGATGAGTAAGAAGCAAAATTCTATGTCTCTCTCCACCACCGAGGCAGAATACATTGTTGTAGGTAGTTGTTGCACTCAACTCCTTGGATGCAAATACTCCTTCTTGATTATGGTATTTGTCAAAAACATCTCACCATATATTGTGACAATACTGATACCATTATCATCTCCAAAACTCCCATCCAACACTCCCAGACTAAACATATAGACTTTTGACACCACTTCATTCGTGGATTGGTTGAAGATGACACTTTCACTCTTGAGTTCATTAACACTAATGATCAAAATGTGACCTCTTCATAAAACCTTTGGATGGTTGCCGTTTTGAATTCTTGTGCCAAAACATTGGTGTAATCTCTTTGGAGTAATCTTCCTTCTTCTTTTTCTTAATGCATTTGCATCTAGTTTTTACTGCTTTTTATTATGTTTGTTTGTTTGTTTTGTTTATTGCTTTCAATAAAAAAAAGGAAAATTTGAAAAATACAAAAACAGTGTGTGTGTGTGTGTGTGTGAGTGTGTATTTTGGTACTTGTGTACCTTGGATGGCCAATGAAACAAGGTTTCTTAACTTTGTATCGTTTGTAGCTTGGATGAGCATCTTTATGCACAACTAAGCAATGTGAGCTTTGTGGCTCGTTGTGTGATTTGTATGATTTGGTTAATCTTTTATCATTCATATCTATTTCACTCTCTTTGATGGGAAGGACTAAAAAATCCTAAGAGAAAGGCATATATAACCATCTCACCACTAAAACTCGTCAATCATAAAACATCTGTGTGCAATTCATAAAAGCTGTGCTCAGTAAGGTGTAGTACTTGCACATCAAGAAAAAGATGTTTGGCTAACATAAATGGGTATTTCTTTTCTCTCTCTTATATGCCCATGCATGATATGCCTTGTTATACTTAAAAGAAAAATATGCAAAGAACATGAAAAAGCAAAATGAATCAAAATGCTTTTATATATGGTTGCAAGCGTGTTTCTAGGAGATGTGTGAGTTATATGATGTATCTTAAAGGTGATGGTCCCTATCAAATAGTTATGATTGTGTTTGAATGATTCTTGATTCTCTTATATCATTATTTTCATATGATGAAAAACTTGTGCTTTCTTGCAAAAGTTTCACACACAACATGCAATTCTTTGCTACTCTTGATACTATTGTACAACTACAGTATGATTTGGCCATCACAAGGAATACATGTGATAGTACAAGCTTACTAAACTGTCTTAGCTTGTTTTTGAATATAAAATTGGTTATACTTGTTTAGTGTTTTGGATCTAAGAATGCTTTGCATCTAGAGTTTTTTTTTTTTTGTTTGAGTGCTTAACACGCTTCTATGATGTTTGGTATGGTTTTTATCTTGTTTGCATTCATATCATGTCTTTTCTCCCTTGAAAATTCATGTTTCTGTGCATTTCGATACCAGCTTGATAGCAATCTTGACTCCTTTTGATACCTCTCGACACAAGTCTCTTCTATTGAAGCTTTTCTGGGTTATCCTAATACCTCTCGACACATAACCCGATACATCGAGCCAAATTTCTGAACTCACTATTTGCTCGATACCTGCTCGACACCTACCTCGATACATTGAAGTTTTTAGCCGTCGACACCTCCTCAACACCTCTTGATACATCGAGCTTTTATTCTCAATACCTCCTTGATACCTGCTCGATCTGTCGAGATGCCTGTTTCTATATATACTCAAGGGTCAACCTGGTTTCATTCTCACTCAAACATTTCGATACTTCTCTCTTGATAAAACCTTTCTTTTTCACCAAAATCCTTCTTCCAACCTGGATTTTGGCCTATTACAAGCTTCAATTCATTGGTAAGTGGTCCTAAGCTCTTCTTTTCTTCATCTTTCATGCATTTAGACCTAGGTTTTTCGAAATTTTTGGGAAATTTGGGATTTTTGTGTTTTTGCTAAAATTTTTGGGTTAGGCTTTGTTGTTTTGTTCTCACATGATCATGCATTGCATTCTCAAGCATTATAATCATGCTTTCATGAGTGCTGTAGTTAAAATTGGGTTTTTGCCCATGATGCTCTTATTTTTTGCACGTCACATGCTCATGCATTCCCATGCATCATTCCTTTCTTTCTTCATTATTCTAAGTGTGTGTTTTGGTGTGTTTCTTTTCTTTTCCTTAGCTTCCTTACTATGGCACCCAAGAAATCTGTCCCTTCCAGGAACCCGATATCTAGTCATGGTTCTACTTCTTCTTTTTCTTCTCATTCTATTAGAGATAGGTTTCGTGATTTGGAATCCCAAAAGGATTTTTAGGAGAACTTTTATGATCGAGCGATTCATTTGGAACGCCATGTCATTCTGTCTGATTCTTCAAACGCTTCTCTACCCGATGCATTTAGCTTTCAGGGTTGGGAACCTCTGTGTGAGAAACCTATTAGGTGTCCTAGCATTTTTATACAGGAGTTCTACTCCAACGTACACGTTGTCAATACCTTTGTTCCCCAGTTTACTATGGTATTCAGAGGAACACGTATTGTAGTTACACTAGAGCTCATTTCTGGTGTACTACGCGTTTCTAAGGTAGCTCATCCTGATTATCTTAGCTCTCCTCGTCTCCATTCTCTTTCACGGGATGAGCTTGCTTTATGCTTCTGTGAGCGTTCCATGTCTTGGGGTGATACTCTTAACTTCACCACCTATGATTTTGCTTAGGGTTTAAGGATCCTTAATATGGTGATTACCTTTGTTCTCACACCACAGTCTCACTATAACACCATCACTGAGCCTCATGCTCATTTTCTTTTCTCTCTTTTGGAGGGTCTCTCTATAGTCTTTTCTTCACACATGATAGTGTCCATGTTGGATATCTATCAAGACACTGCTACACGTGATAAACTAATTTTTCCTTCAACTATCACATGCATTCTCATACATGCACATGTTCCTATTCCTTCTTCACCTCTTTTTCCTATGATGGGTTCTATCAGTAAGAAATCTTTGGTTAGGAGCGTTGCTCAGCTAGTGGCCAAGGCCAAGCGGCCTCGTTTGGAGTCTACTCCCATTCAATCGGAAGAGGCTGAGTTCCGAGCTGCTAAGGATGCTACCTATGCCTCTCGACCCTCTTCTTTGTCTGCTCTACCTTCTTCTTTTGGAGTAAAGGCATCTCTTGTTGCCATCTTGGATAAGCTTCAGCTCATTTGAGATGATTTTGATAGTCGTCTTGACCATCTTTTTGATGAGATGTGTTAGATGAGCACCAGGATTGGTCGGATTGCTCGACGACAGTCCCGCCTTGGTGGTTTTGTTCCTTCTCCCAAGCATGATCCTTCTGTGGAGTCTTCTGCTGGTGGAGAGGATGATGATGATGCTTCTAGCTTTGAGTATGACGATGACATGACACCCTCTTAGTGATTCACCCTTTGTTACTTGTGACAAAAAGGGATAGTAGTTTTGGTTATGAGAGAGTAGTCTTGTTGTTAGGAGGAGAGCTAGACTAGTGATAGGGGGAGAGTGTTTTGAGATATGTAATGAGGTTTTTGCTGTATATTTCTCATTACAAGTACACATGGTGTTGTAACCGTTTACACACATTGTACTTTTTATATATATATGATGATGATGTATGTTTTTCACTCTTTGTATCACATGTGTTGTTTCTTTTCTTTCTTTATACACATGTTTCTTGATTTATATAACTTGTCTATATTTCACACTCGATGCCTTGATGGATCTTGTTTAGTGTTTCAGCTAAGATAGGTTGCAAGCCTTTTATATCATGATCTCTCTTCTTGCAAAATTTTTCAAGAGCTCATAGTATTAGTTAGACTTATGTATTTTCTGTGTAATAATTAGAGAAATTTTTGTTTTATACATCTCTCACAATTAAGCTTGTGGTTTTGTCATGGATTGCCAAAAGGGGAGATTGTTAGGGTCATATTTTCTATGTATTTGCTTATCCTTTGACAAAACGCACTTTACTTGTATTTAGGGAGATCTAAGTCAGGTTCAATGTATCAACAAGTGTGTGAAGTTTACTTTACAAGTGGTATCATTAAAGACATGAAGATTGATCCAAGAAACAAGTAAAGAAAAGTTGTTTCATTAAAGCTCGACACTAGGCTTAACACTAGCATCTATTAAGGTTTAAATAGGAAGCTCGACACAAGCTTGATTTATCGAGAATTATGATTTCAAAATTCTCAAATCAGAAATTCGGCCCATGATGACTTGGATGATTAGGGTTTCTCTCTCTACAACCCTAGACCATATAAAAGGCTTATTTTAAAGTCATCAACACAACATAGAGACTTAATTAGAAAACTCATATACTCCGTGAGAAGCTACTGCGTTTTGTGCGCCTTTGCGTTTTGTAACCAAGTGCTTCCTGATCTTCAACGTGCTTTGAAGTGAAGAAATTTGTAGCCAACAACAGTCAATCAAGATGCTGGAGTTAGTCACGTACTGGGATCGGTGCATGCGAAGAAGTCTATTACAAGATCAAGTCCATTTGGGTATTGGAGCGAAGGTTTACAGTTGGGATTTTGGGATAGGCCCAGGTAGTGGTAAGATTCCTTATACTTGTAACCACTTGATTTTTGATTAGTGGATTCTTGGGAGTGGTGACTTGAAATTCACCCGGTGGAGTTTTTGCCTTGTGAGAGGTTTTCCCCATTTGTCAACAAATCACCGTGTCTATTCTATTGCAATGTATAATAGTTTATTTGGTGATTTGTTGGTGCCTCCACGATTTACATGTAATTTGACCTAATTAATCAACTTGGGTAATTGAATTAATTAACTGGGGTCAATCTATACACAACATAGTGGCATAGAAAGTACTTGTTGAAATACTTCATAGAAATTCATTTTTCCAAACTTCTTGTTGTTGTAGCCTTGTGTTCTGATTATTAGGGGCTTTGGGTTCTTGTTAGTGTGGTGCTGAAATCAGTTTTTTTTTTTTTTTTTTTTTTTTTTTGGATTTGATTGATTAGGATTTGATATGGACAACACTTATAATGATATGAGGTGCTTGCACCCAACGTAACAAGTGGCCTTAGCTCTCAGGTAGATGTTGTAGTTGGCTTAATAGTCGATAAGCTTACTTTATTTACATTTCTTGTTGTGCTTAGGATGCATATGGGTAGCTCTGTATTTAGGTGGAACCGTGGAAGGCCTTTTATAAAGATAGATATTAATTTCTAGCATGGCATAGGACATCACGGCTTGGGTACGAGTTGCTATTGCTCTGTTTCTATTTCTTTTTTTTTTATTTGCATTACACAGCACTATTATTTATAGAGATAGAGAGTTAATGTGTACTAAAGTTTCATATTGTTCAAGCAATTTTTGGGTTTATTTTTATGATAATAGGTTCTAAAATTAAATTGCTCTAGGCCACCTTTTGGCATATTTTGGTATATCTTGTGTCACTATGAAACCTGCTTATTGGAAGGCCAAAGTTTAAATGTTAACCGTGTTTTTGTTCTTGCAAAGAAATTAGTTCTTATACTATTAAAAAAAAAGGGGGGGGGGGGGGGGGGTGTAGTTTTTTTGGTTCTATATGGCACTAATTTACAGAATTATGCTCCCTATAATGCTTTAGTGTGAGCTACTTGATATTGTTTTTTCGATGTTACGAATCAATATAAAAGAATTAAAATGGCTGTTGTGGGGCTTAATAAACATAATTTTTATTCCATTTTAAATGCTAATGTGATGTTTTAAATGTTTGTAGAGGGAAGATGGCATGCTACGATCAATAATCTATTCAAGAACCAAGGACCAAGGACCCTGGGAAGTTCAGAAGACAAGCAGAAATTATTATTACGTGATAGTAGAGACTATGTACTTAAAATTACCGTGTGACTTATCTATTACATTTGTTCACTTTGTAATCATTTTGACGTAGGGCCAATTGAAAGTTATGTACTGTTTTATGTGCTTAAACTCGGAAGGACAGTTTAAATGGTATTGTAATGTATTAGGACCTAATTCTAATTCAATTTATTGAAGACATTTGGTGGAACTTTTTTTAAAATTATTTTTAAATTTGGAATAAACTACTATTTAGTTTTTCCATTATTTTAACAAGACACCTGATAGGCATATCCAAAGTGTATTTTAAATTACTTTTAAATTTGTAAACAGAAAGTGCTTCGTCGTTGGCAGAGTGTTTATTTTCACCGGTAGAATTAAGGCTGAGGGGGGCTCAGGCTCAAGAAATCAATACCAATCCGTTTCACTAAGGCCCAAGATTGGCCTAATTGGTCCAAAACTGGCCCATAAGAGGAAAGTAGACCTCCAACTCGGTTGGAGTGGGCTCAACTCGCTAACGAGTGTACTGGGACATAAAAAGTATCATTTAGGGGAAACCCGTAATGCTCGGCCTACCACCGATTGATGAGATGGTGGAAAATTGATGAAGAATCGGTTAAACTAAGGTCGGTTACCAAGAGTTGTTAGTGCCTTTGGGAAACTCGCTACCGAATGCTATTTGGCATCTGGAAAAAGATTCAAGAGAATCCTTAGAAGGCATGATGATCCCTTGGGATTCTAACGAAAGTGAAAAGGCATGTGAATTGATGAAAAGATAATGTTGAGTGCCCCACTAATGAGAGACTATATAAGGGGTGAGAAGGCAAACAAGAAAGGGGGTTGGGAAAACACTAGGAATTCACAGGGAAAAAGGGTAAACACTTGGAAATAGGGAATACACACAGAGGTAAGGAAGTGTGAGTAAATAAAGTGGAAGAAGAATAGGAAGAGGCCTGGACTATCTTGTTGACGCTTGGAGCTTTACCTGTAGGATTGCTAGAAAGCCCACAAATAAATAAATTGGGGCCTTAATCCTTTGCCCGGTACCACAGCCCAAGCAGGTTTGGGGACCGTAATTGGCACCGTCTATGAGAATCCTACTCGACTGTAGGCTTTGAGTTAGCTTGATACTGTCCAATTATGGAGGGCCCACATGCTGAAGGAAGTTCTGTTGGAGGAAATCATTCAAGGGCTTCCTCAAGGGGTCATAGAAGGTTGGAAAGGGAGCGTAGAAGGGAACATCAGCACATGCAAGATGGACACGAGACAAGGCTAGATTTTGATGAGGGATCTTCGTAGGGGGAACGAACTGTTTCTTATATCACCAAGTGGTCTTATCGTAGAGATCGGTTACGAGAGTTGGAGAATTTACGAAAGTAAGTTAATGACTTAGAGATTGAGCTGAGGGGCCAGCGTCGTAAAAGGAACCGGGAAGAGTCCTCTGACAATCCTGACTACACTGTGGGAGAGTCATCTTGAGGTGGCAGTTCATGACGGTTGAGAGATAGATCTCGTGAAACCTTAGGGCATCGTTGCGAATCTCCCCATAACGATCGACACGGGCACCATAATGCCACTTTGGACGCCATGAACTGGGAGCTGAGGAAAGCTGCCCGTTCACCATTCTCCGACGAGATTAAGCGCACAGAAATGTCGAGGTGGTAGACAAGGCTAGATTTTGACGAGGGATCTTCGTAGGGGGAATGAACTGTGTCTTATATCCCCGAGTGGTCTTATCGTAGAGATCGGTTATGAGAGCTGAAGAATTTATGAAAGCAAGTTAATGATCTAGAGATTGAGCAAAGGGGCCGGCGTTGTAGAAGGGATCAGGAAGAGTCCTCTGACGATCCCGACTACATTGTGGGAGAGTCATCTCGAGGTGGCAGTTCACGACGGTTGAGAGACAGATCTCAAGAAACCATGGGGCATCATCACGAATCTCCCTATCACGATCGACATGGGCACCATAATTCTGCTTTGGAGGCCATGAGCCGGGTGTTGAGAAGAGCTGCCTGTTCACCATTCTCTGATGAGATTGAGCGCACAGAAATGATAAGGCGGTTCACCCGCTTGCTGTTTACCATTTATGATGGAAAAACCGACCTAGTGGAGCATGTAAGTCACTATATTCAAATGATGTCGCTCTATTCTCAGAATGATGCTTTGATGTGCTAGGTGTTCTTGTCTAGTCTTGGACTGTTGATATCATATTTTGTCTGATCTCGATTTGCATGTCGAACCCCAAAAAATCCAAAAATACCATTTGCCCTCCATGGGGTCGCGAGGACATTTAGAATGATGTGGCGCAACCTGTTCGGACATCGAAGCACCCAAAGCACCTTTTTTGGCCAAAATGACCAAAATGCCTCTAGTCAACCCTGGGTTGACCAAAGGTCAAACAAGGTCAAAATCCACACAAAACAACATATTTTCATGGTTTTATATCAAACCTAAGCTCCTCGGAGATTTTTGGAAACTTTGACCAAGTTTGACCTGGAGTTGACTCTCGGTGGGCCCCAAAACCTCTAATTTTGACCTAGTTTAGAACGAGTTGAAACTAATACCATTGTGAAGATAATCAAATTCTTATTCCAACGACTTCATGGGTCGAAATCGGAGTTAAAAAGGTTGAGATATTGAGCAAACTGTGAAAAGCGCATCAGCACACTTCCCGAGGTCATAACTTTTTATCCAACCGTAAGATTTTTAATTACTTTAGCTTTCTGAAAATTGGACATCTAGAGCTTTCCAAGGATACCAAGATCACCTCAATCCAAATTTGGAAAGACCTCCAAATGCGCATTTGAAGTCAAAAATGAAAAAAGAACTATAGGACAAATTTGCTATTGTCACGATGACATCAGCGGCGGCCCTTGAAGGGCCTCCGACCTGACCCAGCAGCCCTACAAGGTGTGCAGCCTCGGGAAGCGTACCAAGGGCTATAAATTGCCCTTGGTACCTCAGATTGGACCAGAATGGAAAAATTGGGTTTTTGGGAGCTGTTTTGGGCTTCTTTTTTTTTCTCTCTTTTCTCACCATATTTCTCTCCAAAAAACACAAAAACACATCAAAACTTCTTGATTTTTCTCTCTTCTTCAAAAATACAAGGTAGTGTTCATACCCTCAATCTTCCTCTTTTTGGTTCCATACCATGGGTTTGAGGTTTATGGGGTATGGATGTAGCTTTATAGCTACTATCCATACCCCTTTTTCTTTAAAGCTTCATCAAGCTTTTTTATCATTTCTTTTTGCTTGAATAACATGATTTATTTCTTTCTCTAGCATGTTTCTTGCTTTATTTGTGCTTCTATCTTAAATCTACATGCTTTATGCTTTATGCCATCTTTATGCTTAGATCTACATCCTTACATGCTTATATGTTTAGATCTACATGCTTTATGCCATCTTCCATGTGCTTGTGCACTCCGTGCCATGTTTGTATGCTTAGGCCTAGACTTGTTTGTCATGCCATGTGCTATTGTAGCCCTTTTGTCACTTTGTCTTTCTTTCTTATGTTTTGGCCTAATGGTTAGGACCCGATCTAGACCCTATGGTCTTTGTCATTGTCCGTACACCTTGGCCCACACCAAAGGGTTTGGATCACCCCTATTTGCATGTCTATGCTTGCTTGCTTTAATGCTTTATGCTTGTGTTAGCCTCTCTTGTTCTAGGCTTTGCCACGCTTGACACCCTTAGCGGGCGTGTGGTTACATTTGACGCCCATGAGGCCCTGTTTGGATGTAACCACTTGGGATGCATCACCATGATGCTGGTTGCTTCATGCATACCTTTCCCCTTTTCCGCTCCGTGCGATGATATGCTTGCCATGCTTGTTTGTGCCACCCGTTGGCTTTATATGCATCTTTACACGCTTGCTTACATGTCCATGCTTGAGTCTTGCTTGCTAGTGTGTCGTCCATGCTTCAACACTATGAAGTTATGGACATTCGATCCAAACCTACATTAGTCCCTTGTGGACACCACCTTTTGTTTACTATCTTGCTGGTTTACCTTTTGCTTGTTTGTTTGCTATCTTGCTTGTTTTCCTTCTTGCTTGTTTGCTGGCATCCTTGTTTATATGTTTGCCATGTCTATCACGTTTGTTTGCTTTGCGCCTCTTTCATATGCTCTTTGCACCTTTTTCTTTCCGTTGCTTGTCTGCTGGTTTCTTGTCTTTGCCTTTGCATGTACACACATGGAGCGAGAACGCACGGAGCTAGGGCACGGTTTCCCAGGCACAAGCAAAAGTGGCGCGGGCGCAAGCATGTCTTTGTGAGCCAAGTTGCGGTAGTCAGTGGTTTTAGGAGTTTAGCCTCTCCCTTTGGGTTATGTACTCTTTTAAACCCCTTCCTTCCCCCTCCCTTTCTCCCTTAGATGGTCTGTATTAGGTATATCATGCTTTGTACTATTCGTCCTCTTCTCTAGAGTATGGCGACCCCTGTTTATTTTCCTACACCTATATTTTGGGCCATTCTCTAGGGATGTAGCCATTTACTTTCCCTATTCTGTGTGTTTGCATTGTGCATGATGTATGTATATATATACCTTCTCCCCCTTTTTGGTGTGATTGTCATAGTCCGTTTCACCTAAGGCAAAGCGATGCCTAATTTCCGCTGTGAAAGTAAGGTGATGTGTCACCGAATTTTTGCCGTGGAAATCTGGTACTCGGCTCGAATGCCATAGGAAAGCATAGATTAGGACCACACCCATTCAAAAGCCAAACCTCAAAGCCCCCCATGCATGTTAAGCCTTGCAAGCCAATGCGAAAATCATGTTTTTATTGCAAATTTTTGAAAATTAAGGTTTTATAAAAACAAAAGGCTGTCCTTGGACAGGCGTTGTGGGGTGCTTAACACCTTCCCCACACGTAACCAAACTTCTGGACCTAAGAATCAAGATTTTTTTCCATCCACATTAGATTAGGAAAATTCCATCTTTCTTAACCTAGGATTGGTAATAAAATCAACTAGAAATAGGTGACCAATCACATCTTAGAAAAACCCAATGATTGGTGGCGATTCCACTCACCTTTGGTAATCCCTTAAAATTTGGCCCAAATTCTTGCCATAAAACCAAAGTTAGACCTACATTCCTCCACCGAGAGAGAGAGAGCACCTAAAGCTCCACTCGAAACACACACACCACATCATCATTGGAGGGGCCCTCTAACAGGGCCCCGCGTGCGTGGGAGTTATTGCCACTGTGGGTGGTCGAATGAGGGCCCGCAACCCACTTTTCCTGCCCCGTTCTGATAGAGGCTGGGCATCGACAAACTGGTGACTCCGCTGGGGATTGATGAGAGTTTGGGCTTTTGACATTTCGATAAAACCGTAATCTTTGGTCATTGGCTTTCAAAAAAGGCTTCTACTATATCCTAGTAGACTATTTTCAAAAGAGCAAAAAATATTTTTTTGAAAATCCTTTCCAAAATGGGAGGCTTTGAGGTATTTTCACATGGGGCTTTACAGCTTTTCCTCACATGCTTTACAGCTTTCCTCACATGCTTTACCGCTTTCCCTCACATGCAAACATAAGGTAGCAAAATTTAATTTCCGCTACACCTTTATCCACTTTCCATATATATATCTGTTGTGCTTTGAAAAAGTCTTTCCCCTTCATTAAGGATTGCATGACATATAAGTTAGGATTAGTGCCCTTAAATCCTATTGTATGATGCTATGTATGATATTATGTATGACATTATGTATGACTTAATATTGTATTTAATAAAGTTGTTTTATTATTATCTAAAATAATGGCAACTTGAATATTCGAACATTATCATATAGTCCATGAGATGCATAGTATGTGATTTATGTGAAAAGTCACAAAAGATATAAATCACAAGGTCTTTGTAAACTCAGAATTGTAGTTCGTAGTCGGTGATGAAATTGGGCATTTCATCTGCGAAGACTATAACATATCAACTAAGATGATTTGTCTCAATCATGGAAGTGCAGACTTCTAGTTGATATGTTGATATGTTTTAAAAGTTAAGACATATTGAACTGGACCGCTATGAGATTTATTATTCTTCTAACAACTGTCAATTGAATAATAAATCTCACGACTTCTATTTACATGAACTCTTAATCCTGAGAGAATAATGGACCTGATCATGAAGTGTAGGTTGCTTTGATATATCAAGAGTGAGATCTAAAGTAACGGTCAAAACCTCAGTATGTTGGGTAGCCACATTTAGTGTTGATGGAACATATATTCTCAAGATGGAATTTATAGTCTTTTAGCGGAGATATAAAATATTCCCTTGAGATAAGTTTAATGGGTATGGTTATTCAGAGTGTTAGGCCTAACCACTTTAGTAAGAAATTACTAAAGTATATATTTATGGAATTGGATTTCATAAATATATGATGAATAACATAAAGGATTAAACCGGGTACTCAAGGATTAAGTGGCAGTCTACATTAATGACTTTGTATTACTACGAATATTTTATGAAGGGGTTGCATGCACAATAAAGTTTTAGGATATAATTTATTAATAAGGCTTAAAGTGCAATTATATTTATATAGTGGTATTAAATATAATTAATGGTAACTTTGGACTTGTAAAGAGTTGACAGAAAAGTCCAAGGCCCATTGGAGCTAGTGTCTTATTTGTTCCCTTTTTAGTCCCACTCCAAGCCACTTACTAAAGCCTAATTGGAAAAACTCAAAAGGTTAGCCCAATTAGATAATCAGTTATAAGGAGAGAAACATACAGAATTTTGAAAAAGTTACATGAAATGGTTTGTATGTGAGTATTGGACACTCTTGAATTCTCTCTTGAATACATTCATAGAAACTGATTGAGAAACCACACTTCTTGGGCGTTAGTGGAATTGGAGTGAAAATTAAAAGTGTTCTCAAGAACTTGCAATCTTTGTTTTACATAGCACATGTTATCAATTGCGAAAGAAGTAGATCCGTTAATTTTCCGCTGCATATATTTAGTATGTGATACAAACATGTATTTTTCCATCAATATACACCCTTTTGAGTCGTACTCGGGCTCCACATTGCTGGCGAAGTCCCATCTCTTTAAGGATTTCATCACCTCATCTGTAGATGCTTGGACTGAAACATCGACAATGTTACCCATAGTTAGATTTGGGGCTGATGTTGTAGGCACTTCTAGGTCCATGGGTGGATAGGAGTTGCTGAAAAGGCCCCCTCGATCCTTCCTACCCCATAACTTCCATGAAGGGAAGGGTATGGCGATTGAGTACCCTAGGACAAGAACCACCTACCAGTTAAGCCTTTGCATACAGTTGGCCTAGTTATGTCAAACCCGTGAGGACTAGATAAAACCTAGAGCCCATCAGGACTAGGTGAAACCTAAAGAGTGAACATCCAAGCCTAGGAAAGGATACCCTTATAGGGCTAGAGATCGGAGGAAAGTGTCTTGTAACAGGTGCGCCCTTTTTTCTTGCGCCAAAGAAATTGTGCTCTACTCTAGGTTCTTTCTATCCTGTTTGCACAAAATCTGTGATTAAACCCCTAGGAAAAGCAACCCCGTTGCTTGTACATGCTAGATCATACCCTATCCCTAAGGGTTTACAACCCTACAAGGGCACTCATGCATACACTAATTGGTTCTGTCACCTAATTATGCAAAGATAAAATTTGTGGCAAGTAACCGAAACTCCGCTCAGGAGGAAATGCTACCAAAAATCTGTCAAGAATCTCAAAAGATATCATGAGTCCAAAGAATTCTTCTAAGGAAGATCCAAAAAAGATTGCTAGGAAACCAAGGTCCTTAAAGAGATCCAAAGGCCCAAGAGATTCATGCTACCCAAATTTCCAAGAGATCCGAATTGCTACGAAGTCAAAATTGCCAAAAGGTCCAAGAGATCCATGCTGTCCAAGTTACCAAGAGATCCAAGTGTCCAAGAGCTTCCTCGAGAAGTCAACATTATCGGAAGCCGAGATTTTCCTCGCCGTCGCATTTTTATTTATTGTAAAAGGCCCATTATTAGAGCCAATGAACCCAGCATTGTAAAAGCAAATTTTGTACAAGCATGTAATCAAAGGAAGGGTCCTTCCCACATTATTGAGCATATCATGAAAGTTTCGGTCACTTGCCAATCTTGTGCATTAACCTTGCATTATAGTAGAAACTCGCCATGATAAATACTCGACCAAGGGTGCAAAGCCAAATTTTTCTGAAAATGGTTGGTGCACTCGACCAAGGGTGTTGTGTTTCCACATTGTCAAAAGCACCCCGTTTCTTTCACCACCCATTCTTTCTCAGGATCAAAAAATTGCTAAAAGGAAATAGTCTAAGCTACCACCACATCGTGATCCCATCACCACTAGGTCTCGTGCAAGAGAGATGTCTACTAGTGGGCCTTTGACTCCCGAAGTGCGTCTTGCCGAGTTCGCCCATACCAAAGAACAAATGTCAGAATTGATGTGCATGGAACAAAAACTTAAGGGAAGTGACGCCAAGGTTGAAGTTGGAGTTGTCCATATGGTGGCTGAAGATAGGGGGTACAATTGGCTAAGTCGTTACCTGTCCGAAAGGCCAATCGAAATTCACATCTCATAGGGAATCTAGGGAAGAAGCCAAAGAAGTCCCACCACTTCCTTATGTCGGTTATCGAGTTATACTCCTCTCTGTTAAATGAGGGCTTAATCGCTCCAGTCGTCCCTAAGCCAGTCACCAATCTTCCAGAAGGTTATGACCCCTCAAAGCCTTGTAAGTTTCACTATGATGCTTCAGGGCATTTGACAGAAGAATGTCGCCTATTAAGGCATAAGATCTAAAGCCTGATTGATAACGGTGCCTTAATATTCAAGGGCGTTACACAGTCCAAAGTTGCCACTACCACTACCTTTGATGCTCAGGATGAGGAAGTGAATGCAATGATAAGAGAGGAGGGTGACCGTCCTAATCTAGAAGATCTGCATGGGTACCTGGATAACCTTTTTGTGGCTTTAGTGGATCTAGGATACATACTCCCAAAGGAGTTGAAAGAGCAAAGAAGTACGGGTGAGACTTGTAAATACCATTCAGGAGCACGAGGACACTCAATAGGAGATTGTGACAAGTTCAACAAGGAGGTCCAGAGCCTAATTGACTGAGGAATTATTCGGTGGGGAAAATCAGAAGAAGTTGAGTGTTGTATGGCCTCTAACGAGCAGCTTACACTTGCTGGGTTGAATGCAAGGATTGAGCATTTGGAAAATCAGCAGGATAGACTTCTTCACCTTGTGCATCAGCTGATTGATCTTCGCATTGACACCTCAACGAGTGACATAACCTGTGAAGCCGATGTTATGGATGCCTTAGCACCTATAGGACATGCCAATGAAAGATCATATGTTGAAAAGAAATCTGAGGGATCTCGAGGAAAAAAGAGTCATATGGCTCCCACAATCTGAACTCTTCAAGGAATAAGCCAATCCAAGCAAAATGATGTCACTCCTGCGAGGCAAATGGTACTAGCCCAACAAGTCCAAGAGGCACTGGAAAAGTTTCCTCCCCTTCCTATGTCGATTTCGCAATTATATCATATATTGTTGAAAGAACACCTAATGGCCCCAATTTTGCCAAGACGTATAATTGATTCCCCTCCGGGTGAGTCTGGCCTGTTCAAGACATGTGAGCCCCACTTTGGTAGCCCGGGACATAGCCTAGAAGAGTGCGAGTCCCTTAGGGGGACGATCCAAGGCCTGATCGACAATAACATCATTCAATTTGAAAATGCCACAATCATCGATTCATCTCCAATGAGCTGTGAGGGTCAGGTTAATGTGTTGATCAAGAACAAAGGTCGAGGGGGCTCATTCATTACAGGCCTCCCTGTGGCTCCATATCCTCATGGAGTACCGTATCCTTCTCTGTTACTGAACAAAGGCAATCCAGGGAGTGACATTTCCCAATCAAGTGGCATAATTGCCTTGGACCTTTTGTCAGTCTCATTATCCATGCTATTGCCAATACTGTTAAAGGCAAAGTTGGTAGAATTGATGGCATCTAAGATCCAACCAAAACTTTCATCAGAGACTTATAATTCTGAAAATCATTGCAACTATCATAGGGCGATGGTTGGTCACTCCACTGACATGTGCGAGCTACTCAAGAAGAAGGTTCAAGGTCTTATCAAAGGTGACTAGTTAGAGCCCAAAGTGCATATGTCCACATCAACTGGAGAACTAGATATTCAGACGGTCCTTACAAGGAAATCAAGATCTAGAATTGCTTCTCGAAAGCTTGAGCTTATACACCCGAACAGTTGGACAGCCAAGCCACGTTTCTCAAGAGCACACCCGACTTGAGGCAGCGCCAAGTTGGCTACATACTGTGGAAGAAGTCCCCAAAACCAAACATCATCTCACTATCTTTATGCTTTTATTATTCTCGCATTTCCTGTTTCCTTTATGTCATTATGTTTGAGCATGAGACAATTTAAATTCAGTTTGTAATTAAGCTTTAAGACTCTTTTGGAGCCCTAAGCATCCTACCTAAGCGCCATGCGTGATGATGATCCTTTTCATTAGTATAATATTTTGTTCTGCTAGGGTTTGTTTTTCCTGGACGACTTCTAACCTCCCTTCTTTTGTTTCCATGGTTGACTCAATAGGGTAAAATATGGGAAGTCTTAACACCTCTACTTGAGCATTACCAAAATCTTGAGGACATGCTCCAAGTTTAATCCCAAGAACAAAATAATGAACAAACGACAACTTCAAGATTCCGATCTTGGTGGGAGACACATGGATTTAGCTATTCTCATTATGATACTGGGCCAGATTTTTAGTGGTCTCATTCCCATAAGACCACTAAAATCCATCTTGTGCACCCCCACATTATCCATGAAGACTAGTTACTGCAAGTCTAGGAGAGGAATTCAGTGAGAAGTTGGATTCGACCCGGATAGCTTGCAAGCTCTTCTATCAAAGCATCTCAAATGAGCAAAAAGAACCCAACATCTCTCAAGCAAGATCAGCCCGCTCAAACTTGGTTTTCTTCAGCTTGCCTCAATAGGCTTTTCCTTCAAGTCTTCAAATTTTTTTTTTTTCTTTTACCTTCGAGTAGTCTAGGTGTTTCCTTCGGGAATTCCCCAAGAAAAAAAATCTTCTTTCCCCTTTGGGTAGATTAGGGTGTCTCCTTCAGGTTCCCCTTAAGAAAAAGATCTTCTTTTACCTTCGGGTAGTCTAGGTGGTTCCTTCGGGTCTTCCTTAGAAAAAACTTTTTCTCACCTTTGGGTCTTCCTAAAAAAATCCTTTCTTTCTCCAAGTATTCTGGGATGTCTTTGGGTATCTTGATATGTGAATCCTCACACCCTTCAGTTGAAAATCTCACCAAGTTGTGAAAGTGATCGAGAGACCATGGAAAACACCACACTGGGGCAGCTTTTTTCGCATGGTCTTTCCCCTCCGAATGGACTTCTTTTTGATAGCCTCAACAGCATCTTGAACTTTAGTGAGGACCACAGTCGCAATTTATTTGCAAGGCCATTAGAAGATCTTTTAGCTTGCTTGAAGCATTCCTTGGAAGCCTAACTTCCGCGTTGACAATAAAAAAATGGCGAACTAAGCCTACATTCAAGGAGAATCATGAACTATCTCCAGTTTATAGGATCTTGCCATGAGCAAAGCATTCATTTAACTTGGACCATTTCCTTCTCAGGAACATTCAAACAGTATTAGGACCACCTCAGTCGTGGTGATTCACTTGACAAATCTCGAATCCATGAGAAATCAGCTTCGGCTACTTCAGTAATACAATGTCAGAACTGGCTCGTAATGAGTGCCCACATGTGAGCCATGGAGGAAGAGTAAAGGGATTAAATTTGGTTAAATGAGAGCCAAAATGCTTCCAATTTTAATGGGTTTGTCATAGTCTGGACATGTCACTAACTCCCTTCAATCAATTTCCTTTTCAGGGACATGCTTTAATAAAGCCAAATAGACGTCATTCACATTGCATTCTTCAGTGAATAGTGACGACCAAACATCTGAGCATTTATGATAGAACCATTCACTTGTTCAACATCTGGGCGACAATACCCCATCAAAATTTCAGGGAATTGCATTAACATCCCTTCTTGTCATTCTCATGTTGCCTTTCTTAGATCCCTAATGTGGCATGTTTGCCTTGACAGGTCAGTTCAACAATTGACATGCAAAATGAAGTTTGATACTTGTGCCTCACAAGAATCTTCACCACAAATCAGAAAATTTTCATCCCAAGAAGTATGCCAAGCGTGGAATCAATCACCTAAGGCTTCTTTACAAGGGGAAGACCTCCATCCCCTAAGTGGATCTTTGTGAAAGCTTTTGGGATATTGGAAATGCCATCCATCCGCAACATTGGAACCCAAATTTGTCCTTGTCACTAACCCCAAACACTATCTCAACAAAACCTGCTCTCATTTTGGTTGGCTTAGGTTTGTTGCAATCTTGTGCACATTTTTCCAAAAAAAAAAAAAAAAAAAAAGAAGAAGAAAAAGATTTTTCAAAATAAGATCAAAGCATAAATGTTCACATTAAAAATAAAATCATGAAAATCTGTGTTTTAAAGTGCATGCGTCTTCTAAATGCGGCAAGTCAATGCCAAAGCCCCTTTTGTGGGAAAAGAGTTGTTTGAGTGAAGTGGTTATCCCTTACCAGGGATAAGGGGCATGTGACCCCCAAACACTCACCTCATGATGTCCCATCTCAACAACTCCACATTCCTGAAACATTCACCACTTTTGCAAAGTGCACATTCAATTCTTGATAGTCAACCCCCCTTGAGGAGGTCTTACCCAAGATTAGTGCGGACCTTGAATCAGTGAATGATCATATGTTCAAGTTTCATTGACCAACTGATTGGATTTGAAATGATGGAGGCATTTTTTTCAGCTATCCAAATAGTTATATCACTTGATAGCCCTTTTGAGCTAGAAAGAAAATGTTTTTCAAAAATCTCCCGAATTTATAATTTGGCACATAAGCTCCTAAGGCTAAGAAGTAAGCATTCAAGATGTTGGAGAAAGGCATTCATTTCACTACCGTCTCGCTTGCAGAGAAATATCCCTTGTTAGCTCAGTTAAGCCTGCTGAATTCTTTTCTTGTTTAACCTAGTCAAGGGTTACCCCCCACGCTGGGGCGAGTTAGATGTGGTTACAAGGACCTCATGCTAGGTAACTTCCAATATTTGAGTCCATCAAATGAGTCTCTAATTGAAAAAAAAAAAAATGAGTAGAGCCCAAATCAAATGACAAAAGTCATTGGCCAATCATGTCTAAGGAAGCCCCAAGCAAAGAAAGGGAAAAAGGAAAATTCAGCCCAAAACAATGAAGAAACACGGGCCAAAGAAAATCAAAATGAAAGCCCCAAAAATGGAATGGGCAAAATTCAAGAAATGGACTCAAATTGAGGATATAGGCAAGCATGAGAGGCAACCAAAAAGATTCTCGATGAAGTGTAATCCTTGACTTTAGGAAACCCTTCAAAGAATTTCACAACCAAAATATCTGCCCGTAAGCCTAGGAAACCCATATCCTTACATTACGATCCTAAGAAAGTCCTTCCTGATTGAGAGCGACTACTTAGCCTATGAAGCTTATGCCAAATAATCACCACATGTGAAAATTTTGAGCCTGATATCCTTCATTTCAAGCACCCAATTAACCTCAAGGCCATGTTACAACCTAATGAAAGACCTCACTGATCACTGAGGATCGGTTGGTTGTGGTACATTGAACATTTGGTCAATCATTGATGACAGAATCATCCGCTTATGCGAAGGCGTCATGCCTCAAAAAGGGTAGGGTCCTCTCCCAACCCACCCGATGAGTTCAAAAAGCCAAACACATCATTCATGTTTTCCCTACATAGCTTAAAAAGGGACACCGATGCATTTGATGAGAAGAAGCACTTTGCTCAAGAAATCCTTGCTTGTGAGCATGTTCCCTATTCAGGGTAAATGATAGCCGTCAATCACATACACTCTTAAGCCATATAGGAAACATGGCCTTAGCGAGCCCCTCTTGTGGTATATGCATTTAAATAGATTTTCATGATCATGAATGAATTTCCAAAATTTTTGAACTGGGTTTTCAAAACCAATTGAAACAGAAGGGAAAAATAATGACCTTCAAAGATTTCAAATCCTCCAAACTTTTCAAGTCCAAAAACAAATCCTTGAGGGTTATTCGTTTCTTCCCAAGGAATTTCCAGAAAAATGAGGTTTCAAGATTGCAACAGCTTATGCAAGCCTCCCTTCATCATTATCAGGCACCTTAAAAAAGACTTGAACCTAGAAGTTTCAAATGCTTAACCCTAGGTTTTAAATACCATTTGAGCATCACTCCCCTAAACACTTTTCAAGCCTCTCGAACTCATCACAACAGAGGATGCCTGAGTCATTGCTTCAGACATGACCCCCAACGCCCAAGGGTTGGCCCTAGTCTCAATCCTTATACTGGGGCAATTTTATTTATGACATTTTCAAACCATAGATGGTATTCCCTTTTGAAAGCTCGAAAATGTGTTGAAAACACAAGAGCTATTTAGACCCCCAATTAAAATTACGGCTAGATTGCTTTTACTCTAACTTATCTAAGTGCGGAAACAAGAGTAAATGAAGCGCAATAAACCGATACTACTCTAATGCATAAACATGAACAACAAACATTAAAAGTAAAGCACAAGAGTAAGGAAAGAGAGAATGCAAACACAAGATAACATGCCGATGTGTTATCGAAGAGAAAACCGAAGAACTCGGCGAACAACCTCTCCGCCGCCCTCCAAGCGGTAATCGATCCACTAGACAATTAGTTGGGATCCATGGGTTAGCAAGAGACCCTCCAAGCCTAATCCACCCGATGTACTTAAGCCCTCCAAGCTCCTACTCCAACAAGGCTTCTTGGAACCGTGTCTTGTCTAGCTCTCCGGATCCCGCAATCCACTTGATTGCATCCGTCAATGATCCACTAGAGAATGTAGTTGGGATACACAAATAGCAAAAGACCCTCCAAGCCTAATCCACCCAATGCACCTAAGCCCTCCAAGCTTCTTGCTCCAATGAGGTTACGCCGAACCTTTGTCTTCTCTAGCTTACCGGATCCCGCTATAGCCCATAGCATCAACCAAGCCTCACCGGCTTCTTTTAGCAATCCCCAAAGCTTCCCAAGCTCCAAAACACTCTCTACACTCTGAAAAGGTGTGAGTTGTGTTTGGGTACAAATCTCCTCTCAAGGTATGATAATGAGAGAGGGATGGAGAAGAGACTACAAGGATTTCTCACTAAGGATGAGTAGCTCTCTCTCTAAAAGATGGGTGTGTGTGTTGTAGAAAACCTATCTAGGGTTTTTCTCTCTGAATAGCCTTTCTTACATTTGTGGGTAATGAGGGTATATATAGTATGGGTGAAGGGTATAAAAGTCTCACTTAAAAATCCTCCAAGCAGAATGTTTCACGACTGTTTCACAGGAAGGCCTTACCCGTGAGACACTCGCGAAAACGACAGCTTGGCATGACTCTTCAGCTTCCAGTCATGTGCTCCTCACGTGCTCTTTCGCGGCTTAACTTCTCGCGAGCTTCTCGCAAAATTCACTGATTCTTCATTTAAGCTTGAGTCTTCACCAACTTATTACTAAACCCAATACAATAAAATCCCACAAAATACAAGGAACAAAATTGAAGCAATTACAACACTTTTTGTCATGGAATAAAGCCAACATAAAACATAGTTGTAAATCATAACTTTACAATCTCCCCCTTTGGCTATTCCGTGACAAAACACCCTATAACAGACTCCAGACTTAAACGTGAGTTTGGGAACAATGGCAAAACTCACTCACACCTAAATCTAGAAGCTGTGTAGCACTTGGGACATATATACCTGTAGCCTGAAACACTTGCACAAAACACATTAGACCCTCAAGGTAAATCAAGTGATAAAAGGACAAGTATAATGTAACAAGTAAATTGCGATTAAGTAAACATCATGTGAAACATGTAAGCAACTTAACCATACACCAAAACAGTCATATAGAAATGACTACAATGATCATATAGCAAAGCAAATGATCATCCGAACATGCAACCAATAAAGCACAATAGCATAAGGGTAAAAGCATGTCCAACACATGACCAATGCAAAATACATGAATTATATGCATCTAGGAACAATCCTACTAGGGCACAAGTGTGAAGTACTCAAGACATATTAGCAATATCTAAATGTACAAAAAAATGCTACAAAAGCATTGAGATAGTCACAAATACTGAATATAAGCTGAAATATAAAACAAAGTATTAAAGCTTTAAACAAAAGCAGTAAAAAGAGTTATAAAAGTAAAAGTAAACAGCCTGTGAGAACCAAAAATCAATGTTTCTAATACTAAGCCTATGCTCCCCCTAACACTGTGCAAGCTTTTCCGCAGCTCCCCCTCAAAATTTTCTCCCCCTTTTTGACCGGAATGGCCAAAGAGGCTAGAACTGGTCAGACTATGAATCTGATCCCCGCGCCATAGACAAATCCTCAATATGAGAAGACAGGGCGGTGATCTGTCCCTGGATGTACGCAAACTGGGTCGCTGTGTGCTGCACATGGGAGTCTTACATGGTATACATCTGATCCACTCTATCAAGAAGGCGATCGAGTCTGTCTGGTCCTCGTGCTAGTGCAGAAGAGGATGGCTGTGCGGAGGACTCTGGAGCAGAAGTAAATCTATCAATCTCCTCCTCAGTATCACCCGCCTCGTCCTCAACTCGATCCAGTGGTATCGTATGTACACCAGTTTTGGAGCCTTTGATGTGGGCTGTGCTCCTGGTGACTGTATGTGCACCAATAAGATAATCCCTCTGAACTACTTTCAGACCACTCGGGATTTTGAACCTAGTTTTTGCAATTAGTCCCATAATCAGTGAGGGAAATGGCATGACAGTTCTTGAATTCTGCTTCTCAATACTCATCTTCAACACATGGAAGATATGTCCACAAATATCAATCTCTTTGTGGGTAAAGAGATCATACAAAAATATTGTCCTTGGGGTAGATAAAGTGGTCAGGTTGGTGACCGGATATAAGTTGTGGATCATCACATGTGCAAAAGTTCTCATCTCCGGTGAAAATGGTATTGTGTTCATGGATGATTTCTTCGGTGTGCCACCAAGTGTTCTTATCATCTCCTCAGTAGATCCCAACCTATCCTCATACTGCACTTCAATTGACTATGAGGGTGGACGAACTTCCAAAAAATCTTGAATGATTTCCCTTGTAATCACAAATTCTTTATGCTTTACCCAGCACTCGATACGATCTCCATCTACAGCAGCATTGGAGAAGAACTCCCTTATGATCTCTGAATAAACAACCTCAACCGGGTTCAAGAGTTTGGTCCAAGTCCTTTCTTTGAACACCTCAGGGATGAAGGTGTCCTCAAGAGATTCCAACTGAACTACCCTTTCCATGACAATGGTGGCTTCGTTGTAACAGTCATTGTACTTCATGTCAGCTTCAGCAGACTTGAAACGATCAGAATCAGTGCGTGCACATTTGGAAGTTGATTTCTTGGTGGCTGCATGCTTAGTAGGAGCCATCTGTACAAAGGAACACAAACAGAAAAGAGCCAAATATAGAAGCACAAAACAGAACACAATAAAGTTGATTAGCTTCTCATCAGGTCAACTTAAATGTAAAGTAACCTAAAACAAAGCAGAACAACTCAAAACATAGTAAATAAACACAAACAGCATGCTAAAGGTGTGAAAACATGTAATTAGATTCACAGTGCATGAATGACGTGAGTGTAATAGTGTGTGCATAAGCTATGCATGTGTTGATGCATGGGGATGCAGCATGAGATGCATGAGGGGTGTGCCTAGAGAGTGCCTAGTGTGTGCATGACATGGCATTGAGGCACAAAATGGACAAAGTGTGAAAAGCACACACAAATAGGTCAAAACATGGTTCATATGATCAAGCAAGACTAAAACCAAAGATTGGAACTCAGTTGAGTCCAAAACAACACAGAAATGTCTTTTAGACATTTTGTCAAACACATGACATGCAACAATGCAAAACATTTATGGAAAATGAATGAACATATTGAAAAATGCCTCAATACAAGTTCAAATTGCCACATGGGGCCAACACAGATGCACAAACACCAAATGGGACTCAGCCCAATAAAAGAATTGAAAAAAATTTCACAAAAAATAGAATCCCAACCCAATTTTCGAAAATCCCCAAGTTTTAAAACCCTAAGCACAGATTTTGCAAAATCCGAAAAAAATGATGAGAAAAATGTTAGAAACACATACCTTAAGAGGAATTTGCAAAGATTTTGCTTGAAAAGGATGGAGTTTGAATGAAATAGTGATTTGGGTTGAATAGGGTTCGAAGAGAGTTAGTGCGAGGGAAATGACTAAGTGTTTGAAAAACTGTCACATCTGCTATATAAAACTGAAAACACGCGTTTTTCGCAGGTTAGAGAGTAGCGACACAGTCGCGAAACAGTTGCGAAAAGGACTACTGAAGCTCAATAGCTTTCGCGAGAAGCTGTTGGTCGCGAAAAAGGCGCGAAACAGTCGCGAAACTCTCTGTGTGATTTTGTGAAAAATTCAGTTTTTGCCTAAAAGTCATTTCGCGAGAAGTTTTTAGTCACGAAGTACTCGCGAGGCAGTAGCGAGAGTTTCTGTATGAAAATGTGACTTTTTAATTTCCTTTAAGCACTTTTCGCGGGAAGCTCTAAGTCGCGAGCTTCTCGCGAAACAACCTTTGAACCAGTTTTTGGTGAAAAACACAAAAATGCATTTTGAACAAAAACTAAAAGCACGAAAGTATAAAATCACTTTAAAAAAAAAAATAAAACACTCAAAAATCTTTTTGGGTTCGATCATCAAGTATTTGAGCATACACATCACATTTGAACATGTACCATCACACAAATGAGATAAGCATTCATTGAATCAAAGACTTGTGTGTTGTGTGTGAGTATCAAATGTGGAATAGTCCTTAGACCAGAGTGAAGCTTCAATGATCAATTCAATCAAGTCATACACCACTAATGCGAAATCAAGTAGTTTATCTCAATTATAGAAATGAGCATATATGACATCCCACAAGAGAATGATTACACGACTTAGAAGCTTTTCATTTGGCTTCTGCATAAATCATAACATTTTATCCTTTTTGAACAATACATCTCTTTTTGAGATCGGTGCTTGAAATTTTTGATATTTCAACATAGTGATTTAGCCTTTGGCTTTTTGAGCACCATACATTTCAATTTAAAAGGTCGCTTTCCCTTTTTCCTAGTCAAATACTAGTATGTGCGACAGACTTTTGCAGCTCATAATCTCTTTTACATTTTGAGATTTGCATTTGGTGAGCTCTATTTGCAAAAACATAAAAATAAAAGTGGGAAGATATATAGGCATAAGTCTATGCAAGTATCAAGATAAACAAGACTATTGACCAATCATTCATGACAAGCTTGAAGATCTATTTACAACAATCACACATAGATTTCAAGATTTCTCCCACAAAGATATATGTGCATATAGAACAAGCTACGCTCGTAAATGCATTATGCCATTAGTACGAAGGTACTAGGCCAAACTCCCATGTGATATACACAACACAAGCGATCAAACTTTTTTTTGAAGATTTTTCAATTTTTATGGGTTTTTGAATTTTTGAACACACTCAAAAACAGAATAAATAAAGTAAGATCAACAAACATAAGTATAAAACAAAAAAAACTTGTAAAAGAAACACATGCTTTAAGCAAAAAGCAATGCATAATATGATGCATGAGCCTATGATCCTAAACATTAGAAGTATTGATGCATGGACATAGGAGGTGATCATGCATGAGTACCCTTCTTCACCCACACGTCACGTGCGTTTGGGGTGATATCCCTATAGGATTGGGTACGAGTGTTAGGACTTTCAAACCTTCTAGTGAAGCTTTCTAAGCAGTTGGTAAATGCACCAATCATCTTCATCACGTCCATCATTCCGGGATCACCATTTCGACCTCTTGATGGCTCAACAACCCAAGTCCTCTTGTCATTCCTTGGTCCTCTTGACCTTTGATCACTAGCATTTCTCAATGCTCTCAACTTATAACAATTTGGTCGGGTGTGCCCTTGAAGTCCACAGTGATGACACATATGATTCGTTCTAGGACCTCTTTGTGATCGTGGAAGAGATTTTGCTCTGGCTTTAGACCTGACCACAGATTGATTGCGGGGCTTGTTCAATACCCTTTGCTCAGCCATATTCTTCTTCTTCTCCACATTGGCTTTCTCAATAGTAGGGACAACTTCTTTTGGTTCTTTTGCCTTCACAAAGTTTACTTCCTTGGTTACCTTGATACTCGAACTACTTTCTCCAGTATATCCCAACCCGGTTTTGTCGGAGAAAGATTTTTATGAGGAGATGACATCATCAAGCTTCTTGGTAAAGACTCGGTCTACTCTGGCATTTGCTTGAACCACTTCAAGCTCAAGAAATTTCACCTTTGTGTAGGCCTCGGTTAACTCACCATTCAGCGTCTCAATCTCACACTTGGCCTTCTTATAGCGCACTAGAAGACTCTTATAGTCCTTCTCTGCCTTCTTCATCTTTTTCACGGTTTCCTTGGCCACCCTTGCATATTCTCCAGACTTTTCAAGAAGTGAATTGTAGTTCTCTTGAAGACCAGCTGTATCTTCATCTTCTTTAGCATCCAATTCTTCTACAATTCCCATGGATTCCTCATCACTATGCTCTCCAAGTTCTTGCACAAGCAAATTCAAGTCCTCCGAAGACTCAACATGAGCAATAGTCATAAATGCTGAGAAATTCCCTTCTTCATCACAGCTTGCTTCCGAATCAGAATTGGAAGAATCCGAATCACTAAGGGTTGTGGCATATGCCTTGCCCTTCCCTCTCAAATAGTTAGGACACTCCTTCTTGAGATGCCCATGACCGTTGCATTCGAAACATACAATTCCTTGAGGGGATTGAAACTCCTTCCCATCTTTCATCTTGAACTCCTTCCTATCACCCTTGGAGGAAGAGAACTTTCCTTTGCTAAAGGGCTTCCCACTGTTTTTCATTTTTAGAAATTTGCGGAAGTTCTTTGCAAGGAATGCTACATCCTTCTCCACATCATCCTCTTTGGTAGAGTTGTCCATTCTCTCGATGATGGTTTTAAGAGCAAGAGATTTGCTCGGTTTATGAGAAGGAAATCCCAGCTCGTATGTTTGGAGAGATCCAATTAACTCTTGGATTTTGATCTCATCCAAGTCTTTACTTTCCTCTATAGCTGTGACTTTTTCTTGGAAGCTCTCCGGCAATGATGGGAGGATTTTCCTTACTACCTTTGAGTCCTCCGTTTTTTCACCCAAGTTGAACTTGCCAATAACCACTTCATTCAGCTTACTGTAGAAAGAGTCAAATGACTCGTCCTCACTCATTTTCAGCTCCTCAAATCTGGTGGTTAGCATCTGCAACTTTGTATCCTTTACTTTCTTTGTTCCTTCATATGTGGTCTCCAATATCTCCCAAGCTTCCTTAGCTACTGTTATGTGGGAAATCCTATGAAATTCATCTGGAGAAACACCACAAAAAATTGAATTCAAAGCTTTACTGTTAGCGTTAGTTGCCGCAAGTGCTGCCTTATCCCAAGTGGATTTGGCAGCCTCCGATCTAGTCCATCCTACTTCTACCGTATCCCAAACAGTATCATCAATAGAACACAAGAATGCCCTCATTCGGACTTTCCAAAAAGCATAGTTGTTACCATCAAAATATGGTGGAACATTTAAAGATTGAGACCAGTCCATCTCAATACGGGGTCAAGGATCGCACTAAGGTGTTTAAACCACAATGAGTGCACCCGCTCTGATACCAATTGAAAGCTTGAAAATATGTTGAAAACACAAGAACTATTTAGACCCCCAATTAAAATTATGGCTAGATTGCTTTTACTCTAACTTATCTAAGTTCAGAAACAAGAGTAAATGAAGCGTAATAAACCGATACTACTCTAGTGCATAAATATGAACAACAAACATTAAAAGTAAAGCATAAGAGTAAGGAAAGAGAGAATGCAAACACAAGATAACACATTGGCGTGTTATCTCGTGTTTGCATCTTTCTTCCCTACTCTTTTATATTTCCATTTTAATGCTATGTTGCTTTTAATATGGATTAGAGTAGCTTTTTTGTTTATCCGCTCCCATTTACACTATTCCGCACTTAGTATTAAGTTAGTGTAAAATCTATCGAGCCGTAACTTTAATTTAGGGGTCTAAACAGCTCTTGTGTTTTCAACACATTTTCGAGCTTTCACCTTTATCTAGTGCGATTCAAGATATCCATTAAGAGAAGGAGAGATCTATCCTCGTGAAAGCCTGAATAGGTGCCCAGCATGCACAATTCATCAAAACCACACAGAACTCAGCATCAAGGCAATTCTTGTCTAGCTAAGACCAAAAGTGTCAGCATTTCCAAGAGGGGACCTTCCCCAAAATTTGAATCCAGAATTCAGCAAATCAAGGAACCCATTGTGGTATAATCGTCCAGAACAAGCTCAAACCCATGTCAATTCGGTTCGCTGATCCAGAACCTCGCAAAATCCTACACTGGGGCAATTTATTTTGCGCGGTTCCATTCACTTTATGCTAATCAGTATGCAAGAATGGGTCCATCCCGCTAGGAACTTTTCCTGTCATGTCGAGGACCGCATAAAACCTACACTGCGACAGCTTTATTTTGTGCAGTCTCTCCCTTTTCCATCTCCCTCAGTGGATTGATCACTATTAGAATGAATCGGTAAACTCGTGAGGATACGGTGCGATGCAAGTGCTACCCACATCACACATATAGCAGCAGCCCTTTGAAAGGCGATTTCCAGAATCGTACATGTAAGTCCTACCCAGAGGCATTGTTTCTTAAACACATCAGTAGCCCTTTTAAAGGCGATATCCAGAATTGTACATGTAAGTCCTACCTAGAGGCATTATTTCTTGCATACATCAGCAGCCCTTATAAAGGCAACATCTAGAATCATACATGTAAGCCCTACCTAGAGGCATTGTTTCTTGCATGCATCAGCAGCCCTTTTAAAGGCGACATCCGGAATCATACATGTAAGCCCTACCTAGAGGCATTGTTTCGTGCATACGATAGCAGCCCTTTTAAAGGTGACATCCAAAATTGTACATGTAATTCCTACCTAGAGGCTTTGTTTCATACATATAGCAGCAGCCATTTGAAAGGCGACACCCAGAATTATACATGTAAGTCCTAGCCAGAGGCATTGTTTCATGCATACAGTAGTAGCCCTTTTAAAGGCGACATCCAAAATTGTAAATATAAGTCCTACCTATTGGCTTTGTTTCTTACACACATCAACAACCCTTTTAAAGGCGACACCCAGAATTATACATGTAAGTCCTATCCAGAGGCATTGTTTCATGCATACAGCAGCAGCCCTTTGAAAGGCGACATCCAGAATCATACATGTAAGTCCTACCCAGAGACATTGTTTCTCCTACACCAATAGTAGCACTCTCAAAGGCAATTTCCTAGAGCTATGCATGTAAGTCCTAATCAGAGGCATTGTTTTTCACATATATCAGCAGCCCTCTCAAAGGAACTTTTCCTAAAGTCATATATCAGCCCTCTCAAAGGCGGTTTCTAGAGTTATACATATAAGTCCTAACTAGAGGCATTGTTTTTCATATACATCAGCAGCCCTCTCAAAGGCGATTTCCTAGAACTGTGCATGTAAGTCCTAATCGGAGGTATTGTTTTTCACATATATCAACAGCCCTCTTAGAGGCACTTTTCCTAAAGTCATACATCAGCCCTCTCAAAGGCAGTTTCCAGAATCATACATGTAAGTCTGAACAAGAGGCATTGTTTCATACATACACAATGAAGCTACAAAGAGATAATGTCATACATCAAGGCCCACTGTTGGGCAATATAATACGCACATGTCCAGACCTATCAAGAGACGACACATAATATACATACATAACTAGCCCACCATGGGGCAATGTCTACAAGATACATGAAGAATACATACATACATGCCCACACAAGAGCTACATCATGCTACAACAGAAAGCTAACCCTACCAGGAATCATCATCCCTAAAGGAGTCAACAGTCTCATCATCAGAAGACGTGTCCCCTTGGGACATAGCATACATGGGGGCCTTCCCTCGGTCTCTCATAGAGCCAGCTCTTCGGGACATAATCTACAAAGCAGCAAGAAATTCAAACATAAATGGTAAGCCCATAAGTTAAATAGCAATACAGATGAACTAACATTTTTTCCTAAACATGTTATGTAGGTCTATGTCAAGCATATGATCTCACAAAAAGAAAATTCTTACAAGCATTTAACAGTGGGTGATAGTGGTCGTCCCGTATGCTTGCATTCAACAGTGGGTGATAGCAGCCGTGCCGTGTGCTCACATTCTGCAGTGGGTGGTAGCCGCCGTGCCGTATGCTCACATCCTATTTTGAGGTAATAGCGGCCATGTCGTACGCCTTATGCCATCCCAGTTATCAAATTTCCAAAGAAGTCCCAAGTTCCTGTTCCACAGTGTGTGATAGCGGTCATGCCGTATGCTCACATCCCATTTTGAGGTAATAGCGACCGTGTCATACGCCTCGCGCCATCCCAGTTATCAAGTTTCCAAAGAAGTCCCAAGTTTCTGCACATCCAGCAACATGCATATTAATCCAATTGAAATCCCTTTCTTGGTATAGAGCAATGCAGACTACAGGGTGCTTTACTCTTTCCCATCTACCTAATTCTTTATAATTGTTTTCAATTGATTTGGACATCATTGAACTATTAAGAAAGATATTTATAGTTACGTATCTTTAAGTTAATCAAACCCAAAAACAACTCTACTATAATCAACGTACTGCTATCAAATGTTAAAACACAAATGTAACACGCACACACACACACATATCTAACTCCATCTAGAGCTTTGGTGTGATTCCTAATTGACCAAGCCATCTGGTAAATCTAACGCATTTCTAATATAATTATGCATGCCAATTTTTAATTCAATTACCAATCTGTTACTATCCTATCTTTGTAGCTCTTTGAAACAACCTTTTATTCTCTATCCAAATAATAAATCATTTGTCCCCGCCTAGGATAAATAGAGGTATTCAACTTAAATAACTAAAAATCACTATAATATAGCCATTAAAGTTGGGTATAAAAGTCAAGCATTCATAACAATTGCACTATCTAAAACCACAAAAATTTCATAGAATTTAAGCAATAATAGATCTAGATGATTCTTAAATCAACTGAAATGTATATTAAATATGGATTAGCTTTTAAGCAATAATAATCACTATGGCAATTTTTAGTTAATTCATGATTATCATTAGCTAATCTACCTAACCAATTGCATTGTATAAATATGCATTAGAAACTTCTCAATTATGAATGAAATTTTCCAAAAAAATCCATCCATGATGACCATGAACCATTTCAATGAATTTATTCTTCAGAACTTAGATAAGCATTACTTTTCTTGACAAATGGGTTTAATCTGCAAAAAGATTTTGGAGCTGAGAGGATTTTCTTGGACATGGGGAAAAAAATTTTGAGAGAATGCAGGGAGAAATGTTTTGATGTTTCTGACAATGATGTTCTTTCTCTAAGAGAGTGTGTGTCTATATATTTTTTGTAATGCTATAATGATAAACTATAGGTTCTAAATGAGATACTCAATGGGACTCTAAGTTAGTGAGTGGAATTAAATTGCAATTGTGCTTTAGTTGGTTACTCTAGTCATGGATGGATACCTTTTGTAATTTAAGTTGAGAATTACGTAATCGGATTGTGAGATTGCTAATCTTGCAGATTAACTATCATAAAACTTCAATACATTGACTTGCTAAACAAAATTACAAAACAAACATACAGTTGTAATTTTTTTCATTTGGTGTTCAAGTAATAACCTTGAAATGTTTTTTTTTTTTTTTTCATACAATACAACAGAAAAGGGATTGAATGAGGTAAATAACATAATGAAATAGATAAATAGTACCTAAAAGAAGCACTAACAGAGAACACAATACTTTATAATTGTGCACTATATGTTCTCTTTAGTGGTTTCATCTCCTCCCCATTGGAAACTCTAGGATCAATATAACACAATTGAAAGTCTGAAACAAAAATAGAATATCATGCCCACTGTCAAATTGTAGTACTTTCAAAATGTAGCAAGACCAAATACCATATTTTACTAAAAACATAAACCAATATTGTGGCTTCTTCAATGTGTGAACCCCTTGATTTATAAGTTTTTTCCACCCATAATTCTCTTCCAAAATAGACCTTAAAAGTATAAGAGGATTAAGAAAACTAACCGAAGAAACTTGGTACATTACACTATAAATTAGGCAACACAAATACTTCCATCATTCACAAATTGAAAAGAAATCATCTCAATTGAGTTAAGTACTGTATAAAGCCTTGAATTATTGAATTTTCTCATGTGACTGCATGACAGATTCTCTACTAATCATCTCAACTTGCTGAATTTTCATGGTATTAAAATATCATAACTGCTATTCTTTACTTATCACCACAATTCACAGATTAGCAAAGTAAACTAACAAATTTAATTTAAACAAAACAATTTAAAACCTTCAAAACTGGTTACAATTCCTTTTACTATTGTTTCACTTTTGTTTCTTAGTACTAAAAAGATTCTCAATGAATTTTCAAGAATGGCATACAACATGAAAAGCCCAAAAAACCAAATATTGTACACACCAAAACCAACACCTAGGAATCTCTGAGAAATTATTATTATTATTATTATTTTTTATAAGTAAATCTCTAAGAAAATTATTCTCTACCATAACATACAAAGTAATCAATTTTGTACAAAGAACATTATACTCTCAGATTTAACAATTTAAAACTTGCAAAACCTAGAAAAACCCAACATTAAAAATAACAAAATCACGACTTAAAAGTATCTTTTAAAAAAATATCGTCTAAAATCTACAATGTATAAATGAAATAACAAAATATTTTCAGATTTCAAAATCCCATAATTTCAATCCCCCTTACAAATAACTAAACATGTAAGAGAGAAAACAAAACTTGAAAATTAAAGTGAAATGATTAAGTTTAAAGGATTAGAAAGGTTTCAATTTGCGGAGGTTTTCCCCGATTTCAACAAATAGAGAGGAAAAGTTAGGAGAATATTAGGAAAAGAAATTGGTACATTTGCTTTGATGAAATTAGAGACTCCAAATTGAAGAAAGATTCCACTTCATCTCTACAGAGAAAGAAATTGAATGTTTCAATTATAGAAATGAACATATATGACCTCCCACAAGAAAATGATTACATATCTTTGAAGCTTTTCATTTGGCTTCTTTACAATTCATAACATTGGATCATTTTGAATCAATACATCTTATTTGAGATCGATGCTTGAAATTTTTGATATTTCAATTTGATGAACAAGCCTTTGGCTTTTTGGGCATCATACATTTTCATAAAAGTCGCTTTCCCTTTTTTCAAGTCGAATACTAGTATGTGCGACGGCTTTTGCAGCTTATTATCTCTTTTCATTTTGAGATTTACATTGGTTGAGCTCTTTAAGCAAAAATAAAAAATAAAAGAGTGGGAAGAGATATAGGCACAAGTCTACGCATGTATCAAAACCAACAAGACTATTGACTAATCATTCATGACAAGCTTAAAGATCAATTTACAACAATCACACATAGATGTCAAGATTTTGCCCACAAAGATAGATGTGCATACATAACAAGCTAAGCTTATAAATGTACTAAGCCATTTGTACGAAGGTACTAGGTTAAACTCACAAGAGATATGTGCTCAAACATATACAATCAAACTTTTTGAATTTTTCACTTTTTATGTGGTTTTGGATTTTTTACTCACACAAAACTAAAACATAAAAGTAAGATAAAAAATAAAAGCAATGCATACAAATAAATGCAAGATGCACAAAATGCATGAAGATATGACATTTAATGCATGAAGGGTCCTACAAAGATCAAAAGAATTAGATTAAGGACCAAAAGAGCAAAAGCTCAACCATAGGAACCCTTCCTCATCCAAACGGAACGATTGTTTGGAATGAGTGTCTCATGAGAAGTGAGACGAGGGTTGGAAGAATGAGAACCGGAGATGCACATAGACAAGGAGTTAAGAGCATTAAACACTTTCTTTTACAACATGCTATTTTCACTCAAATCTGGTTTACCCTTTTTAGCACAACTTCCATGAGCTCAAGTTTCTCTTTTCTTTTGATTCTTTTAAGAGCATGAAACTTAGAGTATTGAGGTCTTAAATGACCAAAGGCACCACAATGGTGACATACAATGTGTTTAGGTCCACTAGACTTTTTGGGAAGGGATCTAACAACATGTTTTTGTTCTCTCTTCAACTTATGACATTGAGGTCTTATATGACCAATTACACCACAATGGTGGCAAGTTGGAACAAACTTAGATCCATCCAAAGCCTTAGGTTGAGACCTAAATGGAGGCTTTGACTTAATAGCCTTTCTCTCCACCTTTTGATTTCTTTTATGTGGAGGAATGTACACCAATTTGTCCTTTGAGGTAGAACACACAATAGACACAAAATCGGGTACCACAACATGATTGCAACAAATATTTTCATCCTTTTTAGAAATAGGTTCAGCAATCAAACACTTGGCATGCATCTTAAGAGATTCATTTTCACATTTTAGCTCATCAACAAGTTTGTTAGACAAAACAAGTTTAGCATCCAAGTCCATAACCAAACATTCAAACTCTTTAAGCTTTTCAAGAGAGTTTTCAGCAAGTTTTTTATATTTTTCAACCAATTTGTTGGATTCATTGAGCTTAGCAATCAAATCATCCTTTTCAAAAAATAACTTGCTCAAATCCTTATTAAACTTCTTAGCCTTTTTTTTCAAGAGTTTGATGTTAGGAATATCAACAACATCCATAGATTCAAGTAACATAGCATCACAATCATGAGGATTATCACTCATAGAGGCATTTTCACAAACACGTGGCATGTTACATTCATCATCAACCAAAACATGCATAGAGGCATACAAAGCACTATCCATGGCAAATAAACACAAGGGGTCAAGGATCACACTTAGGTATTTAAACCACAACAAGTGTACCCGCTCTGATACCAATTGAAAGTTCAAATAGTGTGTAAAACACCTATAAACGTTTAGACCCCCAATTTACAAATTACCAATTCAAGCTTATTATCAAACAATGTATATGCAGAATATGAAAACAAACTAACACAGAATTGATAAAACAATCTAAACCAAAATTAATCACAACCACAACAGTAACTAAATGGCAAAGATAAAGGGAAGAGAGATGCAAACACAAAGACAACACAGCGATGTGTTATCGAAGAGGAAACCGAAGTCCTCGGTGTAAAACTTCTCCGCCGCCCTCCAAGCAGTCAATAATCCACTAGAGAATAAAGTTGGGATACATGAACAGCAGAAGACCCTCCAAGCCTAATCTACCCAGTGTACCTAAGCTCTCCAAGCTTCTTGCTCCAACGAGGTTACGCCGAACCTATGTCTTCTCTAGCTTACCGGATCCCGCAATTAGCCCATTGCATCAACCAAAATCAATTGGTCCCTTCCTAACTACTTCCCAAGCACCGAATAACCTCCTCATAGATATGGGAATGGTGAGATAAGGATTTGGCTAATGTACCTCTTAAGGATGTAACAATGGAGAGGGTGAAAGTAAAGGAATTTGGAGAATCAAAGGATTAAGATTGTGGATGAGTAAATCTTGTTTTTCTCTAGGGTTTCTCTCTCAAAATTCTTTCTGGAAGCTCTCTACAATACATGGGTATAAGGGGTATTTATACTGGTGTGTGTTTGAAATGCGAAAGGTCAGTTTTTCCCAAACAGAGTGGTCTGGCGACTTGACCTCGTGACTTGACTGAGTCGCGAGCTAACTACCTGGCTAGACTGGAAGTTTTGTCCTGTAGTGCTCTAGCTGGCGTGACTCTTCAGTTCCTCTACATGCTTCACACGTGTGCCTCCTTTGGCGACTTGCTAGCCATGAGCCAGTCACGAGATCCAATTGCGAGGCCCTGCTTGAGTGCACACTCTTGAGCTTTTCTTCACACTCTCTCACACACTACCCTTACATGATTCCCACCTAAATACAAGGTTTCTAAATGCTAAATTACAAGCAAATTGGCATGGAATAAAGCCAACAAAATGGTTGATTAATTTCAACCTTACAGAGGTGTTGTTAATAGGCAGAGGAGACTCATCTTCCTTCTTCTGAATTTTTGGTATAATCAAGATGGTGAAGTCTAATTGCAAACTATAGATATACATCAATCAAATTTTTTGTTTTCCTTAATCACAAAGTAGAGTGAAAGATATTGAAAGGAATTTAAACGTAGGTTTTTTTTTTATCAAACCGAACATAGGTTTTTTTTTTAGGAACAATCGAACAGAGATTTAGTGATAGGAGAAAGGCGAATGATTTTTTTTTCTTTTTTATCCTTCGAATATATAGTTTTGTTATTAAACAGCGTGATTAAAGCGATGGGTTAAGCGGTGTGATTGTGTCGTAGCCTAGTAGGGTATGACTTTTCACAATTAAAATCTACACGTGTTAGAATTTTAAGGTAGTATTTTTTCCTATGTCACCATGAGAGGTCGCACAATTCTCGGTTTTAGGTTTTTACTTACCAGACGGTTTGTGTTTCTTAATAGTGGTACGTTGTTTAACATTACACACGAAATGGTAAGTGTGGCACGAATCAACGTTTATTCGCAACCCAACCCATGGTAAACAGTTTCTTAAAGAATTCTAAAAGAAAGTAACGTACGGGTTTTTTCTAGATTGAACTCTTTATGTGGCAGGATTTTAGGTAGGCTTTTTTCCTACATGTCACCACCACCTTAATTGCAGGAAAAGGCTTCTGCTATTATATATAGTATATGATATGATATGGTATAGATTAGTTGTCCATTAATGCTGTTTTCTAGGATTCCCTCCTTAATTTATCTCAAAACTTGAATAATTGTTAAATTTTGCTTTTAAAATTCAGGAAATGGGAGGAATTTGATGATAAAATTGTAGTATCATTTGTTCAGTCTTGAAAGATCATGTTTTTCGTCTTTGGCCTTCATTGAGTGTAAATAGAAAATCTATATCAATTAACTAGAGCAATGAAAATTTATTCAAATAAAACTTAGATAAGAAAGTTGAATTTTTGTAGAAGAGTTGAGTGATTGGTAGGTACATTGAATATTAAACAACTAAATAATATAGCTTTAGGGTGAGTATGAAATACAAGAATGATACTAACTTAATGCCACCAATTTTTTTGTTTTCACTTGAATTAATGAGGTTTGTGCTTTGAAAGGTTATTAAATCAATGCATGTAGAAAAAGGAAAATTGCATAGTATGTTGCATTGTGATTCTTTTATTTATCTATAAAATATTCATGTGATTTGAAATGTTGTTTATGAGTTTTTCATGTAATTCTTTTATTTATCTAGGAAATTAATCTAGAAATACACACAACAAAAGCAAATTCAACCTGTATACTTGGCCTAAACTGAACATGACCAAGGCAAATTTAGGGATGCATATCCTTTGAGTTATCAAATATGCTTAAACCATATTCATGTGATTTGAAATGTTGTTTATGAGTTTTTCTCTTGCACATACTTCTCCAAGAATTAATCTAGAGAGAATCCACACAACAAATTTAACCTATGTATTTGGCCTAAACTGAACATGACCGTGGCAAATCTAAGGATGTTTATCCTTTGATTTATCAAATATGCCTGGACCATATGAGTTTCTAAGTTTCATTTCTTTGGCTAAGATTATGAGTTCCTTTCTGAAGTATTATTGTTAATTTTGAATTGATAAGTTTGATAATGTTCTTCTTTTCTTTTCTTAGCTTTTTTTTAACATCCTGATAAAATGGTTGATGTGGTATGACCTCATATTACACTATAAACAAATGCAAGTATATTATTTTATTTATTAATCCAACAAGACCAATACTAAATAAATTTTGATCAAATTAGGATTGATTTTCCATAAATAAATTTTAAGTAAATTAGGTAAGTTATTTTTTACAAGTAATCCAATTTTAGAACTAGTCTGTGAATTGCATGGGTTAGCGACTAGTAATAACTAATAGTCGATATGTTTAACTTTTTGTTGACTGCGCCTCATTGCGCCATGTGGCTACATAAATTTCTACCACATGCCTACATTTAAAAATCGAACAGTTGTGACTTTTACACTTGGTGTTCAGTTGTGTCTTTCTTGGGCAATAGTTACAGAATTAAAAAAAAAAAAAAAAAAAAAAAAAAACCAATTAGGCCCAATAATTTTTTTAAAGTCTCATCCACACACACGTTTGTTGGGAATAATACACAAAGTAATAAAAGAAGAATAAGGATAACATAAAAGACAAACAAAAATAGATAACTTGGAGGCACAAAATTGTTATCCTTAGACAATATTTGCCCCCACACTCTTATTGCTAAAGGGTTATTGCAAACTTCTCCCCAGGATACAACCAAGTTGTTGTGTTCTTCAGATAACAATTTTGGAGAATAACCATTAGATTTCTTGTGTTTCTCTCTAACATACTATTTTTCAAGTAAACATAAGCCTCTATTTATACCCATAGGGTTATATTTCATCAAAAGGCACGTATGGAGACTCAAAATGTTTCATAAAACCGTTCACAAGGCTTGAAACATCTTCAAATATTCAAAACAGTTACCAAATTGTTTTGCAGAAAACTTAGTTTTACGAGTCTCGATCGGTCGAGAGTTCCTTTCGATCGATCGAATTCTCTTTTCGTCTACTCATGTGCACTATTGCACCCTCCTAATGGATCAGGGATTCAAGGCTTTTCTTTGCATTCTGCCTTGTTCCATGAGGCATGGATTGGCTGAGGCCTTGGTGCAACAGTTTCATGTTGAGACGAGCATCTTTCACTTGAACTGTGGGGAGTATGCAATCCTTCCCCTTGGCTGGTCAGCCATCTTGGGCCTTAGATTTGGAAGGGAGCCAGTCCTGACTGAGTTTATGAGCTTTGCGACGGTGTGCGAGCTTCTGGGCATTTCGTACCCCCTTACCAGGACGACCAAAGGGTATTTTGGGCCTACTGAGGAGCCTCAGATTTGCATTCAATGGCTGAAGATGAACATACCTTGGAGGATGGAGCTAAACGACATCAATCTTAGGTGGTTCTTTTTCTACTTCATTGGTAGTTGCCTGCCAGGCAACAACCAGTCAGTGCTGACTTACAGGTTGCTAGGAGCCATGAGAGTGGTGTTTGTCGTAGGGGCTTATAATTGGGGGCCCCTTTCTTCCGGATTTTTCATTGCCTATTTGAGGCAGGCGGCACACTAGGGCTTTAGGAGCCTCGAGGGTTGTTGGCAGATTTTGACATGGTAGGCGTATGAGTACATCCCAGCTATGCGATCACAGTACACAAGCCTTTCTATGACGATGTATCCCAGGGTGTATGCTTGGTCCCTTTGTGATATATCTACAGTTGTTCTGACTCAACAGACCACTATCAATGCCACCTTAATTACATCACCTGGGGTGAGATACGTAACACTCCATATGATGGAGGGTTGTTAGCTAGACCCGATGTTACTCTTGCTATGGGTCAGTCATGCACTCGGCGCTAGTTTTAGGCTCTAACAAGCTTGGAGTTCTTCTTGGCTGAGCGGACTTTCCACAAAGTCATGCCGACTTTTAGAGTGCCCAGAGATCCACCTCTTGAGATATCTTACCCTAATGTGATTATGGATGACCCCGCCTATGCGACAGTCCTTTGAGGGCTTCATGACAGAGGATACTGATTATGCTATCTAGTTTTTGGCATCCTCAGCTAGACCTATCGTTGATGATTGCCCTGTAAGCGGGGGCAAAGTACTCGGGGGCATTGCACGTGCTCGGAGGGCTTCGGGGGCATTGCATTGGCTCGGGAAAGGGAGCTATGGCAGAGAGAGCACGAGAGTCAAGCCATTGCCATGAAGAGAGAATAGAGCCAGCATATTGCTGAGGTAGGCCTGCTCCAGGGGTATATTGGCGTCCTGATTGACGAGATGAGGGGATAGGGGATGCCTGTGCCTCCAGCACCCTCCATTCTAGGCAAGGATCCTCCAATTAGGAGACATGAGACCGAGTACATGCCAGTTCCTCCAAGTCCTATCGAAAAATGGGGATTTGCTCCCATTTCAAACTGGGCACGAGGCCCTACGCAGGCTTCATTTCAGACTCCAAGATGGGTCCTAAGTTCTTCGGCTGGGCAAGCCGGTCCTTCTGCTGGTCCAACTGTCGGTGATGGCGCTAATGACGGTAGCGCTGGGTGCTTTGTTGATGACACCGTTAGAAACGATGATTCCCCTTAGGTTTTAGCCACTATTGTTGTATCTCTATGATGATGTAGCCCTTGCATGGGCATGTATATTTCTTTGTACTATTTCAGACATTGCCCCATGGTAGGTCAGATATGTATGTATTATATTGCCCTATAGTGGGCTTAGACTATATTTTGATATTGCCTCTTGGTAGGCTCTGGACATGTATGTATTTTTTTCCTTTTGGTAGGCCTGCACTGTATGTATGATTGCCCTATCGTGGGCATGGACTGTATTTTGATATTGTCTCTTGGTAGTCTTCTGGACATGTATGTATGATCGCCCCATTGTGGGCCTAAATTGTATTCTAATATTGCCTCTTGGTAGGCTTTTGGACATGTATGTTGATATTGCCTCTTGGTAGGCACATATGTATGTTTCTTGATATTGCCTCTTGGTAGGCTTAGATGCATGTATAAACATTGCCTCTCGGTAGGCTTAGATGTATGTTGATATCGCCTCTTGGTAGGCTCAGATGTATGTATAGACATTGCCTCTCGATAGTCTCGGATGTATGTTTCTTGATATCGCCTCTTGGTAGGCTCAAATGTATGTCAATATCACCTCTTGGTCGGCTCAGATGTATGTTTCTTGATATCACCTCTTGGTAGGCCCAGATGTATGTTGATATCGCCTCTTGGTAGGCTCAGATATATGTATGCCAGTAGCACTTTAGCATTTAGGAGTTGGTTGCACCATTGTTGTTATTCACGCATCGTTTCATTTGCATTGTACCATATTTTCACGGTTTTATCAATAAAATCTGACATTGATTGACCCGCTAAGGGATATGGAAAAAGGAGAGACCGCATAAAATAAAACTGCCCCAGTGTAGGTTTTATGCGGTTCATAACGTGAGAGGAAATGTTCTTGGCTGGATGGACCCGTTATTGTATCTAGAGTTTTGAACTTGAGCACATTGATTCGCAAAAATGGGCTGAATTGTGCAGAATGAACTGCCCCAATGTGGATTTTGCGTGGTTCTAAATTGATCCACCGACTTGAAGTGGGGTTAGAATCGTATTGGACAATACGGGTATCTTGACAACCCTGATTGTGATCATTGATTTCCCCCAAGCGGGATTTTCTTAGACTCACCATGTGGCGGAATGCGTTGACTGACCCAACTATCAACTGAATTGACCGATGCTCTGAAAAAGGTTCCGTACAAGAGCTGCTCATTGTGATTTTCATACCATGCTGGATGGATTGCTATTAGTGATTAGGAATGGCCTTGGCACTATCCTATTACAAGTCTTGATGACAGGGGCTGAACTGACCCCTAGACTGGGTGAATTGGGCTTCGATAATGAGGTTCAAGATATTTCGAAATGATGAACGAGACGCACAAAAATAAACTGCCCTAGTGTAGGTTTCGTGCGGTCTTGGTTTGTGTGAAAAATCCCTAAACAGACCAATTTGCTGCTGAATTGCTCGGGTACCACTATTAATGAGAAAACCGAGGGAATATTTTGCCCCGAAGTTGGTCTAAACTTCTCAGATCTCAAATCCAATTGTCAGAATCATGTGGGGCTGAGTTGGGGGGCTTAAAAAGCCCTGGCACATGTCTCGAGGCCCCATGGCCACTTAGGGTGCACTGCTTGGGGCCAGCTGCCACTAAAGGTGCGCGGCCTCGAAAAGCATGCATAAAGGTCTGGGTTGCTCCCCGACCTCCCATATTTTGGTATGTGGTTTTCTAGGTCTTCTCCTACCTATTTTCTTCACTAAAAACACTTAGAAACACCATTTTCTTACACATTCTTGCACGGATCGGCACCAGAACACTACATTCTTTCAGATCTGAGCATGGATGCTCTTGGGTTCAAGTCTTATGACACAGTTGTGGAGCTTGAGAGGCAGAATTTTCATGAGAGGGAGCTCAAGAGATGGTGGACTTCATTCTCTTCCAAGGATCGAGCCTACATCAAGCTATTCCTCGGAGATGCCACTTTACTCTTTCGTACTCCTCTAGATTGGCACTTATTGGAGGCCATAGTTACTTGTTGGGATCCCGCTTTAAGGTATATCACCATTGGGGGTGTGGACTTGATCCCTACTTTGGAGGAGTATGATCGCTTTCTTTCTCTTCCTACCCCTATGAGTTGGGTTTATCGACCACCAACTCGATTTCACTCTCACAAGCAGTTGGCAGAGCTATTAGGCCTGAAGACACTTGTAATGGATGTTTTGACTCGATATGAGAGCATTTTGGGAGATAGCAATTCCTGGGATTTCCGATCTGTCGGTTTGGAAAAGTTGAGTGCCCAGCTGCTTACCGAAAGGACTTTGTGGATTTGGAAGAGCATTGGACCTTCTATAGGTGCCAAGCCTTCATGGTGGCCTTCTTTGGCTTAGTGCTATTCCCTTCAGTCGGGTTCTATCAGCTTTGCAGTTCTACCCTTGGTGAGTACTCTGCCTCATAGCATTTCATTTATTCCTTCTCTCCTCTCCGAGACTATTCGATCTCTTTCTTTGTGCCATGAGATGGGTAGTGGTAAGCTTAGTTGTTGTGTGTATTTATTTCAGGCTTGGTTCTGTAGTCATCTGAGTTTGATATTTAGGGCACAACTCATGGGGTTCTTGAGGAAGAATAGAGTCAAGATCACTGTGGCCCTTGATCTTCCTTTTACTGGGGATACCATTGCTTGGTTGAGGTATCTGTTTGGCTTGGATCCTACTGGTTGGGTATGGAGAGTCAAGTGGGGAGTCACTAGGTGGCAGGGTTGGACCCACTATGTTGGTTTACTTGGCATCCCTTTGGTGGGCATCTGGGGTTGTATAGGGTACTATTCGGGTATGGCCATGAGGCAATTTGGGGGTACCCAGCATGTTCCTCGACTCAGCAATCTTTCTATCATCACTTGCGAGTATGGTCTCCAAGATATTGACACAGTCATCATAGATCATGCTTCTGAGTTCTGGAAGGAGCACAGGTCGACTATTGATAACCCCATTTGTCCAAAGGATGATTATGAGTGGTCTTTCGCCAAGTTCAGAGAGTGGAGGGCCACCAAGGATCCGTGTTTCATCATCGATCTATCGGTTCTAGATCCATTTGACCCTCACCTTCCGGCTAATATATTGAGGGATTATACACTGGAGTTTGAGCTCAAAGTTGAGAATACTCTTAGGGACTTGAGACAGTGCCTGACAGAGGCTATCAAGGATAGGGATTGTTGCAAGGAGATTCTTGATGCCACTATGGAGGACTTTGATGAGATGGGGAGGACATACGAGGCTGAGCTCGCCACACTTTGCGTAGAGCTTGCACAGAGTGATCAAGTCCTCACTACATTGGCCAGCCAGTCGGGGTAGTACACCTCCCTAATGAATTTTGCATCTTGTAGTTTGCGGACTTCTTCCGCTATAGCCCAGTCTCGTTCTTGGGCGAACACGCTTCTTTTGACGGATAGGGGGAAAAGAATGTGATACATTCAACCTGTGCACCATGACTGAAGGGTTGATCTCGGGCATGTCTTCATGACTCCAAGCAAAGACGTCTTGGTTTTCTTTTAGGAATGCCGTGAGCGCTTGACGGACTGGTGGACTGGCGAGGGTACCGATCCTAGTCGTTCATTCGGGCCTACAGTTATCAAGAAGTATCTCCTCCAATCCTTCAATGAGCTCTGCGACCGCCCTCTATTCTTCAATGCTCATAGTTTGCAAGTGGTCGTCCATCTCCAACATTGCCATGTAGCATTCGCGTGCTACCACTTGGTCCCTACGTACCTCTTCTACTTCGTACTCGGTGGGGAATTTGATCATCAGGTGATAGGTTGAAGTCACGGCCTTCCATGAGTTAAGGGTAGGTCGACCTAATATGGCATTGTAGGCAGATGAGCAGTCAACAACAAGGAATGTAACATCCTTAGTAACTTGCTGAGGGTAGTCACCAACCGTCACGGGCAATGTGACCATACCGAGGGGGTATACCTTCGTTTCTCCGAACCTAACGAGTGGTGCGTTGGCTGGTATGAGTCGCTCTCTCTCAATCCTCATCTGCTGGAATGCCGGGTAGTAAAGGATATCAATAGAGCCAAATACTAACAATGAGTGCATCATCGTGTGGGTGGTGGAGACATCGAGCGTCTTCTTCCGAGAATTCAATTATAGGGTTCTCGACCTGTGCCATCTTTGGGACGAAACCTGTCAGCTGGACGTTCTGAACCATCCTAAGGTAAGTCTTACAGGCCTTCTTGGATGAACTAGAAGCCGTGGTGCCCCCTACAGTCATCCTTATGTCCCCTATGGGTGGCCTAGGGCACTCGTTATCCCTCTTAGCAACCTGCTCCTGTGGTGGATCTACTCTTTCTTTGTTAACGAATCGTTGCAGTTTCCCTTGTTTAATAAGGGCTTCAATCTACTGCTTCAAGTCATAGCATTCAGACATGTCGTGACCGTGGTCCCGATGAAAACGGCAATACTTGTCTCTGGACCTTTTACTGGGATCTCCCTTCAACTTGCCGGGCCACGTTAAGGCTGCATCATCCTTGATCTGCATTAGGACCTGATCGATAGGGGCAGTTAGTGGGGTGAAGTTCGCAAATCTTCCGACGGGAGGCTTGAAGCGCCTATCCTTCTGTCAATGTTCTGATCGTCTTCTGTCCTCTGTCCTGTCATTTATCTTCTTGCCTTTCCCACTTCTTGGGTTTCTCCTCTCGAGCTAGTAAAGAGTCTTCGGCGTTCATGTATTTAGTAGCTCGATAAAGCACATCTGACATGGTCTTCGAGTCGTTTTTGTATAAAGAGAACATAAACTTCCCCTTCCGCAATCCATTGGTAAATGCGACAACAAGTATCTTGTCATCAGCTTCGTCTATCGAGAGGGCTTCCTTATTGAAGCGGGTAATTTAGGATCTCAACATCTCATCCCTCGGTTGCTTGATGCTTATCAGGCACGCAGTGGACTTTTTATACATGTGCCCCCCGATAAAGTACGAGGCAAACTGCGCATTCAGCTCCTTGAAGGTACTGATGAAGTTGAGCGTCAACCTGCTGAACCATGCCTTTGCAGGACCCTTCAGTATAGTTGGGAAGGCTCGACACATGATCTCGTCCGTCACGCATTGCAAGTGCATAAGGGTTTTGAATGACTCCAGGTGATCCAAGGGATCCTTTAACCCGTTGTAGGCTTCTACCTGTAGCATACGGAACTTCGGCGGAATGAGGAATGAAGTGATAGGTGCAGTAAAAGGCAAGTCCGTCCGGTGGACTAACTTGTCGAGGTCGCTTGACACCCGTCCTTTGAGGGCTTTCATCATGAAGTCCATCCGCTCCTTCACCATCTGCATCTCCACGACTATGTGCGGTGGTGCTGTTTCTGCAACGAATGGATGGCTGGTATCTTGTCGCTATTGTCTGCTTGGAGCATTGTTGCCTTCTGGTCCTTCTTGGTCCCTCATTTCGGCGTTGGTGCCCTCTTGCTCTTCTCCGTGATTGTTGGGCCTAGCATCCCTTTGGCGCAGCTGTTCCTCTAGGCCGTGGTTTTGCTTAGTAAGGCATTCCACAGCCAAAGCTAGGGTCTGTACCTGTCTTTCAAGGGTAGCAATGCGTGGTTCTTCTCTAGTATGGTTATTGGTTTCCATCGAGTGAGTGAGCACTATACAACTCTTTCTCTAGGAAGTGGTAATATAGCTGTTACTGTTTTCGTCTCCACAGACGGTGCCAACTGATGATGCCAAAAATCGTCAGTAAGTCACACGATCCTCACATGCTCTAGACAAAAACCTGCGCAACAAAAAAGAAGAAGACCTCACAGAGAGCACCGGTGTGGTACCGGCCAAATACCCTCTGAAGGTTAAGTTAGAGAACTTTCACAACTCTAGAGTGCCAGAGCTGGGGTAAATTGTGCGTACCTTGGTTTGTGAGGGTTTTAGGGTTTTTATAGTAGCGTAGAGCTGACATTCGTTTCTTGGCGGGGAAGGTCTTTCCTTGTAGGGAAGATCCTCATTAATACACGTATCTTGCGGGATCCTTTCCTTGTAGGGACTCTCTTGATTAGGGTTAATCATGGGGTGCAAGATATTTCCTTGTATAGACATTCGTGGGGGTCAAGCAAGGCCACGCTGGACCCATCATAGGCTTCTTCATTCCCGTCGGTCCTCGCTTCCCGTCGGCCTTTGGATCTGTTTGAGGTTCCCTGTCATCTCGTACAAATGTCGTTTGGTATTAAGGTGAGGTCGTTGAGTCTATGATTCATCGCTCTCGTACCTCCGTCTACGTGCGTGGAACCGACTGGCTCATTGGAGCCGTTAACTTCCTCGTATGTAAATGAGTTTACTTCCTTTTAAGAACACCCTTATCACGCTTATTAACATTAAATTGTATTTATTTTTAGGGGTTAGGAAGAATTTTTTATTTTTTATCATATATTATATTTACTTAAAGGCCATAATATTAAAAAAGTTTGCATTTATGGAATGTGATCGGCTCTCTAATTTTCTAAAGCAATTTCAAATTGTTTCCAAAATAACCATAATATTATCTATTAAATTATTAGTTATCCCAAAAGTTGAAATTATTATAAAATAATAAATTTAATTATTTAACCTCATACTTTTAACATTCTCTCATGTGTGGGCTCAAACTTCCTTTTAATAGATGAGGATCCAACACATGAGATCTTAAATGGGAGATAGAGTGGAGGAGACAATGATCGAACTCTAGATCTCCTGCTCTGACATCATGTTAAATTACATTTTTCCAAACACTTAAACTATTGAGAAATGGTAAATTTAATTATTTAACCTCATACTTCTAACATTATCCATAAACATTCTTACCCAAGGAGCCAATTTCATAACCAAAGTTGTTTCAATTTAGCTAAGGGAATAAAATATTTCGGTACCACTTGATGATACTAGTGTACCGTTTTGGGGTTACCACTATATATATATATACGAATTTATTTTTATTCTTATTAACATTAAATTTTTTATAGAAATAAACACATACATATAAGGGAGAGTGAAAGAGATTCTAACACAAAGGAACAATGCAAATTCCACTTAAACTCAAAAGTTATGGTGACTTTTAAGGAAGGGTAAGGCAAGTAGATTAACCTAAATATATTTTATAAGCAAAAATTTCAGCCTAAGTTCAATAACCTAATGTATTAGTTTAAATAACATTTTTGAAACATATTTATTGTACAACCCAATATTTTATCTGATGACCAATATGAAATATACCAATATTACAACCAATACCAAAACAGTATTGACTTCATTGCTTCTTTTTTAACTAATATATCTTGGTGTTTCTAATAGAGACGTCCAGATTCGAATCCCCTCTCCCATTATAACAAAAAACCAAAACAAAACTCTAATATTAAATGTCTCAAAGAACCAGAAAAATAAATAAAGGATATTAAATTAGTTTGCAGTGTTAAATACACTTACATTCACAATCAATGACGATTTTCTTTGTTTGTTTCAATGAAAAATCTTATGTGAAGATAGTTTCTAATAGAGAATATTTTGGCCACAATGAAATTTGGTTAACACATCTGCATCTTCAAGACCTCATGGGTTAGTCAGTAGCATGGGAGTCGTCTGGTAGACACAAACTCTTCAAGACCCCATACGTCAGATGACCTTTAAGGAAGTTTAGCCTACACCCACTGTAGATATCGTATTTTGTCTACTCTCGATTTGCGTGCTGGACCCCTAAAATTCTAAAAATATCAACTTTTCACCATGGGGATGCGGAAATATCTAGATTAATGTGGAACAACCCAATCGGACATCAGAGCACTACAAGTGCCATTTTAGGTCAAAATGGCCCTAGTTAACCCTAGGTTAACCAAAAGTCAAAGTTGGTCAAAATCACCCCAAAACCACATTTTTCATGTTTTTACTTTAAACCCGAACTATTCGGAGATTTTTGTCACCTTTGACCAACTTTGACATAAGGTTGACTCTCAAGGGCGCCAAAAACCCTAATTTTGATCCGACCATTGGAATAGGTTGAAACCAATGCCATTATGGAAATTATTGAATTCCCTTTCCAACGAATATTCATGAGTTGAAATTGAAGTTAAAAAGGTTGAGATATCTTGAAAACCGTGCCGAGATCGTCTCCTCCTCACTTCCCGAGGACATAACTTTTGATTTAACCGTTGGAATTTCAATTTCTCTAGTGTTATGGAAACTAGACATCCACAACTTTTCAGGGACACCAAGATCAGCTCAATCAACAGTCCGGGAAGGCCTTCAAATACACTTTCGAAGTCAAGTGAGAATAGGAAGAATTTGCTTGGTGCACTGGCAACTGAAAGGTCATTTTTTTTTAGTATAAATACCCCTGGATCCCCTAGAACTAAAAGAATATAAATAAATAAATAAACTGAAATTTGGGCATTTTGGAGCATTTTCTAGGCAAATTCTCTCCCTCTCTCTCTTTCTCTCTCTCTCTCTCTCTCTCTCTCTCTTTCTCTAAATTCTCTCCAAAAACACACAAAAACTTTTGATTTCTTACTTTTCTACAACAATCAAGAGGTCATGTTCTTGCTCTCATCTTCCTCTCCTTGGTCTTGATACCCTTGGATTTGAGGTTTAGGGGGTGTATATGTAGCTTTTTAGCTACTATCTGCACCCATTTAATTTAATCCTTTATATTGCATTATCTTGTTTTATAATATGTTTTATGGCTTTTCCTAGTATATCTCTTGCTTTATCTTGCTTCCTAACATGTTGTTTTGCTTTGATATTGTTGGCCTAGCTTTCTTGGGCTAAGATATGTCTAAATACCTTGTTTGTGCTTAGATCTACATGTTTATGTGCTTTTTGCCATGTTTGTGCTTAGATCTACTTGTTTATGTGCTTCTTGACACATTCATGTTCTTAAAGCTTTGTTTGGATGCTATGCCTAGTGCTTTATAGTTTTATATCTCTTGCTTTTTCCTCTTCCTTGTGTTTGGCTTTTTGGGTAGAATGTAGATCTAGATTTAGTGGTCTAGGCCTACATCCATACACCCAAGTTCAATATAGGGTTTGGATTATTTCTTTTGTGCATGTCAATGCTTTGTTTGCCCTTGTTCATGCCTTTTGCTTTAGGTCCATGCTTGTTTGCTTAGATCTAGTCTCTTTACTATGTTATTGTTTGTTTTCCCTTTATGGGTTTGTTGCTTGATGGTCTTTGGGGCCACTTGCTTGTTTGGTTACATCCTAGTGATGTTGGTTTTCTTGTCATTCACCCTTTTTCCTTTGCTAGGCCTTGCATGTTAGGGTTTCTCATGTTAGCCTTTTTATGTGCCTTATAACTTGTTTACCCTTCCTCTTTGTGTGATGATATGCTTTGCTTCCTTTGTGCTTGCTATGCTTGCTTTGTGCCATCTTGTTTGGCTTTCTTTGTTTCTTTGCATCTTTGCACTTTTGTTTGCATGTTCATGCATGGGTTCTTGTGTGCTTGTTTGTGTCATCAAGCTTAGTTCCTACCTATAATCTCGTGCGGGTTTGCACCCATCTTTTGTACACAAGATCCTTGTGGACGCAAGGGGGGGTTGAAATGGAGTCGCTACCTAGTTTTTGCAATGGTCTAGGAACCATATATATAACGTCCTTTCGAGGAAAGATCTTTTGATCTTACTACCAAAGATATGGGTTCGGAGTTAAGGTATGGTCTTGGGAAAGTGTTAGGCACCCAAAACCGCCAACCCCTAAGGTTGGCTTCCCATCATTGCATCTTATGTCTTAACCCTATTAAAGGCACACTCAATACTTGTATCTAACTCACACACACACTAACATACATCTAGCAATCAACATGGCATCAAACATCCCTAACCATACATCTATCATGCTCACAAAAAAAGCCTACCATACATCTAATCATGGCACAACATATCATCATAGACCCTAGCATCCATCTAATCATGGCATCAAAGCATTAACATAAACCCTAGTGTCTTACATCTAAACGTGCTTCATTATATTACATCATAGCTTACCCTTACATCTCATCACATCATCCTAACATTCATTGCTGCGACTTAAATAATGCTCCCCAAGTGCAGGATTGTCATGAAGTAATAACTTGGTAAGTCTGAGGTCAAATCCACAAGGAAAGGGGAATTAATTAGCAAACCACAAGAGAATAAAACTAAATAATAAAGTTTAATTGAAGAGATTTTTTATGGTTTAGTAAAGGTAATTTAAATTGAGAGAAAATAACAATATATTAAGGCACTAAGTTTTAGGGATCCACACACAACACATCTATTGGTAGTCTTAACAATATTTATTTTATAACTCAACTAAAATTCATACGAAGGATGATCTTAGTTGGATGATTTAACAATAAGAACTCAAAAGTTAATCGTCTAAGGTAGTTTCATGAAATTGATTGATTTTAGGCAAAACAAAACTAATGAATTAGTTCGCAGGGAATACTAAGCATTTAATGTGCCCGGAGTCTACGATAAATCAAAGAATTATACAGAACTAAACATTTTTCTAGATGAGTAAAACAATCAAAAACATAAATAAAAAAAAAAACATAAGCATTAAAACCAATAAATAATTGTTAAGAACATACCAATAAACGGTTGGGTTTCACCCCTTGCCTTAGCAAGGCTTGTAGCAAGTCATAACACAAATAAAACTCTAAAAACTGTAAAAAAAACTTTAAGAAAACCTAAATTATGTTCTACGGTAGCTCCCCTTTGAATTTTTCCCTAAAGAGCCTTTAAATAGGACAAGGAATCCTATTACAAGTTGAATTTCCGTTTGGAGAAATTCTCAGGTTTTTAGGCTTCACTTAACCAACATTTTTGGCCCATTTTGCTTCATAATTCGGACTTTTGGTAAACTACAAAGTAGCATCCCTTTAAGTTAGCTTTCCAGCCCAACTTGAATCATCTCTATTGGACATCTGAGCCGAATGTTATTGTCCAAATACTAATTGATGCACAGGTTGGAATCCTAATATGAATTGGACTTGGATTTGGTGCAAATTTCCTTTGATTCCTTGCTCCAATTGCACTTGAATTTAATTGGGTTGGCCTTCTTTGACTTCATCATGGCCCTTGTAAAAGTAAAGTCCATTAGCTTTCTTCTTTGCACAAATCCACTTCTTTAATTTCATTATCCTACAAAAGAAAAATTTACGTATTAAAATTTAATCAAGCACAAAATTGATTATTCAGCATTATTCCGAAACCACCTATAAAATGTTGGAAATATGCATGTTTGTATCGCATACAAAACATACGCAGCGGAAAAATTAACAGATCTACTTCATTCGCAATTGATAACATGTAAGTTTCAGAATTTGAGAACAAGAATGCGTACCTTGGTGTGATGAAATTCAAAACCGAAGATTAGAAGTTCTTGGGAAGACTTTTAATCTTCACTCCAATTCCACTTAATGCCCAAGATGTGTGGTCTCTCAATCAGTTTCCAAGGAAAGAATAAAGAGTGTCCAACACTCACATACAAACCATTTCATTCCTTATGAGAATTCTCATGAAAGATTCTTATGAAAAACCCTTAATAAAATTCTGTATGTTTCTCTCCTTATATACAACTGATTATCTAATTGGGCTAGCCTTTTGGGCCATTCCAATTGGGCTCTAGTGTGTGGCTTGGAGTGGGACCAAAAGGGACCAATAAGACACTAGCTCCAATGGGCTTTGGGCTTTTCTGTCAACTCTTGACAAGTCCAAAGTTACCATTAACTATATTTAATACCACTATATAAATATAGTTGCACTCTAGGCCTTATCTATAAATTATATCCCAAGACTTTATTATTCATGCAACCCCTTCATTAAAATATTCGTAGTAATACAAAGTCATGAATGTAAACTGCCACTTTGAAGATTAATACATCTTAATCCTTGAGTACCTGGTTTAATCCTTAATGTTATTCATCATATATTTATGAAATCAAATTTCATAAATATATACTTTAGTAACTTCTTACTAAAGTGGTTGGACCCAACTCTCTTGAATAACCAAACCCATTAAACTTATCTCAAGGGAATATTTTATGTCTCCGTTAAGAGATTATGAATTCTATTTTGAGAATATATATTCCATCAACACTAAATGTGGCTGCCCAACATACTGAGGTTTTGACCGTGACTTATAGATCTCACTCCTGATATATCAAAGCAACCTACATCTCATGATCAGGTTCATTATTCTCTCAGGATTTAGAGTTGATGTAAATAGAAGTCGTGAGATTTATTATTCATTTGACAGTCGTTAGTAGAATAATAAATCTCACAGCGGTCCAATTCAATATGTCTAAACTCTTAAAACATATCAACATACCAACTAGAAGTCTCCACTTCCATTATCAAGACAAATCATCGTAGTTGATATGTTATAGTCTTCACAGATGAAATGCCTAATTTCATCACCCACTACGAACTAAAATTCTGAGTTTACAAAGAACTTGCGATTTATATCTTCTGTGACTTTTCACATAAATCACATACTATGCATCTCATGGACTAAGATAATGGCCCATTAGTTCATTTATAGATAGTCTTATATAATTAAGCTATTTAATTATTTATAACATGCCAATAAATTGGATTTTAGGGCATAAACCCCAACAATCTCTCACTTGCCTTCAAAGACAATTTACCTTATATCTGACACTTATCTCCCTTTAGAGTAATTCATAATCACTCTAAGGCAGGGCTTGGAAACAAGTTTCAGCCAGATTTATTGCATAAATTATCTTTTCTACTACTACTTCTCACGTACTCGTATCTCTCTAATGAGATAATACTTACGCTTAATGTGTATCTTCATCAATTAAGATGAACACATATCTTGAAGTCCAACTTCATGAATCACACGTGTATCTTCACCACCTAGGATGAACACATATCTTGAAGTCCAACTTCATGAATCACAATCAAACTATAGGTCAGTATTTGTATATCCAGTAACTATCAAAACCTCACTTTCGTGGACAAGCATATAATCCCTCATTCTCCTAAGATATTTGAGTATATGCTTTACTCCCACTAAATTAAGTGATCTTTGATTCAATTGATATTTGCTTACTATACCCACCGCAAAATAGATATTTAGCCTAGTATTTAGCATAGCATAAAGACTTCCTATCGATTTGATATAAGGAACCGTCTTAATATGCTATTCCTTTTATATGTCTTAGGATTATAGTCCTATATAAAGGAACTTCACACTTAAAAGGAAAGAATCCTTTCTTGAAGCATTACATGCTATACTTGGCTAGAATCTAATCTATTTAAGCAGTTTGAGATAGACCCAACATCCTAATTTCTGAATTTTAACAAAGTTTAATTCTTAGGATGTGACTAGTCTTTTCCAAGTACTTTATATCAAACTGGACTAGACAACCAAAACTCTATTGATGACAATAACTCTACATCATTCTAAATGATTAGAATGTCATCAACATACATTAAGAGATTTATTATTCTATATGGCTTTACATACACCTAAGGCCTTTTAATACTTGATCAAAATCAAACAATTTGATTTTTTGATCAAAAATGATATTTTATAATACATATGTTTGCTTTAGTCCATAAATGGACTTTAAGCAACTTGCATACTAAACACTACTGGATCTTGCTATGTACAAGTCTAGTTACATCATATAGATGTCTTCCTCAAGATTGCTACTAAAAGAAGCTTTCTTGATATCCATTGCCATATTTCATCCAAATGAAATATAATGGATAAGAAAATCTAGATAGAGTCAAACTTGACTATTGGTAAAAAAATCTTTTCATAGACAAACCATTTCTTTCTAAATAAATCTTTTCGCCACTAGTCTTGACTTTGAAGGTTTGCACCTTCAAATCTATCAATCTCATTTTCTTGTAGACCTATTTGAGAACAATAGGCTCAATGCCAATAGGCGCCTCTACAAGTTCTAGACTTTAAATAGAATCTAATTCTATTCACATAACCTTGATCCAATAATCCATATTCATATCATCTATTGCCTCAACGTAGGACCGAGGATCTAATTCATATCCTTGTGGAATAACTACAAAAGTTTATCCCAAAAGTATGAATTTATTTGGTAATTGATAATCCTCCCACTATGATATTGTACCGGTGTACTAGCTATATATTTAGAATAATGTCTTGTGGTGTATCTAATACAACCATCTCATTTCTAAATGTATTTTATAGTTGTCCTATAACAAATTTTGACATTCTTCTTCTAGAACAATTGTATGTTTAGCTTTAAGATTATTCATATAGTCATGGTCAAGAACTTTGTATATGTACTTTACAAACATCTTGTAAGAACTTTGTATTTGTACTTTACAAACATCTTGTCTTCTTTATGACTACCTTTTGGATACCTATCATAAATATACATTTTTCTACCTTTTGATTTCAATTTGTCAAACTTCCTTTCTAGCACAAGTGCTGGACATCTCCAAAAGTGGAAGTATCATATGCTAGGTTTTCACCCAATCCACAATTTGATAAATGTCATAGGAACAAACTTTTCAAATCAATTTTAGAAAATGTATAGTAATTATAAGAGTATATCTCCAAAAGAAATAAGCAAATGGAAATACTTATCATGTACTTTACTATTTCTAAAAGAGTCTTATTCCTCCTTCATGTATGCACTGACTTAAAGAAGTCATTAATACTATATTCCTTTACAATAAAAAGTCTTAGATCATATTATCCTCTAAATAGAATTCATAGATTGGGAATATAACAAAATAATGGTTCTAAAAGCCCATCTTTCACCAATCTTGAATACCATTTAGATTAATAAGATCTAGACATAAGTGCCAAAACATACAATACCAAATGATGAAAACTTTCTCTTTAAAAAGTAAAACATGTAAATCTCCATCTAGAAAACAATCATGGACAAAGCTTAGTTTAACCAAACCAGAAACACTTTCCTTTGGTCATACTTTTGAATCTAATTCCTTTTGGCAACTACTAGGGTAACTTGCTTGCCCAACTGTTTGGTATTTTAATTCTTCTTCTTATCACCCTTACCTTTCGGTTTAGGCTAAGAATTTGAATTTAATCATATTGATCCTAGCCTTAACTTTTAGGATGTCTTCCGTTGCGTAGAACTTACTCATCAATTCAAATAATATAAAAAAAAAAATTATTTTCAAAACAATCTGAATTGATCAAATGATTCTAACAAGGACTTGTGGATCATATCCAAATGAGATTAACATTTAATTTCTACATCCAAGAATTCCAATTCATTTTAAAAATAAAATATTTTCATAAAATGATATAGAATTGGAACTCCTTAAGCTTTTCTTGGCTCTCAATATGATTTATATCGAATATCGTCTAGTAGCACGATATTTCATACCAAACATCTCATTTAGACTTAATATAAAGTCTAAGTCTTGTACTAACTCTTGCATCTCATACTGTAGCACAATTGAGATAGAAGGCAAAGAAACATTTTAGTATTTCAATGGAAACTATGATCATATCATAAGCTATCTTCCATCAATGCATCATGCATAGGAAATTATGACAATGCTGAATCGATACATATTTATGTACTTCAGCTCCTTTAAGCACCATGTCCAAAATTAATTCTTAGTTAATGTGATTCAATTAAAATAGTAGCTAGAGAACAAAATTATGACAACTTTATTTTGAGACTATGAACATAATTATAGGGAGATTATATTTTGCATCCATAACCATATAGTATGGAACCTGAAAAACATATTATACTAGGTGCAACGATAACCTAATCCCACAATTAATATTACTCGGAAGCGAGGTCATACCAATCACTATGATTAGGCGAGAATTATTCTCATTATTAATGCTATCATGGAAACTCTTACCAAATAAAAATAATTTGCCGCTTTTCTTTTAACCTCTAAGTAATAATGACATAGCTCCGAAGGGAGGTTAACATTACACTTAGTCTAGTGTACACCATTGCCTAGAATCAATGTGAGTCACCAAGTAACTCCACGAAAGCGTGGTCATTCTCAATGTAAAAACAAACTTCATCTATTATTAAGAAGTTTAATCTGTAGTACCATGAATTAAACACCCTCCGAAGGGAGCAAGGCATATACGCCAAGGCGAGGTGCCTAATCACACTACTATAGATTGGCAATGGAGGCCATGAGATCCAACCCTTGTATCTCTCTCCCACTATAAATTTTAAAACAAGTGGATTGTCATGAAATCATTGTGATCTAATCACAATTTTAACCCTACACATCAAATGTGTTTAATTGTTTAAATTCAATGTGATGTAACTAAGTCACGTCACTATAGCGTAACGAACATTCGCGCTATCACAAAGAAGTTTAACCTTGTAATCCTTGAAGTAAATACCCTCCGCATGGAATGCAAGACTCAAAGTCAAGACAAGGTATCTATTCACATTACAATAAACTTAACCAAAGGGTTATTTCAGCACTCCCACTCATTATTTGGGTTTTTCTTTAAATAATTGTGATCCCATCACAACTAATAACCTTGCTCTTATTGAAGACTCTAATCTTATTAGAATCACTAACTAAAATGGAAGTCCTAAACTATTTAGGATTCCTTAAACACTAATGAATCAAAAATTAGTTATAGAGAACTCTATCCTTAATTTACTAGATAAAGTATTCTAATCTCATTAGAAACTATATAACTTTAATTAGAATTTTAATCTCATTAAAAACCTCTAATTAAAATAAATTAAGGACTTTTAATCATAAAACAATTTAGGACTAAGAGTTCTATTTAACTACCATCTTTGATCTCATTAGGTCTTTTAGTTAGAACCATGTGTAATCACATCACACAATGCCTTACACCTTATACATTTGAAAACATTTAGAAAATATTCAAAATTCCCTTCAAATGCATTTTCGCAAGAATCTCGCGACTAAGCTCCTCCCGCAAAAACTTTTGCTACTGTTTCGCAGGTATCTCGCTACTAAGCACTTCCCGCGAAAACAAGTTAAGCAAAAAAATTGAAAACACAAAAAATCAGACAGAGACTTTCGCTACTGTCTCGCAACTGTTTCGCGAGTAAAGCTTACCCGCGAAAAGTTTTTGTCTTCAGAATCATTTTTCGCGAGTAACTTCGCAGGAAGCTAACCCGCGAAAAACCTGTGTTTTCAGTTTTTCCAGAGCAGTTACAAAAAGTTTTCAACGATTTTTTTATGAACAAACAACTACCATATGAACATAATAGACAGAATTCGATGTCAAAACTGAATTCCATTGATGTTATAGCCTTAAACTTCAATTCAACATACTTGAATTCAGATTTAAACAACATCATAACATCAAAATCAATTTTCATCAAAACATAGTTTCAATAACCATGCAGAAAATTAAATACCTATATAATCTTCTAACATCATGAAACTATTATCTTTAATTCCAAAACTCACAAAACATGTTATACAGATTCGAAATGAAGACTGCTCTGATACCATTTGTTGGAAATATGCATGTTTGTATCGCATACAAAACATACGCAGCGGAAAAATTAACGGATCTACTTCATTCGCAATTGATAACATGTACTATGTAAGTTTCAGAATTTGAGAACAAGAATGCGTACCTTGGTGTGATGAAATTCAAAACCAAAGATCAAAAGTTCTTGGGAAGACTTTTAATCTTCACTCCAATTCCACTTAATGCCCAAGATTTGTGGTCTCTCAATCAATTTCCAAGGAAAGAATAAAGAGTGTCCAACACTCACATACAAACCATTTCATTCCTTATGAGAACTCTCATGAAAGATTCTTATGAAAAAACCTTAATAAAATTCGGTATGTTTCTCTCCTTATATACAACTGATTATCTAATTGGGCTAGCCTTTTGGGCCATTCCAATTGGGCTCTAGTGAGTGGCTTGGAGTGGGACCAAAAGGGACTAATAAGACACTAGCTCCAATGGGCTTTGGGCTTTTCTGTCAACTCTTGACAAGTCCAAAGTTACCATTAACTATATTTAATACCACTATATAAATATAGTTGTACTCTAGGCCTTATCTATAAATTATATCCCAAGACTTTATTATACATGCAACCCCTTCATTAAAATATTCGTAGTAATACAAAGTCATGAATGTAGATTGCCACTTTGAAGATTACTACATCTTAATCCTTGAGTACCCGGTTTAATCCTTAATGTTATTCATCATATATTTATGAAATCCAATTTCATAAATATATACTTTAGTAACTTCTTACTAAAGTGGTTGGGCCCAACTCTCTTGAATAAGCAAACCCATTAAACTTATCTCAAGGGAATATTTTATGTCTCCGTTAAGAGATTATGAATTCTATCTTGAGAATATATGTTCCATCAACACTAAATGCGGCTGCCCAACATACTAAGGTTTTGACCGTGACTTATAGATCTCACTCCTGATATATCAAAGCAACCTACATCTCATGATCAAGTCCATTATTCTCTCAGGATTTAGAGTTGATGTAAATAGAAGTCGTGATATTTATTATTCATTTTACAGTCGTTAGGAGAATAATAAATCTCACAGCGGTCTAGTTCAATATGTCTTTAACTCTTAAAACATATCAACATACCAACTAGAAGTCTCCACTTCCATGATCAAGACAAATCATCGTAGTTGATATGTTATAGTTTTCGCAGATGAAATGCCCAATTTCATCACCAACTATGAACTAAAATTCTGAGTTTACAAAGAACTTGCGATTTATATTTTCTGTGACTTTTCACATAAATCACATACTATGCATCTCATGAACTAAGATAATGTCCCATTGGTTCATTTATAGATAGTCTCATATAATTAAGCTGTTTAATTATTTATAACATGCCAATAAATTGGATTTTAGGGCATAAACCCCAACATAAAATGCATGAATTAACTCAAAATAAGTATGATAATGCTTTCTAATAATGATATAAATATGCAAAATTAATCTATTATCATTCATCCTCAACCAGCTCATTGCTAGTCCCTAGCAAGTTCGCAATCTGGTATTTTCCCGCCTCTTCATTTTTCTCTAACGGTTACCAACCGTATTTTTTTTTTTTTTTCATTTCATTCTCTTCATCACCCTCATCTCTTCACATTCTCTAACTTTTCAATTTCTTTTCTTTCTTTCTCCCTACAAAAGCTTCTGCCCTCTCTCTTATTCCCTCACAATCTGACTTCCATCTTTTCCTTAATTCTTAACTTCTCTCTCAAACTCTCTCATCTCCTTCAATGGCACCCAAGTCTAGAAAAAGTTCCTACGTCCTCTCCACTGACATTCTCCATCTCATCCGTTGGAATGGAGTAGTAAGGCTAACGGCAGCCCCTCCTTTGACCTACAAATCACAACAACACATTTGGAGGGTGCAAGGACTGGATCAGTAAGTTTCTCAAACTTTCCTCACTTTTTAAGTTTTCCTTTAATCTTCTATTTTGATTAGTTTTTATGCCTATAAATTCTTAGGTTTTGCTTTGGGATGGGTTTAGATGAAAACCTGACATTGTAGGAGGGGTAGGAACATGTTTAGGTTGAGTTCTAGTTGAGAAAACTTGAAAATATCGAAGAACAACCTTCTTTGTTCGATCTTGCGTGCACGAAATCGGGCCTACGTACGCATTCTTGTTCTTGCGTACACAACTTGAATTCATGCGTATGTAGGCTTGTTCATGCATGCATTTGTTCTTCAGTTCATGCATGCGCATAATTCTCGGTGTGTATGCATGTAGTATTTTGCGTACGCAAGGGCGCCAGGCAAAAACCCTATTTTAGTATTTTAGCTTCCTTTTCACCCGTTTTCTCATCTGTTTGGCATTTCATGTCACATTTCATCCTATTATGCACCCAATGTCATTTTCTCACCATTTATTTCACCTAACCATGAATCTAATCCCATTCTCTTTTATAGGTCCCAGCCCCATATTCTAGTAGGGGAAGTACCAACCAGGTCTTGGTGTCCGTTCTGAATGAGGAGACTCAGGGCTATGTCTGTGCTGTGGGTTTCGATCTCGTCATCCGTTTGATGCTCGAGAGGTTTGCTAGTGCTATCTTGGTGCAGACCTTGGCTGAGAGGTGATGGGACACTACCCATCACTCCTTATGACTTCCACCGCATGATTGGCTTACGGTTTGATGGAGTCCCGATCAATCTAGAGGACAAGTCAGGTGTTCGGTTGGGTGCAGACTTACTGGGGAGGAGGTATATGATGGAAAAATCCATGTTTGTATTGCATAAAACATACGCAGCAGAAAATTAACGGATCTACTTCATTCGCAATAGATAACATGTGCTATGTAAGTTTCAGAATTTAAGAACAGGAGAGTGTACCTTGATGCGGTGAAATTCAAAACTGAAGATCAGAAGTTCTTGAGAACACTTTTAATCTTCACTCCAATTCCACTTGATGCCCAAGATGTGTGGTCTCTCAATCAGTTATATATGTATGTTTAAGAAGATAATGAAAGAGTGTCCAACACTCACATACATACCATTTCATGTTCTTACCAAAATCTGTATGTTTCTCTCCTTATAACTGATTATCTAATTGGTCTAGCCTTTTGGGCCTTTCCAATTGGGCATTAGTATGTGGCTTGGAGTGGGATCAAAAGGGAACAAATAAGACACTAGCTCCAATGGGCCTTGGGCTTTTTAGTCAACTCTTGACAAGTCCAAAGTTACCATTAATTATATTTAATACTACTATATAAATATAATTGCACTCTAGGCCTTATTAATAAATTAAATCTCAAGACTTTATTGTACATGCAACCCCTTCATAAAATATTCATAGTAACACAAAGTCATGAATGAAGACTGCCACTTTGTGAATTACTACATCTTAATCCTTGAGTACCCAGTTTAATCCTTTAAGTTATTCATCATATATTTATGAAATTCAATTTCATAAATATATACTTTAGTAACTATTTACTAAAGTAGTTAGGCCTAACATTCTGAATAACAAACCCATTAAATTTATCTCAAGGGAATATTTTATATCTCCGTTAAGAGACTATGAATTCCATCTTGAGAATATATGTTCCATCAACAATAAATGTGGCTGCCCAACATACTGAGGTTTTGACTGTTACTTTAGATCTCACTCCTGATATATCAAAGCAACCTACACTTCATGATCAGGTATATTATTCTCTCAGGATTAAGAGTTCATGTGAATATAAGTCGTGAGATTTATTATTCAATTGACAGTCGTTAGGAGAATAATAAATCTCACTGCGGTCCAGTTCAATATGTCTTAACTCTTAAAACATATCAACATATCAACTAGAAGCCACCACTTCCATGATCAAGACAAATCATCTTAGTTGATATGTTATAGTCTTCGCAGATGAAACGCCCAATTTCATCACCGACTACGAACTAAATTCTGAGTTTACAAAGAACTTGTGATTTATATCTTCTGTGACTTTTCACATAAATCACATATTATGCATCTCATGGACTATATGATAATGTCCAAATATTCATGTTACCATTATTTCAGATTATAATAAAACAACTTTATTAATTACAATATTAAGTCATACATCATGTTATACATAATGTCATACATAATTTCATACATAGCATCATACAATAGGATTTAAGGGCACTAATCCTAACAGTATACTACTGAGACGATTCACCACACTGATCTTAAGGCAGACTTTATGCATTGTCCACAGGGGATGACTGAGGAATGCCTTCGGATGGCAAGGGCCTTTTTGTTGTTCCTGGTGGGGGGGGGGGGGTACCTATTCGTCACCGGTGGGCAGATGGTGTCTTTAAGGTGGTTGGCCCTTTTTTAAGACTTTGAGAGGGCTCAGGCTACCAATTGGGGGTCAATATGCTTGGCTTACTTGTACTCCTCTTTGGACACTCTCAATCGAGGGACAGTGCACCAGCTGGTGGGGCCTTGAAAGCTCATTGAGGTTAGTTTCTCTCTATTTTCTCTTATAGTTCATCCATTCTCATTCCTATAGTCATACCAACACATGCCATATAGGTTAGGACCGTGTACTATATTCCTGCTAACTGCATTCATACGTATATCTCACAAACTATTATCTTGCAAACTACCAATCTATCTCTTGCAAACTGTTCCATATCTGGACCATGCAAACTATCTTCTTGCAAACTATACCATAACCTCTTGCAAACTGCCATTTTTGAATCTTGCATACTATCATCCTACACACTGTCATCTTGCAAACTATCATCTTGCAAATTGTCCTCTTGCAAACTGTTCTTTTCTGAACGTTGTATACTACCATTTTTCAGTGTTGGGCTGTGGAGTACGGTCCCATTGTTAGAGGAGTTGAGTTGGACTTGAGGAGGATCATTTTGCTTTGGGCTCACCTGGATAAGCTCTCTCCCGAGGATATAAGTTAGAAACATGTTTCACTTTCCATTATTTGCATGCTTCTTTAGGGTTCTCTTTCTAACTTCACGTGTTGTCATAGATCATATGGAGTCCTCAAGCCGAAGCTGCCCTTGTAGCAGACCCGAGCTTGAAGGCAACTGCCATAGTTGCTTCTAGTCTTTCCCAGACCCTTGAGGGTGGTGGATTGAGGGTGATCTACTTGGCGGAGTGGGTGTGCTGCCAGGTAGTGAGGGAGGATGCGCTTCGGGTTCTTGTGGACCCTCTAGTGTTCATGCTTGCTCTTTGTTCTATGATTGATGCGGAGTACAGCCAGTGGGGGCTAGGCATTCCTTTTACTAATCGGGTCATAGGTGAGTCAGATTATGAGGAGTTCAGTGGGACTCCCTGTCGATGCCCGGCCTCGATCGGAGTGAAAAATCGCCGTTGTCGGGCCCTCGTTCGACCACCCACCGTGGCAACTCTCCCGCGCGCGCGAGGCTCCTCTTGAGTGATTAACGCATGTGGTGTGGTTCACGTGGTGCTTCGGGTGCTCTCTCTCTCTCTCTCGGTGGAGGAAGGTAGGTCTTCCTTTGGCAGTGTGGTAGGAATTTTAGCCAAAAATTAAGGGATTACCAAAGGTAAGTGAAGTCACCACCAATCATTGGATTTTTCTAAGGTATGATTGGTCACCTATTTTTAGTTAATTTTATTACTGATCCTAGGCTAAGAAAAAAGGTATTTTTTCCTAATCTAATGTGGATGGTAAAAAAAATCTTGATTCTTGAGTCAGAAAGTTTGGTTACTTGTGGGGAAGGTGTTAGGCACCCCACAACGCCTGCCTCGCGCCATCCCAGTTATCAAGTTTCCAAAGAAGTCCCAAGTTTCTATTCTATAGTGGGTGATAGCGGCCGTGCTGTATGCTTACATCCCATTTTGAGGTAATAGCATATGTGTCGTACGCCTCACGCCATCCCAATTATCAAGTTTCCAAAGAAGTCCCAAGTTCCTATTCTATAGTGGGTGATAGCGGTCGTGCCGTATGCTTACATCCCATTTTGAGGTAATAGCGACCATGTCATACGCCTCGCGCCATCCAAGTTATCAAGTTTCCAAAGAAGTCCTAAGTTCCTGTTCTAAAGTGGGTGGTAGCGGTCGTGCCGTATGCTCACATCCCATCTTGAGGTAATAGCGATCGTGTCGTAAGCCTCGCTGTTGGGGTTTATGCCCTAAAATCCAATTTATTGGCATGTCATAAATAATTAAATTGTTTAATTATATGAGACTATCTATAAATGAACTAATGAGACATTATCTTAATCCATGAGATGCATAGTATGTGATTTATGTGATTTAGTTACAGAAGATATAAATCACAAGTTCTTTGTAAACTCAGAATTTTAGTTCGTAGTCGGTGATGAAAATGGGCGTTTCATCTGCGAAGACTATAACATATCAACTACAATGATTTTTCTTGATCATGGAAGTAGAGACTTCTAGTTAGTATGTTGATATATTTTAAGAGTTAAGACATATTGAACTGGACCGCTGTGAGATTTATTATTTTCCTAACGACTGTCAAATGAATAATAAATCTCACGACTTCTATTTACATGAACTCTAAATCCTGAGAGAATAATGGACTTGATCATGAAATGTAGGTTGCTTTGATATATCAGGAGTGAGATCTATAAGTCACGATCAAAACCTTAGTATGTTGGGCAGCTGCATTTAGTGTTGATGGAACATATATTCTCAAGATGGAATTCATAGTCTCTTAACGGAGATATAAAATATTCCCTTGAGATAAGTTTAATGGGTATGATTATTCAGAGTGTTGGGCCCAACCACTTTAGTAAGGAGTTACTAAAGTATATATATTTGTGAAATTGGATTTCATAAATATATATTGAATAACATAAAGGATTAAACTGGGTACTCAAGGATTAAGATGTAGTAATCTTCAAAGTGGCAGTCTACATTCATGACTTTGTATTACTACGAATATTTTAATGAAGGGGTTGCATGTACAATAAAGTCTTGGGATATAATTTATAGATAAGGCCTGTGCAACTATATTTATATAGTGGTATTAAATATAGTTAATGGTAACTTTGGACTTGTCAAGAGTTGACAGAAAAGCCCAAGGCCCATTGGAGCTAGTGTCTTATTGGTCCCTTTTGGTCTCACTCCAAGCCACATACTAGAGCCCAATTGGAATGGCCCAAAAGGCTAGCCCAATTAGATAATCCGTTGTATATAAGGAGAGAAACATACAGAATTTCATAAGTGCTTTTTCATAAGGTTAAGATGAAGGACTTTCATAAGAGAGTTCTCATAAGGAATGAAATGGTTTGTATGTGAATGTTGGACACTCATTATTCTCTCCTTGGAAACTAATTGAGAGACCACACATCTTGGGTATCAAGTGGAATTGGAGTGAAGATTAAAAGTCTTCCCAAGAATTTCTGATCTTCGGTTTTGAATTTCATTACACCAAGGTACGCTTTTTTTTTCTCAAATTTTGAAACTTACATAGTACATGTTATCAATAGCGAATGAAGTAGATCCGTTAATTTTTCCGCTGCGTATGTTTTGTATGTGATACAAACATGCATTTTTCCTACAAATGGTATCAGAGCGGTCTTCAATTTCAAATTGTATAACATGTTTTATGAGTTTTGGAATTAGAGATTATAGTTTCATATTGTTTGAAGATTATGCATTTAATTTTCTGCATGGTTATTGAAACTATGATTTGATTAAAACTGATATTGATGTTATGATGTTGTTTAAATTTGAATTTAAGTATGTTAAATTGATCTTTAAGGCTATAGCATCAATGAATTTCAGTTTTGATATCATTCTCTGACTATCATGTTCGTATGTTAGTTGTTTGTTCAAGAAAAACCGTAGAAAACTGCCTTGGAAAATTTCTAGAAATTCGATTTTCACGAGTTTCGATCGATTGAAAATCACTTTCGATCGATCGAGTGAAACAGTGATCAGACTTTCTTAAATAGATTGATTTTTGATTGCTATTGGATCAATCAAATTTGTATTTCGATCGATCGAGAGGCAATTTCGATCAATCGAAGAAGTCAAATGGTCAAGTTCGAATTTCTTAATTTTTTCGATCGATCGAGGGGCATATTCGATCAATTGAAAGAAAGAAAATCAGAATTTTTCTAAGTGTTTTCACATAAAGAAAGTTTCTGTCTAAACTTTGTATTTTCTAAATGTTTTCAAATGTATAAAGTGTAAGGCAATGTGTGATGTGATTACACATGATTCTAACTAAAAGACCTAATGAGATCAAAGATGGTAGTTAAATAAAACTCTTAGTCCTAAATTGTTTTATGATTAAAAATCCTTAATTTATTTTAATTAGAGGTTTTTAATGAGATTAAAATTCTAATTAAAGTTATATAGTTTCTAATGAGATTAGAATACTTTATCTAGTAAATTAAGGATAGAGTTCTATATAACTAATTTTTGATTCATTAGTGTTTAAGGAATCCTAAATAGTTTAGGACTTCCATTTTAGTTAGCAATTCTAATAGGATTAGAGTCTTTAACAAGTGCAAGGTTATTAGTTGTGATGGGATCACAATTATTTAAAGAAAAACCCAAATAATGAGTGGGAGTGTTGAAATAGCCCTTTTGTTAAGTTTATTGTAATGTGAATAGATACCTTGTCTTGACTTCAAGTCTTGCATTCCATGCAGAGGGTATTTATTTCACGGATTACAAGGTTAAACTTCTTTGTGATAACGCGAATGTTCGTTACGCTATAGTGACGTGACTTAGTTACATCACATTGAATTTAAACAATTAAACACATTTAATGTGTAAAGTTGAAATTGTGATTAGATCACAATGATTTCAAGACAATCCACTTGTTTTAAAATTTCTAGTGGGAGAGAGATACAAGGGTTGGATCTCACGGCCTCCATTATCGGTTCATAGTAGTGTGGGTAAGCACCTCGTCTTGGTGTATATGCCTCGCGATCCCAAAGGAGGGTGTTTACTTCATAGTACTACAAGATTGAACTTACCCGTTTAAAGTAGTGTGAACAAGCACCTCGTCTTGGCGTATATGCCTCGCGATCCCAAAGGAGGGTGTTTTGTTTCATGGTACTACAAGTTTAAACACTATAAAAGGAGATGAAATGTGGCTACACATGATTCTAGATAATGGTGTACACTAGGCTAAGTGTAATGTTAACCTCCCAAAGGAGCTATGTCATTATTACTTAGAGGCTAAAGGTAATACAGCATATTATTAGTGTATGATAAGAGTTATCATGATAGCACTAATAATGAGAATAGTTCTTAATCAATTAATGTGTTTATAATAAACTTGCTACCAAGGAATTATAGACATGGATTGGGTTGTCGTTGCACCTAGTATAGTATGTTTTATGGGTTCCATACTATATGGTTATGGATGCAAATTATAATGTCCCTGTAATTATGTTCATAGTCTCAAAATAAAGTTGTCATAAATTTTGTCCTCTAGCTACTATTTTAATTGAATCACATTAACTAAGAAATAATTTTGGACATGGTGCTTAAAGGAGTTGAAGTACATATATATATGTTTCGATTAAGCATTGTCATAATTTCCTATGCATGATGCATTGATGGAAGATAGCTTATGATATGATCATAATTTCCATTGAAATGCTAAAATGTTACATTAGCTTCTATCTCAATTGTGCTACAGCATGAGATGCAAGAGTTAGTACTAGACTTAGACTTTTTATTAAGTCTAAATGAGAGTTTTGGTATGAATCATATTGAGTGCTAAGAAAAGCTTAAGGAGTTCCATTTCCACATCATTTTATGAAAAGTTTTAAATTTTAAAATGAATTGGAATTCTTGGATGTAGAGATTAATTGTTAATCTCATATGAATATGATCCATAAGTCCTTGTTAGAATCATTTGATCAATTCAGATTGTTTTGAAAATAAATTCTTTTTATATTATCTGAATTGATGAGTGAGTTCTACGCAACGGAAGACATCCTAAAAGCTAAGGCTAGGATCAATATGATTTAATTCAAATTCTTAGCTTGAACCGAAAGGTAAGGGTGATAAGAAGAAGAATTATAATACCAAACAGTTGGGCAAGCAAGTTGCCCTAGTAGTTGCCAAAAGGAAATTAGACTCAATAGCATGACCAAAAGGAAAGTGTTTCCATTTTGGTTAAACTAAGCTTTGTCCATGATTGTTTTCTAGATGGGAATTTACATGTTTTACTTTTTAAAGAGAAAGTTTCCATACTTTGGTATTGTATGTTTTGGCACATATGTCTAGATCTTATTAATCTAAATGGTATTCAAGATTGGTGAAAGATGGGCTTTTAGAACCATTATTTTGTTATATTCCCAATCTATGAATTCTATTTAGAGGATAATATGATCTAGGACTCCTTTATTGTAAAGGAATATAGTATTAATGACTTTTTTAAGTCAGTGCATACATGAAGGAGGAATGAGACTTTTTTAGAAATAGTAAAGTACATGATAAGTATTTCCATTTGCTTATTTCTTTTGGAGATATACTCTAATAATTATTATACATTTTCTAAAATTGATTTCAAAAGTTTGTTCCTATGACATTTGTAAAATTGTGGATTGGGTGAAAACCTAGTATATGATACTTCCACTTTTGGAAATGTCTAGCACTTGTGCTAGAAAGGAAGTCTGACAAATTGAAATCAAAAGGTAGAAATTTGTATGCTTATGTTGTGTATCCAAAAGAAATTGCAGAAGATTGTTTTGGTAGTCATAAAGAAGACAAGATGTTTGTAAAGTACAAATACAAAGTTCTTGATGATGACTATGTGAATAATCTTAAAGAATTTTTCTAGAAGAAAAATGTCAGAATTTGTTGTGAGACAACTATACAATACATTTAGAAATGAGATGGTTGTATTAGATACACCACAAGGTATTATTCTATAGATATATAGCTAGTACACCGGTACAATATCGTAGTGGGAGGATTGTAAATTCATACTTTTGGGATAAACTTTTGAAATCATTCCACAAGGATATGAATTTGATCATCGGTCCTACGTAGAGGCAATAGATGATATGGATATGAATTATTGGATCAAGGTTATGTGAATAGAATTAGATTCTATTTAAAGTCTAGAACTTGTAGAGGCGCCTATTGGCATTGAGCCTATTGATCTCAAATAGGTCTACAAGAAAATGAGATAGATAGATTTGAAGGTGCAAACTTTCAAAGTTAAGACTAGTGGCGAAAAGATTTATTCAGAAAGAAATGGTTCGATTATGAAAAGTTTTTTTCACCAATAGTCAAGTTTGACTCTATCTAGATTCTCTTATCCATTATATTTCATTTGGATGAAATATGGCAATGGGTATCAAGAAAACTTCTTTTAGTAGCAATCTTGAAGAAGACATCTATATGATGTAACTAGACTTGTACATAGCAAAGAACCAGTAGTGTTTAGTATGCAAGTTGCTTAAATTCTATTTATGGACTAAAGCAAGCATATGAATCATAAAATATCATCTTTGATCAAGAAATCAAATTGTTTGATTTTGATCAAGTATTAAAAGGCCTTAGGTGTATGTAAAGCTATATAGAATAATAAATCTCATAATGTATGTTGATGACATTCTAATCATTTAGAATGATATGGAGTTATAGTCATCAATAGAGTTTTTGTTGTCTAGTCCAGTTTGATATAAAGTACTTGGGAAAGACTAGTCACATCCTAAGAATTAAACTTTGTTAAAGTTCAGAAATTAGGATGTTGGGTCTATCTCAAACTGCTTAAATAGATTAGATTCTAGCCAAGTATAGCTTGTACTACTTCAAGAAAGGATTCTTTCCTTTTAAGTTTGAAGTTCCTTTATAAAGGATTATGGTCCTTAGACATATAAAAGGAAGAGCATATTAAGACGGTTCCTATTATCATGTCTATAAAGAAGTCTTTATGCTATGCTATATACTAGGCTAAATATCTATTTTGCGATGGGCATAGTAAGCAAATATCAATTGAATAAAAGATCACTTAATTTAGTGGGAGTAAAGCATATACTCATATATCTTAGGAGAATGAGGGATTATATGCTTGTTCACGACAGTGAGGTTTTGATAGTTACTGGATGTACAAATATTGACCTATAGTTTGATTGTGATTCATGAAGTTGGACTTCAAGATATGTGTTCATCCTAGGTGGTGAAGATACAC
>JARYZH020000025.1:890000-1161053 GCA_030021035.2 Notholithocarpus densiflorus | reverse complement strand
TGTGATTCATGAAGTTGGACTTCAAGATATGTGTTCATCCTAGGTGGTGAAGATACACATTAAGCGTAAGTATTATCTCATTAGAGAGATATGAGTACTTGAGAAGTAGTAGTAGTAGAAAAGATAATTTATGCAATAAATCTGGCTGTAACTTCTTTCCAAGCCTTGCCTTAGAGTGACTATAAATTACTCTTAAGGGAGATAAGTGTCGGATATATGGTAAATTGTCTTTGAGGGCAAGTGGGAGATTGTTGGGGTTTATGCCCTAAAATCCAATTTATTGGCATGTCATAAATAATTAAATTGTTAAATTATATGAGACTATCTATAAATGAACTAATGAGACATTATCTTAATCCATGAGATGCATAGTATGTGATTTATGTGATTTAGTCACAGAAAATATAAATCACAAGTTCTTTGTAAACTCAGAATTTTAGTTCGTAGTCGGTGATGAAATTGGGCGTTTCATCTGCGAAGACTATATAACATATCAATTACGATGATTTGTCTTGATCATGGAAGTGGAAACTTCTAGTTGGTATGTTGATATGTTTTAAGAGTTAAGAGATATTGAACTTGACCGCTGTGAGATTTATTATTCTCCTAACGACTGTCAAATGAATAATAAATCTCACGACTTCTATTTACATCAACTCTAAATCCTGAGAGAATAATGGATCTGATCATGAGATGTAGGTTGCTTTGATATATCAGGAGTGAGATCTATAAGTCACGGTCAAAACCTCAGTATGTTGGGCAGCCGCATTTAGTGTTGATGGAACATATAATCTCAAGATGGAATTCATAATCTCTTAACGGAGACATAAAATATTCCCTTGAGATAAGTTTAATGGGTTTAGTTATTCAAAAGAGTTGGGCCCAACCACTTTAGTAAGTTGTTACTAAAGTATATATTTATGAAATTGGATTTCATAAATATATGATGAATAACGTAAAGGATTAAACCGGGTACTCAAGGATTAAGATGTAGTAATCTTCAAAATGGCAGTCTTAATTCATGACTTTGTATTACTACGAATATTTTAATGAAGGGGTTGCATGTAAAATAAAGTCTTGGAATATAATTTATTAATAAGGCCTAGAGTGCAATTATATTCTTATAGTAGTATTGAATATAATTAATGGTAACTATGGACTTGTCAAGAGTTGACAGAAAAGCCCAAGGCCCATTGGAGCTAGAGTCTTATTTGTTCCCTTTTGGTCCCACTCCAAACCACATACTAGAGCTCAATTGGAATGGCCCAAAAGGCTAGCCCAATTAGATAATCAGTTGTATATAAGGAGAGAAACATACAGAATTTCATAAGTGTTTTTTCATAAGGTGAAGATGAAAGTCTTTCATAAGAGAGTTTTCATAAGGAATGAAATGGTTTGTACGTAAGTGTTGGACACTCTTATATTCTCTCCTTGGAAACTGATTGAGAGACCACACATCTTGGGCATCAAGTGGAGTTGGAGTGAAGATTAAAAGTCTTCCCAAGAACTTCTGATCTTCGGTTTTGAATTTCACCACACCAAGGTACGCATTCTTGTTCTCAAATTCTGAAACTTACATAGTACATGTTATCAATTGCGAATGAAGTAGATCCGTTAATTTTTCTGCTGCGTATGTTTTTTATTCATTACAAACATGTATTTTTCCAACATTTAATGCTTTAAGGAACAAGGTTACAAGTTCAAGTGTTAAAGCCAGGCAAGTTTGTCCAAGAAACAAGTGAAAAAGTGCTGAATTCTAAAGCTTGACAACTAGCATCTATCGAGGTTTAAAAAGCTGCTGAAGCCCGAAGCTCGACAGCTAGCTCGATAGACACCCTATCTGTCGAGGTTTATGAAATTCAGTTTTTCAGAGCTAATTTCACTCCAATCCGTGAGTATGTGTTTAGGCTTTCTTTTCTCACAACCCTAAACATATATAAAGATTATTTTAAGGGTCGTAAAAGGTTGCGCGAGTATGAAGCAAAGTTGTGTTCATGCAAATTGTGACTGGAGACAGAATTTACCCTAGTTCATCTTTCTTTTGAAGAAGCTGCTGTGTTTGTACACCTTAGGGTTTTGTGACCAAGGAGCTTTATGATCTTCATCATGTGATAAACTAAAGAACTTTGCAACCAACATCTTTCTCAAGTTGGTGATCAAGTCGCGTACTTGGATTCGCGCATCTATTGGTTAGTCACATACTGGGAGCCATGCATTGAAAAGGAGAGATTGTCACTACAGAACAAGTCCAATTGGGTATTAGGGTAAGGGTTCAATTGTAGGTTGGTATAAGGTACTGAGATTCCTTTACTTGTAACCGCTTGTTTTGATAATAGTGGATTCTCGAGAGTGGTGACCTTAAAATCACCCGGTGGGGTTTTCGCCGTGTAGGTTTTCCCCATTTGTAAACAAATCACCTTGTCAATTTAATTTCTGCTGCACTTTAGTTAATTGGTGATTTGTTTGTGCTACCACGCGCTTTGCATGTTAATTAACTTAATTAGTTCGCTTGGATAAATTAATTGGTTAATTTATCACAATGGGTCAATACATTTTTGGCCTATCAAAGTATTTTAGACCTCAAAGAAGTGAAAATTTCTTTGATTTCTAAAATATTCTTCTATTGAAGGGCACGCTTATGCAAGAGGTATTTAGTTTCATTCTTATGTCTATTTTTCATTTCCATTAATTTATATGTTGTGATTGTTCATTGCGTGAATTTTGTTAATATATGTTTGATTTAATCATGATCTTGTTCATAATTCATAGTTGCCATGTTTATATGTTTAGTTGTAATTTTCTTTAACATGTTCTTTAGTTGATTAATATGTTTTAATTTTTCTTTGATTTCAAAATCTGCAATTAATCATTAAAACATTTTTTTAAAATAAAAATAAATCTGTATTTTCACTAAATGTCTGTTTGGATACCGCTTATTGCTGAAAACTGAAAACTAAAAAATTGTAGCAAAATAATTTTTAAAAGTGTGAATAGTGCCATGGGACCCAGTTTTAAAGTTGTTTTTACTAAAAAAAGTACTTGCAAGTCACGTGAACAGTGCACGGGACCCACTAAAAAACGCTGGACGCAGCTAAAAAATCATTTCAGCTCTATCCAAACGTTCACTAAATACATATCTGAAAAAAAATTTCGAGTCAAAAACAGATCTGTATTTTCACTAAATATAGATCTCAAAACTTTTTCAAGTAAAAAACATATTTGTGTTTTCACTAAATACAAATCTGAAAAAATCTTTCAAGTAAAAAACAGATCTTTATTTTCATTAAATACATCTGAAAATTTTTTCGAGTTAAAAATAGATCTATATTTTCACTAAATACAGATTTGAAAATTTTTTCGAGCCAAAAACAGATCTGTATTTTCATTAAATACAGATCTGAAAATTTTTCTAGTCATAAAACAGATCTATATTTTCATTAAATACAGATCTGAAAATTTTTGTAGTCATAAAACAGATCTATATTTTCATTAAATACAGATCTGAAATATTTTTCTTCTTAAATAAAAAGCTACAGATTTTGAAATTTCAAAGAATGAATTAAAAGTTAGGTTAAAGTTTTTTTTTTAATTTTTTTTATTTATAAATATGTGATGCATGCATAATAGATTTGAATTATGAATAAGAATCCTCTTTTAAAAATCATTTTTTTATCCTTTACAAAACAGATTTGATTTTTATTAACCAAATCCCCTTTTTTTTTATCCTTTACGAAACAGATTTGATTTTTATTCACCAAACTCCATTTTTGTCAATCTTACAAAACATATCTGATTTTCTTTGAGAAGAGGTCATATTCATTAGACAAATTTGTTTAAATTAATTTTTGTCTAGTAAGTGTTTGCTACACGTATTATAGCATAACATCCAACAACACACAAAAGGGTATTTAATGGTCATTAGAGTCTAGAAGACTAGACTCTGTCTAGGCAGAATGTGATGGAAATATGCATGTACGCAGCGGAAAATTAACGGATCTACTTCATTCGCAATAGATAACATGTGCTATGTAAGTTTCAGAATTTAAGAACAAGAGAGTGTACCTTGATGAGATGAAATTCAAAACCAAAGATGAAGAGTACTTGGGAATACTTTTAATCTTCACTCCAATTCCACTTGATGCCCAAGATGTGTGGTCTCTCAATCAGTTATATGTTTATGTTCTAGAGAGAATGAAAGAGTGTCTAACACTCACATACATACCATTTCATGTCACTTAAAATTTTATATGTTTCTCTCCTTATAATTGATTATCTAATTGGGCTAGCCTTTTGAGCTTTTCCAATTGGGCTTTAGTATGTGGCTTGGAGTGGGACCAAAATGGAACAAATAAGTATCTAGCTCCAATGGGCCTTAGGCTTTTCTGTCAACTCTTGACAAGTCCAAAGTTACCATTAATTATATTTAATACCACTATATAAATATAATTGCACTCTAGGCCTTATTAATAAATTATATCCCAATACTTTATTGTACCCGGTTTAATCCTTTATGTTATTCATCATATATTTATGAAATCCAATTCAATAAATATATACTTTAGTAATTTCTTACTAAAGTGGTTAGGCCTAACACTCTGAATAACCGTACCCATTAAATTTATCTCAAGGGAATATTTTATATCTCCGCTAAGAGACTATGAATTTCATCTTGAGAATATATGTTCCATTAACACCAAATATAGCTACCCAACATACTAAGATTTTGACCATTACTTTAGATCTCACTCTTGATATATCAAAACAACCTACATTTCATGATCAGGTCAATTATTCTCTCAGGATTAAGAGTTAATGTGAATAGAAGTCGTGAGATTTATTATTCAATTGACAGTCGTTAGGAGAATAATAAATCTCACAGCAGTCCAGTTCAATATGTCTTAACTCTTAAAACATATCAACATATCAACTAGAAGTCACCACTTTCATGATCAAGACAAATCATCTTAGTTAATATGTTATAGTTTTCGCAGATGAAACGCCCAATTTCATCACCGACTACGAACTACAATTCTGAGTTTACAAAGAACTTGTGATTTATATCTTCTGTGACTTTTCACATAAATCACATACTATGCATCTCATGGACTATATGGTAATGTTCGAATATTCATGTTACCATTATTTTAGATAATAATAAAACAATTTTATTAAACACAATATTAAGTCATACATAATGTCATACATAATATCATACATAACATCATACAATAGGATTTAAGGGCACTAATCCCAACAGAATGAGTGCGTAACACCTTCCTATTCCGTAACCTAGACCCCAAAGTTAGGTTTTGGATAGGTAGACTAGTGTTTTGTCTTTTGTTTTTGGTAGATTGTAACTAGGATCAAAGTTTTGTATTGTTACATAGATTGTATTAGGACCAAAGCCTTGTAAAATTATTCTACCATGATGTAATTGTATTTCCATAGTAAATTAATAACATTCAAGGAATTTTTGGACATGTAATTGTATTTTATTTTTTTGTATAAAAAATAAGTGGCGACTCCACACAATTCCCGCGCCTTTTTGGCTGTGGTTGCTCGTCACTCCATTATATTCAGCTCCAAGGTCTTTTCATTCAAGCTCGCCTTGGCTACCTGTTTTATGGCTTTCTTCTTGTTCACCTCCTCCATCATGCCCTTTAGCTGATCCTCTACCATATCAGTCATTTGGGTGGCCTGAGACAATAATAGAAAAGATCGGTGGTCAGTATACTCCGAGTACTAACACTTATAGAAATTGAGAAATACAAGAATGTACGTACCTACCAGTAAAAAAAAGGGGGGGGGGGGGCGAGGGAAAGAGAAGACGAGCAAACGAAAACAATAAAATTTCAAATGAACAAAAACTCACCACTAAGGTGTGCCATTTTAGTTTAAGGATGAGATCCTCATCTTGGCATCCCGAGTAGTGCTCTAGGTCGGCGGGCAGCAATAGAGCCTTCCGAGGCTATTAGACACTTGTCTCCCAAGACTGCTTCTCCAAGTCCAAACGTAGGAGTCAGACAGCAAGACTTTGTCCCCCAAATGGAAGGAACATTCCCATCTGGTTGAGGGATTTGAGGAGGTAAAGGCCACTTGAGAACCAATGATGGTTGGCTGATTCACTGGCCACGACTCTTGGAAGGTCCTGCTGGGTGGTTGAGTTACTACCCTACCCAAAGTTGGAGTAGGGAGTTGGTCAGCAGGAGGGCTGCTGGACTCAATTGTGGCCTCGTCGGCACCCCTTGGTCTCTTTCTTCATTGAAGGGAAGCAGGTAGGGGGAGGGGAGCTAGCTTGCTGAGAGGTGGGATGAGGGGCAGCTTGGCTCCCAGCAGGCCACAAGGCTGGAAACTAATGGTCCAAAGCCATGGTACGCTTTTGAACCATCCTTGCAATCAGGTTGATGGGAACAGGGTCTTCGGCAATAAGGGTTTCGATGATAGGAGCTTCTAAAACGGGGGCTTCTACTAGAATATGTACTACTCGACCTTGAAAAACTTTGTCACTCGAGTCATCATGTACAGGTTCAAGTGAATCTTGTCTAACTATTCTGGGCCCCTAGTGTCTCGCCTCACCATTGGTAAGTCCGTTTGGTAAAAATCTAGGCAATCGAACGTTGAGGTAAGAGAAAAGTGGGCTACTAACCCAGGAATCTTGGTAGCTCGTATAAGATGGCACGCAACCCAGGATCAAATGGGATGCTCTTAATTGCCTATCATAATGTACGAATATTTCCAAGCGTAGGATGAAATTGAGTTCCCGAGCTTGTACCACACTTATATCTGGTTGAAATTTTTTTGGAAACTGTAGTGGGGTAATAATGAACAAGTTAATGAAAAATGTAAATAATAAAAATATATATACAAAAAAAAAAAAAAAAAAAAAAAAAAACTTTAGTGAAAATTATAAACGGTATGGTCATGTTGAGGAGTCGGAAAAGAAGGTATCGACCTATCTGATGAGGAGAGGTTGGGTAGGTCAGTTTGCCATTCGGCCAATTCCCGCTCACTCTCACAAACTCCCCTGTAGAGTTCCTATTAGAGTTAGGGAGGCAGGATATCAATCTGACCATAATATTTTGGGATTGAAGGTAATACTTGTTCTTCAGGCTCCCCTGAATGGCATAAAGGAAGTTAATATCATGATGGGTAAGGTTGAGGCCATATAGTCAGTTAAGACGCCCCACACAATTGACTACCTTATAAAAATTGGGTAAACATTGGTCAAGGCTAAGCCCGTAAAAATTAAGGGTCCTAAGCAACAAAGGATCCACCGGAAATCTAACCCCACTCTCGAATATGGACATTAAAGGGAAAAAGACTACATGGGGTAACCTTTGGTCTTTTATGTCTCCCTCGTGACAGTACGATATGTGTACAACACAAGGGATGTTGAACCTAGCTTTAAAAGATTCTACGTCTACATTAGTTCTTAAAAGATATGAAAATCCCATTTTCTTTTCCTATCTTATTTACTAGGAAACAGATAGAGAGAAGAGGACTTACTGAGTGACTTCTTGATGATAAGGATGGTCTTGGAAAGAATTTAAGGGCTTGGGAAGAAGGAAGAAACAAGACTCTAAACTTGAAAAGAACTAAAGAAAACAACAACATAAACTGTGTTAGTATTTATAGGAGTAAATGTTATTTAATGTAACTGCACAAAGCAAATCAACACTCACCATTGTGTCTCTTCACGTGTGCCTCGGTAATCGAAGCGTCAGATCATCTCAACCAATCGATGTAACAAGTATTGCCACATGCTCATAAAGAGCAAGCTATCATGTCAACTGTATTAATGGAGTGACGTTTTGTCTTCTCGAGGAAAAACCATCCTTTTTGAAAAACTTAGCCGACTACCGAAGTAAAAATCCCCGATCCTATCCCTACTTTGTAGGGGGGCTCAAGCCCAAAAAATTAGTACTGGTCCGTTTCACTAAGGCCCAAGATTGGCCTGACTAGCCCAGAATCAGCCCATAAGAGGAAAGCAGACCTCCAACTCAGTTGGAGTGGGCTCAGCCCACTAACAAGTGTATTGGGACATAAAAAGCATTGTTTAGGGTAAACCCGTAACGCTCGGCCGGCCACTGATTGATGAGACGGTGGAAAACTGATGAAGAATCGGTTAAACTAAGGTCGGTTACCAAAAGTTGTTAATTCCTTTGGGAAACTCGCTACCGAATGCTATTTGGCATCTGGAACAAGTTTCAAGAGAATCCTCGAAAGGCATGATGATCCCTTGTAATATTGATGGAAGTGAAAATGCATGTGAATTGATAAAAAGATAATGATGAATGCCCCACCAGTGAAAGACTATATAAGGGGTGAGAAGACAAACAAGAAAGGGGGTTGGGAAAATACTAGGAATACACAGGGAAAGACGCTAAACACTTGGAAATAGGGAATACACATAGAGGTAAGGAAGTTAGAGTAAATAAAGTGGAAAAAAGAATAGGAAAAGGCTTGGACTATCTTGTTGATGCTTGGAGCTCTACCTGTTGGATTGCTAGAAAGCCCACAAATAAATAAATAAATTGGGGCTCTAATCATTCGCCCGGTACCATAGCCCAAGTAGGTTTGGGGACCACAAAGGCCAATTATTAGATTCATACTAGACTGCTTATGAGAAAATTTGTTAGGACATATGTGTTTCACTTGTTAGGAACATATATCATGATTTTATGTAATTGGTTTATCCTTTGACAAAACGCACTTTACTTATATTTGGGTAGATTTAGGATGTGTTTAAATACTTCAAGAAACCATGTTTCAAGATCAAGTGTTGAAGCCTTCAAGTCTGTTCAAGAAAACAAGATAAAAGTGCAGAGTTATTAAAGCTTGACAACTAGCATGTGTCGAGGTTTAAGAAGTTGTTTCAGCCCCATGGCTCGACAGCTATCTCGACAGATGCTCGATAGCTTCTATCTGTCGAGGTTTAAGAAAACAGCAATCTAATCTGTTTTTCTTAAGATCCGTGATTATGTGTTTGGGCCTTCTTTTCTTCTAACCCTAAACATATAAAAAGATTGTTTTAAGGGCCATCAAAGAGTTCACAAGTTGCACAAGCATTGAGCAAACCTTGTTCAAGCAAATTGTGACTGGAGACAAAGTTCTTGCCCTAGTTCATCTCTTTCTCTTGAAGAAGTTGCTATGTATGTGCACCATAGGGTTTTGTAACCAAGCATCTTCTTGATCTTCATCGTGTGGATGAATTGAAGAACTTTGCAGCCAACAACCTTCTTAGTTGGTGATTAAAGTCGCGTACTGGGATCCGCACATTGGTTAGTCACGTACTTGGGAGCCGTGCATTAAAAGGGGGAACTGTCACTACAGAACAAGTCCAATTGGGTATTGGGGTAAGGGTTCAACTGTAGGTTGGTAAGGTACTTGGAATTTCTTTACTTGTACCCGCTTGTTGTGATAATAGTGTAGTTTCGGGAGTGGTGACTTGAAAATCACCCAGTGGGGTTTTTGCCGTTAGGTTTTCCCCATTCGTAAACAAATCACCGTGTCTTTTATTTTCCGCTGCGTATTTAGTTTTTTGGTGATTTGTTTGTGCTACCACACATTTTGCATGATAAATTGATTAATTAATAACTTGACTAATTAATTAATTAATTTCTATCACAAGGGGTCAATCTGTTTGTGGCCTATCAAGTGGTATCAGAGCAGGCACACTCTGATTAGGTGTTAATCTTTATTGTGTTAATCCGTTGACCCCTGTTTGTCATGGATAGAGGACAGTCGTTAATTATACCTCCTTTATTTGATGGCACCAACTATGCATATTGGAAAGTACGCATGAAAGCTTTCTTGCAGTCTTTAGATGAGAAGGTGTGGCAAGCTGTGGAGATAGGCTGGACCAAGCCTACAGAAGCGCCGGCCGATTGGGATGATGTGAAGATCAAGGTGGCAAACTTCAACAGCAGGGCATTGAATGCCTTATTTAGTTCGGTCACCAATGAGGAGTTCAAGAAGATATCCTCTACTGAAACTGCTAAGGAGGCATGGACCATCCTCCAGACAACCTATGAGGGAGCAAAGACTGTCAAGGATTTGAAGCTACAGAGGCTCACTACAAGCTTCGAAGAGATTAAGATGAAGGAGGATGAGTTGTTCGATGAGTTCTATGCCAAGCTCAAGGGCATAGTGAACTCGGCTTTCAATCTTGGGGAAACCATTCCTAAACCCAAGATTGTAAGGAAAGTGCTCAGATCTCTACCTAAGAGATTCCATGCCAAGATCACGACGATAGAGGAATCAAAAGATATTGACAAGATTCCTTTGACTGAGCTGGTTGGAAATCTGCAGATTTATGAGCTAGGGTTGACTAGGATTGGTAAGTCGAGTAAGAGCAAGAGCATGGCTTTGAAGGTCAAGAGCAGTGACACAAATGAGTCTTCCGACGATGAATATTCCAAGATGAAGTCCTACATCACCAGGCAGTTCAAGAAATTCATGAAAAATGCCAATGGAAAGGGCTTCGACAAGGACCGTAGGCAATCTAGTTCTTCTCAGTTCAAGAGTCAAGACAAAGGGAAGAAGGATGCTAGGGATGGCGGTCAATACACTGTTCCCGCAGAACCAAAGTGCTTTGGGTGTCAAGGTTTCGGTCACATGAAAAATGAGTGTCCTACATATCTCAAAAGCATTGGGAAGAGCAAGGCACTTGCTGCTACCTTGAGTGACACTGAGCCTGAGGATGATTCCAACAATGAGGATGATGGAATCTTGAATGCCTTCACTGCCACTGTCAATCCTATTGAAGGGATTGTTGAAGATGTGGATGAAGAAGAAGAATTGGTGGATTCTAAGTTTAAGAAGATGGATGATCAAGATGATATCCATACAGCCTATGAAAAATTGTACAAAGTTTCTGAAAAACATGAGAAACTTTATAGGCTGGCCACCAAAAAGCTCAGTGATGTGGAACTTGATCGTGAAGAGCTTTCCACAAAGTTTGATGAAACTAATCAGACTATTGGAGCACTGAGGTTTGTGAACAATTTCTTGGCTGAGAAGACCAAAAAGCTTGAAGCAGAGCTGTTTCAAGTCAGAGCTCAATTGGAGAGGACTTCAAGTGCAAAGCTTGATGAGATGCTCAATCTTCAGAAATCTGCTTTTGATCGAACAGGTTTAGGGTATGATCTATCTTCCTCTAATATTGCTTCTACTAGTTTTACTGTTTTTGTTCCTCTTGCTAATAATGTTGAAATTGAGAACAATGATGTTAAAACTGTTTTAGCTAGTGAGAACTTAGACAAGAATAAATCTATCTTAGGTGCACCCCCTAAGCAAGACAAGAAGGAAGCTAAGAACCCTAGGGCTAAAAAGGCTAACTCTCAAAAGCCTAAACAGAAGAAGCAGCATCTCTGTCATTATTGTGGAGTTGTCGGTCATACTCGACCAAATTGCTATAAGTGGCTTGCCACTCAACAGAGCAACGACATGATAGCATCTAGAAGCCAGAATCAGCTTCATTCCTCTCTTGCTCCCCTTGGAGATCTTCTCAAAGCCCTCATGTTCCTTTCGAACTTGAACGGTTTCAATTCTTCCCCCTCACCGCCGATTCAAGGGTTTATTCAAAGGGAAGGTTCTTCCAGAGTGTGGAAGGAAAAGGGCTCCAAGTGATTCTATTACTTTCTTCTCTCTCTTCTTGTTTTTGTTTGCATTACTTGTGTGTTTTGCTTTACTGTTTAGAGCCAGTCTAGTTTTTATGCTTTGCTTAACTTGTTTTTGTTTGGTTATTTTAAGTTTTTCTTTGTTTTGTTTTTCATATAAAAAAAAAATTTTGAAAAATCAGAAAAATACAAAAACAGTGTGTGTTCTGTGTACATTGGTACTTGTGTACCTTGGATGGCCATTGAAACAAAGTTTTCTAAACTTTGTATCTCTTGTAACTTAGATGAGCATCTCTATGCACAACTAAGCAAGTGAGCTTTGTGGCTCTTGTTTGTGATGAGTAAGATTAAGTTTTCTCTTGTTCTTAACACTCGTATCACTCTTTTTGATGGGAAGAATTAGAAAATCCTAAGAGAAAGGCATAAATAACCATCTCACCACTATTGCTCGCCAATCATAATATGACACCTGTATACTTCGGCATAGCAAAAGTGCAGTGTCAATGACATTTGTGTGTTTAGGCATAGCAAAATTGGAATGTCAAATATCTTTGGGTATTTCTTTTCTCTCTCTTATATGCCCATGCATGATATGCTTAAAAGAAAAATTTGCAAAGAAAAATCAAAAGCAAAAAGATTGAAAAGGCTTTACATATGATTGCAAGCGTGTTTTCTAGGAGATGTTGGAGTTATAGGATGTACCTCAAAGGTGATAATCCCCATTAAACAGTTATGATTGTGTGTGAGTTAAAGTGATTTTCTCATATCTCAAATTATCATAACATGGTGACACATTTGCAATCTTGCGATGTTCTTCACACACGACAAGCAATATTCTTTGCTACTCTTGATACATGTGCAGGTACAATGTGATTTGGCCATCACAAGTTTTACATGTGTTAATGTATACTCACTAAACTGTCTGAACTTATCTTTTGAAATATAAAATTGGTTAGACTTGTTTAGTGTGTGCGTGTGTTTTTGGGATCCATGTGCTTAAAATCTTTGTTGAGAGATGAGTTTAAGAACTTTATATGGTGTTTGGATCATTGGTTGAGTTGCATTATGGATAGCATTCATGTTTGTGTTTTTCATTTCTCGAAAAACTGTTTTTAAAAGCTAGCTCGACACCTCCTCGATACCTCCTCGATACCTTGCTATCTGTCGAGCTTCTTAAAACTTTTTCTTATCACAATCTTGCCTGCTTCTCGACACCTGGTGGATTGAACGAGAAATCTCCTGGACCCTCGATAGCTTCTCAACAACTAGTGGATCGATCGAGCTTCTGTTCTTGTGTCTTTATTGTGTTCCTCGACACTTTCTCGACAGTTGTATCTGTCAACGTTGTTTTTCTCGACACCTTCCTCGACAGATGTCTCGACACCTCTCGACACCTATATCTGTCGAGAATTACTGAGGATCTATATATTCTCGCTTCGCGATACGGTTCTCATTTCTTCGATCTGTCCTTACCTTTTCATCTCCTAAACACTATCTCTCTCACTCCAAACCTTTTCCAAAGGTGTTTTTCAAGCTTTTTCAAGTCTTTCCTCACTTGGTAAGCTTCTAATCTCCTTCATTTTCATGCATTTCATGTTTTGAAACCTAGATTTTGGGGTTTTTGAAAAATTTTGGTGTTTTTCAAAATTGATGAGTTATTGTGAAATTTTAGGATGGGTTTTCACTTAAATGAGTTTAAAATCTCATGCATTGCATCACATTAGCATTATAATAGTATTGTCATGCATTTAGATGTGTGCAAACTGTTTCTGTCCTGATAGGATTGGATTGGGCTGAGCCCATGATGCAATTTATTTTGCATGTCACATGTTTATGCATTTACCATGCATACGTACTCCACTTTCAATATACTTGTTATATTTGAATTTTTTTGGAGCTTTTCTGATTGTCTACTTCTCACTCTCCCTCTCTTTCTATTTACATTAGTCGTGTCTATGGCACCTAAAGCGTAAGTCAGCTCTATCCCAAAACCCTTTGCGTTCTAGGGCATCGTCTTCTGATCCTACTCCGTCTCATCTTCGGTTCTGTGATGAGGATGCTCGAAAGGACTTCTCGGAGAACTTTTCTCGACGAGGTGTTCATTTGGCGGACTTTGCCGACACTGACCTTCCCACTATCATTCACAGTCAGGGATGGGAGTCACTGTGTGACGTCCTGGTCACTTGTCCGACCGTGCTGATCCAAGAGTTTTACTCCAACATGCATGGTTTCGATTTTTTAGTACCTCTCTTTTCTACTCACGTTCGAGGTACGTGCATCACTGTCACACACAACTTATTGCGGATATGCTTCATGTCCCTAGGGTAAAGTCTCCTGACTACCCTGGTTGTGAGCGTCTACGGACTGTGTCCAAAGACGAGATGATTTCTGTGTTTTATGAGCGCCCTTCTGATTGGGGTGAGCGTCAATTCACACCATGTAAGGCCTTTGCTAAAGGTCCTAGATTCATGAACATGGTGATGACTTTTGTTTTGCACCCACTCTCTCACTATAACTCTATCACAGAGCCTCGTGCTCGATTCTTGCTTTCCTTGTTAGAGCACCTTACTATAGATTTTCCTTCACATTTCATTCTTTCTATCTTACATGTGTATAGGGATACAGCTACCCGTGATAAGCTCATTTTCCCTTCGGCTATCACGCGGATTCTATGCCCTTTGTCACTCGTGACAAAAAGGGGGAGTAGTTTTGGGATATGAGAGTAGTCATTCTTAGGGGGAGAGTTAGTATAGGACATTTTACATTTCTTACTAGGGGGAGTGTTGTTGAGTGCTGAGGGATGTAGTGAGGATTTTATGTATCTTTTCTTTTCTCTTATTTAGATACATTGTTCTTGTACATTAAGTCTTGTGACCATTTAGACATACATTGTACTTATTTCTTTCTATATGTTGATGTATGTTGTTTCTTTCACCTACTGCTTTCATGTGTTATTTCTTTTCTCTTTTTATACACATGCTTCTTTATCTTGTATGCAATCTATTATTTCTGCTTCACACAAAGATACCTTGATGAGTTTTGTTTAAAGTGTTTCAGAAATACAGGTTGTCAAAGTCTACTTGCCATAAACTCTCTTCTTGCAAAGTTTTTCAAGAGTTTGTGTTAGGATAGATTTTATTGTATTCAACAAGTGAATATGAGTTGAGTGATTTATGATATCTCTCATATGTTCATTTGTTTGTTGTGGTTTTGTCACAGATTGCCAAAGGGGGAGATTTTTAGGACATATGTGTTTCACTTGTTAGGAACATATGTCATGATTTTATGTAATTGGCTTATCCTTTGATAAAACGCACTTTACTTGTATTTGAGTAGATTTAGGATGTGTTTAAATACTTCAAGAAACCATGTTTCAAGATCAAGTGTTGAAGCCTTCAAGTCTGTTCAAGAAAACAAGCTAAAAGTGCAGAGTTATTAAATCTCAACAACTAGTATGTGTCGAGGTTTAAGAAGCTGTTTCATCCCCGTGGCTCGACAGCTATCTCGACAGATGCTCGATAGCTTCTATCTATCGAGGTTTAAGAAAACAGCAATCTGATCTGTTTTTCTTGAGATTTGTGATTATGTGTTTGGACCTTCTTTTCTCCTAACCCTAAACATATAAAAGGATTGTTTTAAGGGCCGTCAAAGAATTCACAAGTTGCACAAGCATTAAGCAAACCTTGTTCAAGCAAATTGTGACTGGAGACAAAGTTCTTGCCCTTGTTCATCTCTTTCTCTTGAAGAAGTTGCTGTGTATGTGCACCATAGGGTTTTGTAACCAAGAATCTTCTTGATCTTCAATGTGTAGATGAATTGAAGAACTTTGCAGCCAACAACCTTCTTAGTTGGTGATTGAAGTTGCGTACTAGGATCCGCACATTGGTTAGTCACGTACTTGGGAGCTGTGCATCAAAAGGGGGAACTGTCACTATAGAACAAGTCCAATTGGGTATTGGGGTAAGGGTTCAACTGTAGGTTGGTAAGGTACTTGGGATTCCTTTACTTGTAACCGCTTGTTGTGATAATAGTGTAGTTTCGGGAGTGGTGACCTGAAAATCACCTGGTGGGGTTTTTGCCGTTAGGTTTTCCCCACTCGTAAACAAATTACCGTGTCTTTTATTTTCCGCTGTGTATTTAGTTGTTTGGTGATTTGTTTGTGCTACCACGCGTTTTGCACAATAAATTGATTAATTAATAACTTGACTAATTAATTAATTAATTTCTATCACAAGGGGTCAATCCGTTTATGGCCTATCAAAATTTATGATACTTTTCTGTTAAAAGATTTATTGAACACTCAAAACAGTTTTCCAATGACTTGTAAAATAAATTTGCATAATAAAGGCACAAATAGTTTTTCTTCAAATAGATTGTAAAATAATACATTTAAAATAACTTGTTAATAATTCAAAAATGATTTATTTATAAATGTGATTTATTTAAGTGCCATTTAGCCAAAATAATATCAAATACAAAAGAACCAAAAAGAGATACATAAACCAAAGACAATATAAAATGGCCAAAGTTAAAAATAAAAAATAAATAAATAAATAAAAAAGAAAGAAAGAAAGAAAGAAAAGAAGATGTGGGCAGAATTTTAGTGTCGCACATGCCCCACCTACCACACTAACCCCCACCACACATCTCACACATTATCTCTTTTCTCTCTTGGCCGGCTCACTCATTTGCTTTCCTTTCTTTTTTTCATTTTCTCTTAAACACGCCTCTCACTCCCTCACACTTTCCCACCGATACACTTCATACCACAATCTCCACCATCATTTTTCCAGCAAGATCACTGGAAAATCCTTAGGAACCTGTAAGCATCTTCACATTTTTTATTTGAGGCAAAAATTTCTAATATTTTTGGTGGGTTTTATGCTTTTTCTTGAAGTTATTTTAATCTAAGCTTTGATAATGATATTCATGTGATTTATGAGCTTTGAAAGTGATATTCATGTGTTTATATGTATGGGTTTTGTATTGGTGGAATTATTTGATGAGTGGGTTTATAGTTTTTACATTGGTGGTTATCTAAGTGGTGAAGATTTGGGAGTTTTCACTTTTTAATACGAAATAAATGGTGAATATAATTTTTATTGATTATTTGAAACTAGTCAAATATTTAAATTGTTTGTTTTGGAAGATATTATGATGTTTGGTATCATAGGTCTCTTGTTGATGTGGTGTAAATATTGTGGTAAGTACTTATAAATTGTTGAGGTTCTGATGTTAGAGATAATAACTTGAATGATTCAAGAGTATAATGGGAGTCTATGCCTTGTAAATTAATTGGTTGAGAAACTTTGGAAGTGGAATATATTATTGTTGAGGTTAAATACTAGGCTTGCTTAATCAATCGCTTATTTGGCAATTCCTAATTTGTAGCTAGATACAATTTCAAGTTTTATGCTTATTGTGATAGGTTTGATTGATATTGTTTAGGTTCTAACTAATCTCCTTTGAAGCTTGGAGAATTAGACTTTTTGCAGGTTGCAAGGTAATTAGCTTTTTAATGGGGGTTTTTGGAAAATAATCATGTTGCATAAACGTTGTTTTTAGGTCAAACACATTTTGGAAAATTATATATGTATATATGTTTTCTTAAAAGTGTTGTGTTGTGACCCAATTATATATTATTATATATGAAAGTGCATCATATTTGGTATTGCATTTGGGGAAATGCATGAATTGTTGGCATGGAAAATATGAGCATCTTTGATTTAATCTTTGATAATGAATTCATGGATTTTATGGTTTACTAGAAAATTTAAAGATGCTTATCTTGTCTTGTTATTTGAGAAATTGATAGAAAATCTTTTTGATAAGAATGAAGTTGAAAACCTTACAAACTTTGTGGAAGTTAAATTATTTATGATTATTCTGAAACTACTTGGATATAAGCTATGTGTTTCAAAGTACATGTAACCGGTGACCTTTATGTGGTTTTAAAACCATGCCATGTGTGATTTCCCGGTGATTATCCGATTTGGTTTCCATGGTCTTTGTGACAACAGAATCAAATCCAGGTTAGTTCTGTTTCACTTTGAATGATGTGTTCTTTCCTGCTACCCATGGGGGGAGGAGATTCCTTGATTGTGTGTTGGTGAGGCTGCTGCCCATGGGGCCAAAAGACCATATGCAAAAGAGGTCCTATTTGATGTGTTCTCCCTGCTGCCCATGGGGGGAGAAACAAAACATTGAGGGTATGGGTGAGGCTTCTATGCATGGGGCCAAGAGACTTCATACTAGAGAAGACAATATCATGCCAGTTGTGAATGGATGGATCTCCTGATCGGTCTATGTGGTAGTGTGGTATATCTATGATAAATTACCTTATGTTAGATTTTATGACTTTGGAATTATATTGCTAGTGCTCATAGATTATAGCATATAGTTTCAAGGTATTTACTTTGAGAAATTTTGTGTTTCATTATCAATCATTCTTTTCATAATATTATTATTGAAAATGAAACTTGCATTTCCCCCACTCCCATTAATTATGCTACTTACTGGGCTCTATTTCATCTCATTCTTTTACAAAACTTTTCGGAGGAGGCAACAATCATTTTGAGACAGCTTTTGGTGGCTAGCGTTAGTTAGACTAACTATTGATGGAGGCTAAACTTTTGTGATGGAGATATTTAGATGAGGTACATCATAGAGTAGACTTGATTCATTTTTTTGTATATTATAGTGGTTATGACTTTATTCCCATTGATGGGACAAGTTGATGATATGTAATAATAATTATTCAGAATTTTATTCTTTTGGGGCTAATGGTCCTTGTAATTATTGCATAGAGCTTTGACTTACTTTGGGAGTATCTTTAATGGAATTATTATGATAATTTTTTATGTTGGCACTTGATATGATTTATTTGGATTAAATTGTCAAAAAAGAAAATTTACAGGTACCATTGAGATGTTTTTCTCATACTTTGGACCCTTTTGGGTTCGGAGTGTGACAGTTATAGTATTGAAGCTTAGGTTATGATTCTCTAGACTTTGAAAATAGGAATTGATTTTGATCTAAGCCAAAGTATAGGGGTTTGATGAATTCTTTATTTTGTACATTTGTTTTAGCTTCCACCTGTTATTCCTTTGTTCTTATCAAGCTCGTCTATGCTAACCTTCTATGTTGCCTTGTGATTTACCTACTTTGTTTCTTGGGTATTGATATAAGTACCTTTGTACACTATACCTCCTAAAAAGAAAGCACATAAAGTAAGGCATGTAGATGAGGTTGCAGCTCTAGAACATGGCCCTAGGCAATGGCAAGAGCGTGAGTGATTTGTCACTCCTGATGGTAGTGAGATTGATGAGGTGGCAGACAGGATTTATGCAAGGATTGTTAGAGCGGTCTAGGGTGGTGAACATAGGAAGGAGGGTTGCTCTTTTGGGGAGTTCCATAAGTAAGACCCTCCAATATTTAATGGGGTTCCTGATCCAATGGCAGCAAAGAATTTGCCGTTAAAGATGGAAAAATTGTTGGGAGCCCTTGAATGCACTAATACTCAGAAGGTGGTGTATGCCACTTTTGCTCTTCAGGGTTCTACTGAGAGATGGTGGATAGGCACTAAGTGTTTGTTGAGGATAGAGTTGGGAGAGAACATTCCTATTACTTGGGAGAAGTTTAAGGAAGTTCTTAATAAGACATATTTACCTGATGTAGTAAGGGACTGAAAGGCAAGTGAGTTTTCTGATTAGGTTTAGGGGACTATGACGGTGGAGGAGTATGCTACTAAGTTTGTTAAGCTCTCTCACTCTGCTCCTTATTTGATTCCGGATGAGCACAAGAAAGTGAAAAAATTTTGGGAAGGCCTTAATGGTAGGATTCGCCCCTCATAATAGCCTCTGGAATGGATACTTTTACTGAGGCTGTGAAGCAGGCAATGAGTCTTAAAGAAGACTTTAAGTACAACCCCAATTCCAAGGAGAGTGAAAAGAAGCAAGGGCCCTTTGATTCTCAACATGGTAAGTGTCAAAGGCATAAGAAAGGATTCTTTAAAAACTCTGGTTATAGAAGGCAATCTTCTAGGCATAGCAAGAGTTCCTATCCTTAGTTTAGTGAGAAAAAGCTTTGCTTTCATTGTGGTAAACTTCATGATGGACAAAATTGTGATGGGGTCAAGATTTGCTTCGCTTGTAAGCAACCTAAACACTTTGCTAGAGATTGTCCAAGTTCTAAGGGCTCGGGTTCCTCTTCCTCATCTCAAGTTGCAAAGGGTAATGACAATGGGAAGAAGGTGCAAGGTAGAATGTATGCCTTGACTACTCAGGATGCCCATGCCATGGATATAGTGGTGACAGGTATACTTCCTTTGTTCTCTGCACATGCTGGAGTTCTCTTTGATCCCGATTCTACCCATTCTTTTGTTTCTTGTGCATTTGCTAAAAATCATGACAAGAGCCCCGAACTACTTGACTTTGAGCTATCAGTTTTTACCCCTGTTGGTGACACTTTAATGACAAATCCTGTGCTTAAGTCTTGTATTATTTTTATTGAGGGTAGAGAGTTATTGGCTGACTTGGTGTTACTAGATATGCATGATTTTGATGTCATTTTGGGCATGGATTGGTTAGCTTCTTACCATGCTAATGTGCATTGTTTTGAGAAAGAGGTGGTGTTTAGGCCTCCAGGTGAATCAAAATTTCTATTTAAAATTTTGTGTCTGCCTTTTATGCCTCGTGTGATATCATTTATTCAAGCAAACCACTTGCTTAGAAAGGGATGCCAAGGATTCCTTGCTAGTGTAGTTGATTTACAAAGCAAAGAATTGGAGATAGGAGACATCCCCATTGTGCAGGAATTTCCAGATGCTTTTCTTAAAGATCACCTGGGTTGCCCCCGGATCATGAGATTGAGTTCTCTATTGACCTCCTTCCTGGTACTGCACCTATTTCTAAGGCACCATAAAGAATAGCACCCATAGAGTTGAAGGACCTTAAAGAGAAATTGGAAAAATTGCTAGACAAAGGGTTTATTCGCCCTTGTGCCTCGCCTTAGGGAGCTCTAGTTTTATTTGTTAAGAAAAAGGATGGGTCTATGAGGTTGTGTATTGATTACCGTGAGCTAAATAGAGTTACCATTAAGAATAAATATCCTTTGCCTCGTATTGATGACTTATTTGACCAGTTGCAAGGATCATAAGTCTTTTCTAAGATTGATCTTTGTTTTGGTTACCACCAGTCGAAGATTAAGGGTGAGGACATACCAAAGACGGCCTTTTGGACTAGATATGGTCATTATGAATTTTTGGTGTTGCCGTTTGGATTAACTAATGCCCTTGCCGCTTTTATGGATTTGATGAATAGGGTAGTTCATGAGTACTTGGATTAATTTGTCATTGTGTTTATTGATGATATTTTGATTTATTCTAAGAGCCAAGAAGAGCATGAAGAACACTTGAGGATTGTTTTACAAATTCTAAGAGAAAGGAAGTTGTATGCTAAATTGAAGAAGTGTAAATTTTGGTTGAATCAAGTAGTATTCTTGGGTCATGTCATATCTAAGGATGGAATTATGGTGGATCCTAATAAGATAGAGGCGGTAGTTAATTAGGACAGGCCTATAAATGTGAGTGAGGGTAGAAGTTTCTTGGGCCTTGCTGGTTACCATAGAAGATTTTTAAGGGAAGATATGCAGCTCCTTTGACACAATTAACTCAGAAGAATGTTAAATTCGAGTGGAGGGAAGAGTGTGAGAAAAGCTTCTAAGAGCTAAAGCGGAGATTGGTCATAGCTCCAATGTTAACTATCCCTTCAGGTACAGGGGGTTTTGTCATTTATAGTGATGCTTCCCATAAGGGACTTGGTTGTGTGTTGATGCAAAATGGGAAGGTTATGGCTTATGCCTTTCGCCAGTTGAAAAATTTTGAGAAAAATTATCCCACTTATGACTTGGAGTTGGCTGTAGTTGTTTTTGCTTTGAAAATTTGAAGACATTATTTGTATGGGAAAAGATGTGAGATTTTCACTAATCATAAAAGCTTTAAGTATTTCTTTACCCAGAAGGAGTTAAATATGAGGCAACGGAGATGGTTGGAACTAGTTAAGGATTATGATTGCTCTATTAACCATCATCCTAGTAAGGCTAATGTTGTAGCTGATGCTCTTTGTAGAAAGCCTTCAAGTTTTTTAGCTGCTTTGCTAACCACTTAAAAGGAAATAATCCTTGATCTTGAATGGATGGAGATTGAGGTTGTTATAGGCCATTTTGAGGCCTACCTAGCTAGTTTGAGTGTTCAACCAACTTTGGTAGAAAGAATTAGATTGTCACAGGCCGATGACTCACATTTAAAGAAAATCATGGATGAGGTGCGTAGTGGAAAGAAATTTGAATTTTCTATTTCTAAGGATGGTGCTTTGAGATTTGGGAGTATATTTTGTGTGCCAAATGACCCATTGATCAAAAAGGAGATTCTAGAGGAGGCTCACTATTACCCATATACAATACATCCGGGTAGTACAAAGATGTACCATGATCTTCATGAAAACTTTTGGTGGAATAATATGAAAAGAGAGATTGCTCACTTTGTAGAGCAATGTTTGACTTGCTAGCAAGTTAAGGTATTGCACCAACGACCCTCAAGTTTGTTGCAACCACTTCCTATTCCCCAATGGAAATGGGAGAAAATTACTATGGATTTTGTTTCAAGATTGCCAAGATCTCCTAAGGGTCACGATGCAATTTGGGTGATTGTTGATAGAATGACTAAATCAGCTCATTTTCTCCCTATTCGGATGAACTACTCCCTTGATTAGTTAGCTCAGCTCTATGTTGATAAGATTGTGAAACTTCATGGAGTACCTGCTTCTATTATTTCAGATAGAGATCCAATGTTTACTTCTCATTTTTGGGGTGGTGTGAAAAAGGCCTTGGGTACTAGATTGGATTTTAGTACAGCTTTCCACCCTTAGACAGATGGACAGTCTGAAAGAATTGTTCAAACTCTAGAAGATATGTTGAGAGCATGTGTTTTGGATTTTAAGGGGAGTTGGGCTAGTCACTTACCTTTGGTGGTGTTTGCTTATAATAATAGTTACCATTCAAGCATTAGAGCAGCACCTTATGAGGCTTTGTATGGGAGGAAGTGTAGATCCCCAATTTGTCAGGATGAGGTTGGAGAACAAAAAATTTTGGGGCTAGAGATTATTCAGAGGACTTGTGAAAAGGTAAATTAGATTTGTGATAGACTACGAGTAGCCCAAAGTAGACAAAAGAGCTATTATGACATTAAAAGGAAGGCTTTGGAACTTGAAATTGGAGATAAAGTTTTCCTCCGGGTTGCACCAATGAAAGGAGTAATGAGATTTTGCAAAAAATGTAAGTTAAGCCCTAGGTTTGTAAGCCCTTTTGAGGTCTTGGAAGAGTGGGCGAAGTTGCATATAGAATTTCCCTACCACCGGCCCTGTCAGGAATTCAAAATGTTTTTCGTGAGTCTATGTTAAGGAAATATATTCCTGACCCTTCACATGTATTGAGCTATGAGCCTCTTCAGATTAGAGATGATTTGTCATATGAAGAAGTTCTGGTAGAGATTTTGAATTGAAAGGAGCAAATGCTACACAATAGAACATTATCTTGAGTAAAGGTGCTTTGGAAGAATCATTTAGCGAAAGAAGCATCTTGGGAGTGTGAGGATGATATGTTGTCAAGATGCCCAAACCTTTTTCAAGATCTAGGTACGTAAAATTTCAAGGACGATATTTTTATAAGAGGGGAAGAATGTAACGGCCCAAGTTAAAATAAAAAATAAAAAAAAAAGATGTGGTCAGAATTTTAGTGTCACACGTGCCCCATCTACCAGACTAACCCCCACCACACATCTCATCCACTATCTCTTTTCTCTCTTAGCCAGCTCACTCATTTGCTCTCCTTTCTTCTTCTTCTTCTTCTTCTTCTTCTTTTTTTTTTTTTTTTTTTTTTTGACATTTTCTCTCAAACACTCCTTTCACTCCCTCACACTTTCCCACTGGTACACTTCATACCACCATCTCCACCATCATTTTTTCGGCAAGATCACCAAAATCCTTAGGAACCTCTAAACATCTTCACATCTTTTATTTGAGGTAACAATTTCTAATCTTTTTGGTGAGTTTTATGCTTTTGCTTGAGGTTATTTTAATCTAAGTTTTGATAATGATATTGATGTGATTTATGAGCTTTGGAAGTGATATTCATGGATTTATATGTATGGGTTTTGTATTGGTGGAATTATTTGATGAGTGGGTTTATAGTTTTTACAATGGTGGTTATCTAAGTGGTGAAGATTTGGGAGTTTTCGCTTTTTAATGCGAAATAAATAATTTTTATTGATTATTTGGAGCTAGTAAAATATTTAAATTGTTTTTTTTTTTTTGGAGAATATTATGATTTTTGGTATCATGGGTCTCTTGTTGATGTGGGGTAAATATTGTGGTAAGTACTTATAAATTGTTGAGGTTCTGATGTTAGAGATAATACCTTGGATGATTCATGAGTATAATAGGACTCTATGCCTTGCAAATTAATAGTTGAGAAACTTTGGAAGTGGAATATATTATTGATGAGATTAAATACTAGGCTTGCCTAATCAATTTCTTATTTGGAAATTCCTAATTTGTAGCTAGATACAATTTCAAGCTTTATGCTTATTGTGATAGGTTTGCTTGATATTGTTTAGGTTCTAACTAATCTCCTTTGAAGCTTGGAGAATTAGACTTCTTGCGGGTTGCAAGGTAATTAGCTTTTTAATGGGGTTTTTGGAAAATAACCATGTTGCATAAATGTTGTTTTTAGGTCAAACACATTTTGGAAAATTTTATATGTATATATGTTTTCTTAAAAGTGTTGTGTTGTAACCCTATTATATATTATTATATATGAAAAATGCATCATATTTGGTATTACATTTGGGAAAATGCATGAATTGTTGGCATGGAAAATATGAGCATCTTTGATTTAATCTCTGATAATGAATTTATGGATTTTATGGTTTACTAGAAAATTTAAAGTTGCTTTTCCTGTCTTGTTATTTGGGAAATTGATAGAAAATCTTTTTGACAAGAATAAAGTTGAAAACCTTACAAACTTTGTGGAAGTTAGATTATTGAAACTACCTGGATATAAACTACATGTTTCAAAGTACATGTTGTTGGAAAATCAAATGTTTGTATCGCATACAAAACATACGCAGCGAAAAATTAACGGATCTACTTCATTCGTAATTGATAACATGTACTATGTAAGTTTCAGAATATAGAACAAGAATATAGAACAAGAGAGTGTACCTTGGTGCAGTGAATTTCAATGATTTTCAAAGATCAAAAGTTCTCAGGAACACTTTCAATCTTCACTCCAATTCCACTTGATGCCCAAGATGTGTGGTCTCTCAATCAATTATGTGTGTGTGTTCTAGAGAGAATGAAAAGGTGTTTTTCATACCAACATACAAACCATTTCATGTTCATAAAATTCTGTATGTTTCTCTTCACATAACTGATTATCTAATTAGGCTAGCCTTTTGGGCCTTTCCAATTGGGCTTTAGTGTGTGGCTTGGAGTAGGACCAAAAGGGAACAAATAAGACTCTAGCTCCAATGAGCCTTGGGCTTTTCTGTCAACTCTTGACAAGTCCAAAGTTACCATTAATTATATTTAATACCACTTTATAAATATAATTGCATTCTAGGACTTATTAATAAATGATATCCCAAGACTTTATTTTACATGCAACCCCTTCATAAAATATTCGTAGTAATACAAAGTTATTAATGTAGACTGCCACTTTGTAAATTACTACATCTTAATCCTTGAGTACCCGGTTTAATCCTTTTAAGTTATTCACCATATATTTATGAAATCCAATTTCATAAATATATACTTTAGTAATTTCTTACCAAAGTGGTTAGGCCTAACTCTCTGAATAACTGAACCTATTAAACTTATCTCAAGGGAATATTTTATATCTCCATTAAGAGATTATGAATTCTATTTTGAGAATATATGTTCTATCAACCCTAAATGTGGCTGCCCAGCATACTGAGGTTTTGACCGTATCTTTAGATCTCACTCCTGATATATCAAAGCAACCTACACTTCATGATCAGGTCCATTATTCTCTCAGGATTAAGAGTTCATGTGAATAGAAGTCGTGAAATTTATTATTCATTTGACAGTCGTTAAGAGAATAATAAATATCACAGCGGTCCAGTTCAATATGTCTTAACTCTTAAAACATATCAACATATCAACTAGAAGTCTCCACTTCCATGACCAAGACAAATCATCTTAGTTGATATGTTATAATCTTCGCAGATGAAATGCCCAATTTCATCACCGACTACGAACTACAATTTTGAGTTTACAAAGAACTTGTGACTTATATCTTCTGTGACTAAATCACATAAATCACATACAATGCATCTCATGGACTATATGATAATGTCCGAATATTCATGTTACCATTATTTTAGATAATAATAAAACAACTTTATTAAACATAATATTAAGTCATACATCATTTAACACATAATGTCATACATAATATGATACATGGCATCTTACAATAGGATTTAAGGGCACTAATCCTAACACATGTAACCTGTGAGCTTTATGTGGTTTTAACACCAAGCCATGTGTGATTTCTCGATGATCACCCGATTTGGTTTCCGTAGTCTTTGTGACAACGAAATCAAATCAAGGTCAGTGCCCTTTCACTTTGAATGACGCATTCTTCCCCACTGCCCATAGGGGGAAGAGGTTCCTAGATTGTGTGTGGGTGAGGTTGCTACCCATAAGGCCAAAAGACCACATGCAAAATAGGTACTATTTGACACGTTCTCCCTGAGGCCCATGGGGGGAGAGATAAAACCATGAGGGTATGGGTGAGGCTGCTACCCATGGGGCCAAGAGATTGCATACCAGAGAGGACAATATCATGCCAGTTGTGAATGGATGGATTCCTTGACCAATCTATGTGGTATTGTGGTATATTTATGATAAATTACCTTATATTAGATTTTGTGGCTTTTGAATTATATTGCTAGTGCTCACAGATTATAGTATATAGTTTTAAGGTATTTACTTTGAGAAACTTTGTGTTTCATTATTCAATCATCTTTGTCATATTATTATTATTGAAAATGAAACTTGCATTTCCCTCACCCCCATTAATTATGCTACTTACTGGGCTCTGTTTCATCCCATTTTTTTACAAAACTTTTCAAGGTAGGCAACAATCATTTTGAGACAACTTTTGGTGGGTAGCAATAGTTAGGCTAGCTACTGAGTAGACTTGACGCACTTTTTTTGTATATTATAGTGGTTATGACTTTATTCCCACAGATGGGACAAGCTGATGATATGTAATTATATTTATTCAAACCTTTATTATTTTGTGGCGAATGTCCTTGTAATTATTGCATAGAGCTCTGACTTACTTTGGGAATATCTTTAATGGAATTATTATAATAATTCTTGATTTTGGCACTTAATTTGATTTATTTGGATTGGATTGTCAAAAAAGAAAATTTTGCAAGTACCTTTGAGATGTTTTTTTCATGCTTTGGAACTTTTTGGGTTTGGGACATGACATAATATGCCTGCTTTATTATTCACATCTCGAAGTTGATTATCAACTGAATTACAATGATAAGATAATTGAACATTGTTGATGCCCATTTTTGACAAAGGGCCCAACAATAAAGAAGATGAGAAGAAAAATAGGGGCAAAATGGTAAAGAAATAAGGAAACAAGCCCAGTGGGCCGAAGTGGCAGGATTGATAGTCAGCAGGCCCATGAAAATAACAAGAGGTAATAAAATAAAAATAAATGGGCCGAGGATGCCCAAGGAATGAGGTAGTAAGCCTATGGGAATAATAAGAGGTAAAGAAGAAGTAAATGGGTCGGGGAAGCACAGGGAATAGACTTATAAATTCAATGGGCTGACATGGCAGGAATGATGGCCAATAAGTCTATAAGAGTAATAAGAGGTAAAGATGTAGTAAAAGGGTCGAGGAAGCCTAAGGAATTTAGCAACAAGCTCATGAGAGTAAAAAGATGTAAAGAATAAGTAAATGGGTCGAGGAAGCTAAAGGAATAAAGTGGTAAAACGGGCTAACATAGCAGGAATGATGACCAATAAGCTCGTAAGAGGTAAAGATGTGGTAAGTGGGCCAATGAAGCCCTAAGCAAGGGGTTAATGAAGCAATGGGCTAATACGGCAGGAACATCAGCTCGCAGGCCAACAAGATAATAAGAAGTAAAAAGAAAGACAAAGTTGTAGCAGACACAATGACTGTAGTAGACACAATGACTGTAGCAAACACAATGAAGCAGTATGGCAGGATTAATGGCCAAAAGGCTCACGGCCATAAAGAAGAAAGCATAGGCTCAGCAAGCTATAAAGATGAATGATTTCGCTTGAGCAATACCCAGCTAAGGAAGGGATGAAAGGAAGAAAAAATGAGCCCAAAAGCCCATGCATCCTTCATGCCACAAAGGATAAACACCAACTAGTACGTACAGCAAAACTAGACAATGTAAGGGAAGCAAAAATGGTGTGAAGGCCAGAAAGAAACAAATTCAAACGAAGTGAGCATGCGCAAAGGGCCAGGGCACCACCTATCTGTTGTTAGGATTAGTGCCCTAAAATCCAATTGTATGCCATGTATGACATTATGTTCTATGTAATAAACTTGTTTTAATATTATCTAAAATAATGATAGCATGAATGTTTGGACATTATCATATAGCCCTTGAGATGCATAGTATGTGATTTATGTGATTTAGTCACAGAATATATAAATCACAAGTTCTTTGTAAACTCAAAATCTTAGTTCGTAGTCGGTGATGAAATTGGGCAGTGGAGACTTCTAGTTGATATGTTAATATGTTTTAAGTGTATAAAACATATTGAGCTGGACTGCTGTAAGATTTATTGTTCTATTAACGACTGTCAAATGAATAATAAATCTCACGACTTCTCATTTACATAAACTCTCAATCCTGAGGGAATAGTGAACCCGATCATGAACTGTAGGTTGCTTTAATATATCAGGAGTGAGATCTAGACAAACAGTCGAAACCTCAGTATGTTGGGCAACAACACGTAATGGTGAAGGAACGCATATTCTCAAGATGGAATTCATAGTCTCTTTATAGAGATATAAAATATTCCCTTGAGATAAGTTTAATGGGATTGGTTATTCAGAGTGTTAGGCCTAACCACTTTAGTAAAGAGTTACTAAAGTTTATATTTCATGAAATTAGATTTCATAAAATATATATGAATAACATAAAGGATTAAACCGGGTACTCAAGAATTAATATGTAGTAATCTTCTAAGTGATAGTTACACATTATGACTTTGTATTACAATGAATATTTTCATGAAGGGGTTGAATGTTTAATAAAGTCTTGGGATATAATTTATTAATAAGGCCTAGAGTGTAATTATATTTATATAGTGGTATTAAATATAATTAATGGTAACTTTGGGCTTGTCAAGAGTTGATAGATAAGTCCAAAGCCCATTGGAGCTAGAGATTTATTTGTCCCTTTTAGTCCCACTCCAAGCCACACACTAAAGCCCAATTGGGCTGGCCCAAACTGAGAAATTGTGATATCGAAAAAAAAAAAAAAAATTTACACTGTTTGTGACAATGCTTTCATTTGAATTTCGATTAGATTGTGAGTATAAAATTTTTTACCCATAAAAAAAAGTTGTAAGTATAAAATTCGTTTTCTCCAACGAAGTAAAAGAATACTAGCGACTTCAATGTTGAGCCCTCGATTTTGGTGGTTTGCTTTAAAAATTTTACTTGTCATACCAAACATTTGAAAATATTTTGCTAAAATTTTTTTACATATAAAGTATTTTACATTTGAAAATAATTTATTTCAAAACAAACTGAGCGTTAAATTATAACTTTATCACCAGCTCATGTATAATTGACATTGTATTAATCATAAGTTATTATTTTAGCTAATTAAAATTAGTTTTGCACTATATGAAGAGGTTAGAACCTAAGAGCTACTGGCTCAAGTTTTACAAATATTGACATGGATGGGCATAGATGAATTTCACAAATAAAATAAACTGAAATAATTGGAAATGAATCGGAGAAGTAAAGATAACTAGCCTCATCACATGTGCTTCGTGCGTGCAATGAGGCTTTTTTTATATAAAAAAAAAAACCTATGATTTAATTTTTTATATATAATTTTTATTTTGAGAATCTAATTTATAAGTTGATGAAGCAATTTGAAAATCAATAGGAGAGTGACCCTATTTTTTAGGCAATGTTTTAGTGGGAGTTAGAGTTGTATTTTTACCTGATTGTCTTTTAATTTTATCTTTACTTAAACATAGAGGTGGAGGAACATTTTTTAACAAAAAAAAAAATGAGGATTCCAAACAAAAGAAACTCCTTAAATAGTAGTATAGATAAAAAGGTGGTTCTTTTAAGTATAGTGAATTTAGGGCTATCCAAAAAAGAAAAAGTGAATTTGTGGATAATATTTGGGGTTATTGAAATACCAATGTAAATGAAGATCTAATTAGGATTTAGGAATAATACTTTCTTATCAAAAAAAAAAAAAAAAAGGAATAATACGGTCTTATATTTTCTTTCAATTTTATTATTATTTTAATTTTATAAATTTGGAATTTTTTTTCAATTCGTATTTTCAAGCTTTTCATGTAAATCTAGTGTGGTGATTGCTTAAGGCTTAAAGCACAAATATTATTGTACTTTTAATAATAGTATGTGCAGAAGATTGTATTTTTTTAATTTATTTTTAAATAATTCATTGTACAATTTACAAGTGGGGGTGTGGAGATTTTCTTTATTTAGGCTTATACCTCAATAAAATTTGCATTTACATATCATAGTATTTGTTCATTGAATTAACTAATGAAGTAAATGCATATATTAATTATATATAATTAGACATCAATTATTTATATTAGAGGAATTTAAATGATTATTTATATATATATTATATAAGAAAATATTTTTATTATAATTATAATAATTGATTAAAGATATGAAATTCTTCCTTATATGAGAAAATATTTTTTATTTATAATAATATTAATTGATTTAGAATGTTTAGTAATGTTGACAACAATTGACACAAAAGTCATACAAATTAAATATTTTTGAATTCACTAAAATTAGTCATAACCCTTTAGATTTCTTAACATCTTTTTGTGATAGTATATAACCAACATTATAGTATTTATTCTATGTAATTTAAAAGATTACTAATATGATAAATAAATATATTTTTTATTAATTATTTCAGTTATTTTATTAAGTATAATGAAATTTTGATGTCATTTTTCTAAAATTTATATGAGAAAAATTTATTATAAATTTGGTATTCTTGCACAAATTTAGTTACTTTTGCAACAGTGGAAACAAGGTCCAACGAAAGAAAAAAAATTAATAATACACAACCAAGAATATAAAAAAAAAAATATATATATATATATATATAGAGAGAGAGAGAGAGAGAGAGAGAGATGGGTTCAAGTTAGTGAAGGTACACCTGGTGTAATATTATAAAAGTTACAGATTTTATCCACTATAGATCTCTAAGCAATCTAATGGTTCAAAAAATACTATCTTACTTAATTAATAATTTAATATAGCATGTTTTAGTGTTCTCTCTTATTTATTACAATAAATTATTAAACTCTATTCTATTTTAGTATTTTCCCCCTCTTATTGAACCACCAAAAAAAAAAAAAAAAACTCATGTTTTCTTAATCTGCGGCTTCCTCATGCCATATTTAAAAGAAAAGTAATGCTAGATACACAAACAATTTTACAAATTATTTTTACAAAGTGTTGATGTGGTGTGGTCTATGTTAGCTTTTAAAAACAATTATTGAAGGATGTTTTTATTTTTATTTATCAAAATGATAGTTGCATTTTTTTTAGTAGGCATGAAACATGCTTATCCATATTAGTTCACAGTATCATGCAATTTTAAAATTTATAAACACGTATAACATGATCAAATTATTACACCACTCATATTGTCTTTTTAATTTGTTTATAAAATAGAACACTAAATATTAGAAGTAAAATTGTTGAAATATTGGAGAAAACTAATAAAATGCACTACAAATCATGCAAGAATTCAACTAGTTTATATAATAAACGAGACCAATCTATGCCATTACATTACAAACTGATTGTCACATATTTGATATATACATAGGAGAAGGAGAATTTAAACCTAGACATATTTGGAAATATTAGGAGGTGCCGATTGAGTTACAAAACTCTTGGGACATATTTGATATATAGTAAAGTTAGGACGCATTAGTTACATATACTTTATGCAAATCCCATTATCTTAGTCACATAGCAATCAACCATTTTCCTTTCAATTAATTTTCGCGACTAAACTCTTCTCGCGAAATGTTTTTAGGCAAAAACTGGAATTTTTCAACTTCATACAAAGGCTATCGCGACTGTCTAGCTACTGTTTCGCGACTAAAAGCTTCTCGCGAAAGCTTCAGTATGTCTCGTGACTTAAATTGCGACTGTCTAACCCGTGAAAAACGCGTATTTTCAGTTTTTATGTAGCAGATGTGACATCTTTTCAAAACTCATAACTTCCTTCGCATTGCCTCTCTCGAACCTCTCTCAACCCAAAATCATTTTTTCAATCAAACCCCATCAATTCCAAGCTTGTTTTCTGCGATTTTAACTTCAAGGTATGTTTTCTAAAACATTTTTCCTTCTATTTGTCATAGATTATGCAGAAAATTAGTTAGGGTTATCAAAATTGGGGATTTTTCGAAAATGGGTTGGGGTTCTTAATTTTTGTGAAATTTTTTCCAAAATCTTGATTGGGCTGAGTCCCATTTGCTGTTTGTGTATTTGTGTTGGTCCCTTGTGGCATTTTAAGGTTGTATTGAGGCATTTTTCAATCTGTTCATGCATTCTTCATAACAGTTATGCATTGTTGCATGTCAGGTGTTTGAAAAAATGTCCCAGTGACATTTGTGTGCTGAATTGGACTCAAGTGAGTTCCAATGATAGGATTGTGTCTTGACTAATCATGTCTATCATGTTTTGGTTAGTATTTGTGTGTTTTTCACACTCTGTCCATTTTGTGCCTTAATGCCATGCCATGCACACACTAGGCACACATCATGCATCTCATGACGCACACACCTGAACTAGCATATGCTTAATTGGTTTAATACCTTTAGCATGCTGTTTGTCTTTCTTTTCTATGCTTTGAGTTATTTTTACTCTGTTTTAGGTTGTTTTACTTGTGCTTTGGACTAACTTGAATCTAATCAAGTTTTGTGCTTTGTTTTTGTGTTTTTGCACTTGCTGTTTGTGCTTTGTGGATATGTTTGCAGATGTCTCCGTTTAAAAGCTCAGCTGTGAAAGGAGGTTGCAACAAAGGGAAAGAGCTGGTGATTGATGTTGATGAACCTTCACCGAAGTCAAAGAGAACTCGTTTTTCAACAGAAGTGTATGATCCTGACTTGTTTAGATTCTATGCTGCATTCTAGACCTACACGAGCCAGTTTTGAGATGCTCCATTGCTGTTTGAAAGGGCCGTTGATCAACCCTCTCTCCTAGACACGGATATCCCAATATGGTTTGCCACCAAAGATTGGAATTTCCTTCTCTCAAATCTTGAGGATGCATACGAAAACTTAGTGAAAGAATTCTATGCCAATGCCATTGTTGAAGGAGAGGAAATCAAGTGCTGGGTGAGAGGAAAGTGGTTCCCAGTTACACCCGTCTACTTGGCCGAAATTCTGAACATCAACAGGCCAATATTACCTATCCCTCAGGTTTATGATAAACTGACTCCAGATGAGGAGATTCTTCGGGAAGTTTTAGGAGCTAATTTGGAATTCTCCTCCAATAGGAAGTCAATAAGTGTGGCATCACTTTCTCCTGAAATAAGGCTGCTCACAATGATCATGTGTAGCAACCTCTACCCTCTGTCTAGCACTGGTTACATGAATCTTGGTCGAGCATTATTCTTGCATGATCTAATCTCTGACGTGGAGATTGATGTGTGTTCTCACATTTTTCACATTGTAGCAAAAACAGTTGACCGGACTGCTTCAAGGAATTGTATTCCTTTTTGTCGCCTTATCTCACGGATTTTGAAGCTCAAAGGTGTGCATCCTTCGGAAGATGAGCGCCCATATCCAAGGCCAAGTCCAATTAATATCCGCACTATCCATGCAAGCATGAGTCACACTAAGAAGAATCCCAAGCAAGAAAGTCATGCTACTCAGGGAAGCTCAAGTTCTACATCTCATGTTTATGATGAACAGCTAGACAACATCATGGCTACTCTCCAAGAGATTACTACCAAGATATCCGAACTAGCTACCATCATGCACTCCCAACACATTCGTTTTGACACCAAGTTCACATCTCTTCAGACTCAACTGGACCAAGTTCAAAGGAAGCTAGAGGAACATGACGACTAGCTATTCTATGACAAAAATGGGGAGATGGTGTCGTTTTTAGGGGGAGTGCAGTGAAAGGGGGAGGAGAAGACACTAACTACTGTTTGGTTTACTTGTGTTTATTTTTAGCTTCTATAACTGCTGGTTCATGTCTATGCTTTTACTGGTTTTTGTTTAAAACTTCAATACACTTTGCTTTTAATTGTTTCAGTTTATATTCAGTATGTTTTGTGACTATCTCAATGCTTTTGTAGCATTTTCTTTGTACTTTTAGATATTGCTAATATGTCTTGAGTACTTCACACTTGTGCCCTAGTAGGATTGTTCCTAGATGCATATACTTCATGTATTTTGCATTGGTCGTGTGATTGGACATGCAAGTAATCATAAGTGATTGCTTCTTTTTACATGTCCGGATGAACATTTACTTGTTATATGTTCATTGGAGTCATTCTTTAATGACTGCACTTATTTGATCAAGCTTTGTGTATACATGTTATCAAATGCTTACATACTTGGTAATGTTATACTTGCTCTTATACATACCTTGTCTTCAACTTGTCATAAGTTTAATGAAAGTTTTGTTTGTGTGCGAGTGTTTCAGGTTACAGGTATAAATGTGCAAGTGCTTCACAGTTTCTAGATTAGGTGTGAGTGAGTTTTACCATTGTTCCCAAACTCACGTTTAAGTCTAGAGTCTGTTTTAGGGGTTTTGTCATGGAATAGCCAAAGGGGGAGATTGTAAAGTTGTGATTTTCAAATATGTATTTTCATTGGCTTTTATTCCGTGCCAAATTTGATTGTAATTTTATTCAATCTTATGTACCCTGTATTTGTTGTGGGAATTTATTGTAAGGGTTGTGTGATAGTGAGAGAGAGTGTGAAGACTCAAGCAATTGAAGTAAAGAAGGTTTTCGCGAGTATCTTGCGACTAAGCATCCCGCAAAAGGATGCATGTGCCCTGCACATGACTGGAATGCAAAGAGTCAGTACAGATGGAGACAGCTGTGTCTCGCAAGTATCTCGCTGGTAAGGCCTTCCCGCGAGACACCTGCGAGACATTCTGTTCTACCAGACTGTACTATCTAATACACACTTTTTGCACCCACACTATATATACCCACATTACCCACAAATGATGTGGAGAGCTTCTAAGAGAAAACCCTAGCAAAAACACTTGAGAGTTAGAAATTGTTATACCAACAATTCTCTACACATTTGTTTGTGGAATTTCCTCATCTCCTACCTCTCCATTTCCATATCATTGAGAGGTTGATAGCCCAAACACTTACCACACTCTTTCAGAGAGTCAAGTGATAATTTGGTGCTACTGGGAAGCATTGGAAGAAGCCAAGGATGGCAGATGCAACATGGAGCTTGTTGCGGGATCCGGAGAGCTAGACAAGACACAGTTCCGAGAAGCCTTATTAGAGTAGGAGCTTGGAGGGCTTAGGTACATCGGGTAGATTAGGCTTGGAGGGTTTCTTGCTAACCCACGTATCCCAACTGATTGTCTAGTGGATTGATTACCGCTTGGAGGTCGGCGGAGAGGTTTTTCACCAAGTTCTTCGGTTTCCTCTTCGATAACACATTGGCGTGTTATCTGTGTTTGCATCTCTCTTCCCTACTCTTGTTCATTTCATTTTACTGTTGTGTTGCTTTAAATATGGATTAGAGTAGCTCTCTTGCTTGTATGCTTGTGTTTACACTATTCCGCACTTAGTATTAAGTTAATGTAAAATCAACCAAGCCGTAACTTTGAATTGGGGGTCTAAACAGCTCTTGTGTTATTTAACACATTTTTGAGCTTTCAATTGGTATCAGAGCGGGTGTACTCATTGTGGTTTAATCACCTTAGTGCGATTCTTGACCCCGTATTGAGATGGACCGGTCTTAATCTTTGAATGTTCCACCATATTTTGATGGTAGTAACTATGCCTTTTGGAAAGTTCGAATGAGGGCATTCTTGTGTTCTATTGATGATACTGTTTGGGATGCGGTAGAAGTAGGATGGACTAGGCTAGAGGCAGCTAAATCCACTTGGGATAAGGCAGCTCTTGCGGCAGCTAATGCTAACAGTAAAGCTTTTAATGCAATTTTTTATGGTGTTTCTCCAGATGAATTTCATAGGATTTCTCACATAACACTAGCTAAGGAAGCTTGGGAGATATTGGAGATCACATATGAAGGAACAAAGAAAGTAAAGGATACAAAGTTGTAAAAGCTAACCACCAGATTTGAGGAGCTGAAAATGAGTGAGGACAAGTCATTTGACTCTTTCTACAGTAAGCTGAATGAAGTGGTTATTGGCAAATTCAAATTAGGTGAGAAAACGAAGGACTCAAAGGTAGTGAGGAAAATCCTCCAATCATTGCCGGAGAGCTTCCGAGCAAAAGTCACAGCTATAGAAGAAAGTAAAGACTTGGATGAGATCAAAATCCAAGAGTTAATTGGATCTCTCCAAACGTATGAGCTGGGACTACCTTCTCATAAGTCGAGTAAATCTCTTGCTCTTAAAACCATCACCAAAAGAATGGATGATTCCTTCGAAGAAGATGGAGTGGAGAAGGAGGTAGCATTTCTTGCAAAAAACTTCCGAAAATTTCTGAAGATGAAGAACAGTGGGAAACCGTTCAGCAGAGGGAAGTTTTCATCCTCCAAAGATGATAGGAAGGAGTTTAAGAAGAAAGATGGAAATGAGTCACAACCCCCTCAAGGCATCGTGTGTTACGAATGCAATGGTCATGGACATCTCAAAAAGGAGTGTCCAAACTATTTGAGAGGGAAGGGCAAGGCATAGTTTAAGTTAAATATAAGGTTTTTATCAACAAAAGAAAAAAGTTAAATATAAGATACAGTAGAAAGAGATTAAATTTTTTAAAAAAAAAAATCTTAAAATATTAAAATACTATAAATAAATATATTAGTTTAAATAGTATATATAAATAGTTTTGTAAATTTTTTATGGAATATAGTTTTATAATTTTTTTTTTGAGAAACATATAGTTTTATAATTGATCGCATAATAAATTGAAAATGATAAGTTCAAATTTAATTTGGAGCCAAATAAATACATCACCAAACTAGTAACTCTAACCATTTATTAAAAGAGAGAGAGAGTAACAATTTTTTTTTTTTTTTTTTTTTGGAGAGGAGCTATTATTTTTTATTTATTTGGATGGGAGAAGGAGCTTTCTAATAAAGATATTGGCTCTGGCTCATTCCTTGTGGGTCCTAAAGAAAAGAAACATCATAAGAGTATTAGCATTAGGAGTGTAAACCCAAGTTGCTATTTTACTAACGAAGACACTAAAACATAGCTTTACCCATGTATGGGTATTTAATTTTTTTTAGCAAACAATAAGGTTGTGTATATACAGCCCTACTATTCATGGGTTGTATATATACAACCCTAAACATAAATATAGGTATTTATTTTATTCTCTCATACTTCAGCATCTCTCTCACTCCCATAGGTTATAAGATAATCAGTTATTTATTTAATAAGAGTTATTAAATAAAAGTAACTACCTAAGTGCAAAGATATATGTGTGATTAAAAAGGAGAAAGAATCAGAATTATTCTCAAGGGAAACACTTGGTTATTCTCTTGAAATATCACATATAGAACTGATTAAGAAACCACACATCTTGGGCACATTGTGGAATTGGAGTGAAGATTGAAAGGCTTCCCAACAAAGTCCAATCTTCATTTGTTTTGAATTTCGCTACATCAAGGTACACTTTCTTGTTCTTTGTTTGTAAAATTCAGATATTGCATGTTATCACAAATGAATGAAGTCGATCTGTCATATTCTGCTGCATGTTTTGTATGAGATACAAAACTGTTTTTTCCATGTGTTTTTCCAACACTTGTACCCAACCAATACTTGGGAGGTGGGCCACAGGTCAAGGTATTCAGAGGGTGTGGTTTGGCGGTAGGGAGAAAGGGGGGTCTATTCTGGGGTTCCCGCTCAAACTTTTTTGGGGAAAATTTCCTACTAGGATGGAATTTCACCCAAAAGAGGTAAGTATGGGTTGGGACCACTTGATGCATGCCATAAAGATAGGTGACAAGGTAGCTTAATCCTTATCCATATGAGTATAACAAGAACATAGAGAGGTAAGAAACAAGACAAGTAATTACCCTCAAAACATATCTGGTTTTTCTTTTAAAAGAAGACATATTCATAAGGCAAATTTATTTAGATTAATTTTGGTCAAGTGTCTGTCATGTATGTTCAACATATCATTCAACGTCCTACAAAAAAGGGTATATAGGTCATTAAAGTCTAGAAGACCAGACTCTGTCTTGGCAGAATGGGTGTCTAAAACCTTCCCATTCTGTAACCTAGCCCTCGACCTTAGGATTTTTGGATAGGTAGATTAGTGTTTTTTTTTTTTTTTTTTTAATTTTGGTAGATTGTAACTAGGACCAAAAGCTTTGTATTCTTTCACATAGATTGTAACTAGGACTTAAAGCCTTGTAAGGTTTAATTTACCAAGATTGTACTTTTCTTTATTCAATCAATGATAATGAAATATTTTGAGCATGTAACTTGTACTTATTTTTTCTTATTTTTTTGTATATATAATAAGTGGTGACTCCACACCACTTACCCAAAAAGAGAGGTGCCCTGAAAAAGCACCCAAATCTCTTTTTTGAGAGCACCCCAGGTTTACGGTCTCTCATAGTGGCGACTCCACTGGGGATGTCGAGGGCTAAGCTTCGTGTTAGACTTTAAGTGGCCAACTGTATACCCTTTTCTTTGCATGATTTTACATGATATTGTTGTTTGTTTGTTTATTTATGTCTTGAGATGTTTGTATGGTATTTTTGTTTGTGTTACCATATCTGTTTGTTTAGAGCTTTCCCTAACTGTCATAGTGTGTGCCATCAAAACAACAAACATGTATGCACCCATCTCAACAATATGGTGGTTGTAACCATGGATCACCGGTCTTCATTAGATTCGGGTACCCAGTGGTGAACTCACCAACTCATAGCCCAAAGTCACTAGATCACTTCTTGTTGACTATAAAGGATAGACCATGCCGTCTGGATCAACGTAATGTTCATTACATTACAAGTTGGGAGGTGTAACATCCTAGCTATGGGAAACAATGAAATAACAAACCCAACCTACAATGTAATGACTTAGAACCTATCCTTAGGCCGGTCTATGTTAAAATTTCATTGCATATTGTGTGTGTTCGACTATTGTTTGAACCGTGGTGAGCCTAAGTTCAACACTTGAGCCTATCATAATTGTTTGAATCTTGTGTGTTGTATGAATATGATTTTGTTTTTTGTTTTTTGTTTTTTGGGAAAAATATAACATGCATTGATGATGTTTAAGCCTAAAGCCAAAGTCCACTGAGATTTCAACTCTTTGGATCACAAGTTCATCAAAAGTCAAGCCCATCAAGCTCAAGGAAGGTTCAACGAGTCAAGAAAGAATTGAAGATGTTCTCAACTCCATCCTGGAAGGTCAAGAGAAGAAAATTGAAGAGCTAGCCCAAATCTCCTGGATAGCCAACTCTACATTATAAGTCAGCGTAGCCAATCAAGCTATGCTCTCTACCTTGTGCAAGGATAATTCACCAAAACCCGAAGAGATCCCACACTTCCAATTTCTAAAGAAAAGAGCTAGGGATTTCAATGAGTTGTCTTTCCAACTATCCTCTCCAATCAATAAGAACATGTCAATGGACTCAATCCCTAAGGAGGTAGTGCCTTACCACATCAGTAACGGTGCAGTCAAACCATCAACTAGCAATTTTAGGCGCCAAATGAATTTTTCAGAGTTACACATGACTTTGAGCAAAGCTTTGGAAAAATTACAAGCTAAGGGATTACTGAAGCCATTGGATCCCAAGCCAATACCACATCCTATGCCTAGAAGCTACAATCCTAATGCTTATTGCAGATATCATCAAAGGAAAGGCCATACAACTAATAAATGTTATAATTTGAGGCATGACATTCAGGATCTCATCGAGCAGCAAGTCATTACTCTGCCATCATCAGCTAGTCATCCTAACTTTGTTTGAATTTCATTTTGGCTCTTTGGTTTTATTGTTTATTTAGGATTTGCTTTCTAGTTGGTTATTTGCTCAATAAAGTCCATGTTGTGTTTGATGCATTTGATTCATCATGTTGTTCTTATGTACATAAAAAATTCAAAAGAAAAAAGAATAAGGGATCTTTTGGACTAGGGACACAAGGCCTTCAAATCATTTCAATTCATTTTCAAAAAAAATGGACTGGGGGCATTAGGCCTTTTTAGTAACTTTTTTCTAAAAACCCTTTTTGTTCTTTCAAAGATTACAAGATTTTTCCCAAAGCCTCCCTTTCAAAGACTCCAAATTTTTTTCAAAAGCCTTCTTTCAAGAGAATCTAAGAAGATCTATTGGATAAAACTTTATATAAGGACTTTTGCTAAACATTTAGAATATGAGAAGAAAAGGTCCTAAAAGGCAATCAAAGAAATTCATCAATTCATTCATAAATCTCAAGCCACATACACTCAATCCCTATCTCTCAAGATTTTTTCATATCGTTGGAGCATTTGAACTCTTATTCCAAGAATAACTTATTAAAAGAGCATAACACACTGTACTAACTAGTAAGCATCACTAGGGATAGGAGGCCGCCTTTGGTAACCCACATTATTCCTTGACACCTATTACAATAATTATCTATTGCTAGCCTTGGGCGGGAAAATTAAGTATGCATGCTTAAATCTCAAGATGAGGAAGGGTTGACCTTATGGTTTTAGCACCACTTGGTAAGGTCCTCAATGAAGACAATGAGACAAGTTTAAAAGAAGAAAAATATGAAGAGTTCATCAAGTTTAGAAAAGAGAGTTCATCAAAGAAAGGGATAGTTTACTCCATCAAGCTAGAAAGGAAGAAAACCTATCAAGGAGAGATAAGATTTTGAAAAAGTATCAAACTATGAGAAAAAAGAGAAGGCCTTCAAGTTAGAAATGACTTCAACCAAGAGAGAGAGAGAGAGAGAGAAGTGAATGCAAGAATTTTCATCAAGTTATGAGAGAATACTAATTCATAAAAGGACACAAGGGACATGAGATTCCATGAAAGATCATTCAAGTTGAGAAGGATGAGAAAAAATGAAGATTCATCAAGAGAAAAATTTAATCAAATTGAGGAAGATAAGGAAAAGAAAAAGTAAGACACATTTCATAAAAAAGAAAAAAATAAAAAGTGTCTTTAGTCAAGTCAAGAAAAATGAAAGTGCATTAGAAAGGATAAGAGGGTATTAAGGAGAAATGCAAATTCATCAAAGAAAGATGAAAGTCTGTCAAATTGAAAGAAACAAAAAATGCAGTTGAGAGAGAGCTAATAAAATTCCAAAAAAAAAAAATTCAAAAAAACAAAAAAAAGCTCACTAGGCTGAAAACCTAAAAGGGCGGTCTAAGCAAAAAATAGAGCAAAAATAAAAATAGAGAAAAAAAAAAAAAAAGCTCGCTAGGCTGAAAACCCGAAAGGGCGGTCTAGGAAAAATTAGGGCAAAAACAAAACAAACAAAAAAAATCAAAAAATTCTTTCACAAAAAAATGAGAGTGAGTGATCTGACCATAAGATAGGATGCTAAGAAGACCAAAAAGAGGAAGTTGTTAAGCTAAAAAATTCAAGACCAAATGAAAGGAATCGATGGAGACCAATGAGAAGATGATGAACATGATAAGGATTTCAGCCCAAGAATTTATGATGGAAGATGTGGAAAAATCTTCCAATGCTTGAATTTGAAATATTGCATACTTGGGGAAACATCATAAGGGTTTTTGAGCCTTTTATATCATTCCTTTCAATAACCTGAACCCGGCCTACATTACAACCTTTGAATAAAGCCCTCCTTGAAGTCCTGCTGATTGAAAGCACACATTTAGCTCTGATGATATTTTCTCTTGGTTTAAAAAGGAAAACTGCTCAAGATTATCAAGCCCCACTGGCTGATATCTTTAAAAGAAAAATTTCACAAATTCTCAAGTGACTGAAGAAAAAATTTTTCTAAGCTCCAAACACTCACTTTGTTTGCTTCCAACAGAAAATAACTCTCAAGAGAACAAATTTCCAAATTCTCAAAAAAATTTAAATCTTCAAACTTGGGATTTTTCCCTTTCTTGCTTATTCCTAACATGTGTGATTCCCAAGCATTTCATCTCTTTGATTGTCTTTGAAGACTTAATCTAAAAAAATTTCAGAATGAAGAAGCAAATCTGATTACATGGGTTTTAATGATTTCAAATCCTTTCTGGCCAATGAGATCGAGTTAACGATTGAGCATTATGATTGGTCAAAGAGGTTGTTCAAAGGATCACCTTTTGTTCATCTGAAAAAGATAAAATTTCAAAAAAAACTCATTCGAGTTAAATTGCTTTTTTTTTTTTCAAAAAAAGAGACTTATTTCAAAAAATTCATTTTTCAAAAGAAATTTCAAAACTTCATTTTTCAAAACTTATTTTTTTCGAACTACGTCTGGACCTGATCCTCTATGAGAAAGGTACTTAGGCAGGCTTTTCAAAGGCTCGGTCACAATCACCCAAAAAGAAACTTCATTTCAAAGAAATATTTTCAAAACTTCATTTTTCAAAACTTTTTTTCGAATTACGTCTGGACTTGATCCTCTATGAGAGAGGAACTTAGTCAGCCTTTTCAAAGGCCCGGTCACAATCTCCCAAAAAGAAACTTCATTTCAAAAAAGAATATTTTTCAAAAAAACTTTCTTCGAACTACGTCTGGACTTGATCCTCTATAAGAGAGGTATGTAGGTAGCGTTTTTGAAGGCCTGGTCACAATCACTCAAAAAGAAACTTCATTTCAAAAAAGAAGATTTTTCAAAACGTTTTTTCAAACTACGTCTGGACCTGATCCTCTATGAAAGAGGTACGTAGGCAACCTTTTCAAAAGGCCTAGTCACAATCACTTTAAAAACATTTTTTTCAAAGGCTCAAAATCAAAACATTTTTTTTTTTTTTTTTGTGTGTGTGAATTTAGGCTGGGGGCATCTGTTTTGAATTAAGCATATCATCAATTTTCTATGCAAACATGTCTAAACTAGGGGCATCAGCCCAAAATTTTTTATAATAACTTATTACTAACAAGCTCATGGAAAGAATCTTTTGCAGGTTGTGGACATGGATCTTTCATCTACTCAACAATCACCATTAATCTTCAGTTTAGATGCTACCATCATTCCAGTAGTCCTTGTTTTGCCCAGTTTTGTGATTTTAATCTTGTTTTACTCAAGTTTTTCTTTATTGAAGGTCCCTACAAAATAAGATTTTTTCAAAATTCACATTGGTTGCCTCATTCATTTTCAAAAAAAAAAAAAAAAAAGGATCATCATCATCTTTTCAAAAAATAAAAACCAAGATTTCCAAAAATCATGCATCCATTTCTAAACTACGAGCATTCGACTATGCCTCATTCATTTTCAAAAAGAGAGAGATCATCATCATCATCTTTTCAAAAAAAAAAAAAAAAATCATTTTTTCCTCAAAAGTCAAGGTTTTCAAAACCTGTCAGGTAAATTCAAACCTTTGCACCACAAATCTTCACCAGGTAAACTCTAAACTTTTCTAAATCAAGCTCTTACAAGAGTAAGTCCATACATATCAAAGTCATCAAATGAAAAGATCAAAGAGAGATAGTTCATGAGTTATACAAATTAACTGACTAGAAATCAACTCTTGTTTTTCTTGCAGGAAATTAAAAGAGGAAAAATCCCCTGAACTTCAATTTTCAAAGGACAAATCCCCTAACAAAATTTCAAAAGTGATAGGCCAAGAATGTATTAACCCCTTGTGATGAATTAACCAATTAATTAGCCAGGTTAATTAATTAATTCAATTAGCATGCAATAAGCGTGGTAGTACAAACAAATCACCAAATAAGTTAAAATGCAGTGGAAAATAAATTGACACGATGATTTGTTTACAAATGGGGAAAACTCACATGGCAAAAATCGCACCGGGTAATTTTAAGGTCACCACTCCCGAGAATCCACTATTATCACAACAAGCTGTTATAAGTAAAGGAATCCCAGTACCTTATACCAACCTATAGTTGAACTCTTACCCCTAATACCCAATTGGACTTGTTCTGTAGTGACAATCTCTCCTTTTAATGCACGGCTCCTAGTACGTGACTAACCAATTCGATGCGCGGATCCCAGTACACGGCTTACTCACCCACTTGAGAAAGATGTTGGCTGCAAAGTTCTTCAATTCATCCACATGATAAAGATCATGAAGCTCCTTGGTTACGAAACCCTACAGTGTACAAACACAGCAGCTTCTTGAATAGAAAGATGAACTAGGGCATATGTCTCTGATTCACAATATGCTTGTGAAAAACTTTTGCATTGAGATGCATCAGCTGTGACGGCCCTTAAAACAATCCTTATATATGTTTAGAGTTATGAGAAAAGAAAGCCCAAACATCTATTCACGGATTGGAGTGAAATCAGATCTGAAAAACTGATTTTCATAAACCTCGACAAATACCCTATCTATCGAGAAGCTGTCGAGCATCGGGCTTAAACAACCTTTTAAACCTCGATAGATGCTAGCTGTCAAGCTTTAAAATCTAGCACTTCTTCACTTGATTCTTGGACAGACTTGCATGGTTTTAACACTTGAACTTGAAACCTTTTTTCTTTAAGCATTAAACACAACCTAGATCTACCCAATTACAAGTAAAGTGCGTTTTGTCAAAGGATTAGCCAATTACATAAAATATTGGCATATGTTCCTAACATGATTCACATATGTCCTAACAAAAAGGATAAATCTCCTAAAATACTTTTCAAAAGGATAAATCTCCTAAAAAAAAATTTCAAAGGACGAATCTCCTAACAAACTTTTCAAAACGATAAATCTCCAAAACAAATTTCCAAAAGGACAAATCCCCTAACAATTTTTCAAAGGATAAATCTCCTAACTCTTCAAAGGATAAATCTCCAAAAGAAAATTTCAAAAGGAAAAATCTCTTGAATAAATCTTCAAAGGACAAATCTCCATGAACAAATCTTCGAAAAGGGAAAAATCTCGTGAATAAATCTTCAAATGAAAAATCTCCTGAACAAATCTTCAAAAGGAAAAATCTCCTAAATAAATCTTCAAAGGACAATTCTCCACGAACAAATTTTCAAAGGATAAATCTCCTAAACAAATCATCAAAGGACAAATCTCCATGACCAAATCTTTAAAGGACAAATCTCCATGAACAAATCTTCAAGAACAATTTCAGATTTCCAAGTTTCGAGATAGAAAAGCCCCTTGGTTACCTTCCATCAAGATCGAGGTAGAGAAGCCCCTTGGTTGCCTGCAGTTCAAGATTGAGATAGAAAAGCCTCTTAATCGACCCAGGTTCTGAGGTAGAGAAGCCCCTTGGTTACCTTCCATCAAGATCGAGGTAGAGAAGCCCCTTGGTCGCCACAACTCTAGATTGAGATAGAGAAGCCTCTCAATCATCCCAGGTTCCAAGGTAGAGAAGACCCTTAGTTACCTTCCATCAAGATCAAGGTAGAGAAGCCTCTTGGTCACCACAGCTCAAGATTGAGATAGAGAAGCCTCTCAATCGTCCCAGGTTCCGAGGTAGAGAAGCCCCTTGGTTACCTTCCATCAAGATCGAGGTAGAGAAGCCCCTTCGTTGCCGCAGCTCTAGATTGAGATAGAGAAGCCTTTCAATCGTCCCAAGTTTCGAGGTAGAAAAGCCCCTTGGTTACCTTCCATCAAGATCGAGGTAAAGAAGCCCTTTGATCAACCCCCCACATTTAGACTAAGATAGAGAAGCCTCTCAATCACCCCAGATTTCAAGATTCATTTCAGGTTTATCAGTTATCAATTAGGTCAAGTATTCATAATTTTCATTTATGCAAAATAGCAAGGCACTAGTTCTATGTTCCAAGGTTTTAGGTCCTAGGGCTAGGTAATCTTTGTAGAAGTCAACCTCAATTAATTCATGGCTGCAAAAATCAGTATCTTTGTTTTACATTGACATTCACTTTGCAAGCTCTGTCAATGAGGGGCATTCTATAGACACTCAATTTTGCATCCATAATTTAATCTTGGAAGATGACTAGAGTGACCATTCATATACCCAAAAATTTAGAGTTGCATTACATGCATTAATTCATTCATTACATATCATAAAAAATGATCTTGAGGTTCTAACGGTTGCGACAGTATGCCTGATTTCCAAATCAGATCGTCGGATTGAAAGATATTGCAAGATCAAGTTTACACAATCTGCATGCATTTTCTTTAGGTGGAACCAACCTCACACGATTAATTTAAATTAATTCTGATTGGCTAGATAATTAAAATTAATTAAATAATTTTGTGATTAGTTGTTATTTAGTGTCAAAAATAGGCTTGCTTGCATGGGAATAAAGTGGATAATCAAGACTTTTAAAAGTATTTATCTACAAGATAATCATCACTATAAAAACCAGAATATCCAAAAAAGGGGTTTAATTTTTAGAATACGGATTAAAAACGCGTCTAAGTGCAAGTCCCAGCTCAGAAAACCTCAAAAAAAGAATTCCAAGTAGACCAAAAATCAAACGTGGGTCTGGCACCCAAGAGGGCCATTCGGCACTCTTGGAGTGCTGATTGGAACAAATGCAAGACTCAACCCGAGGGCTTCTGGATTGAGATAAATCTCATCCTTTTCAACTTTTTAGAGATAAGGACACGTCTCAGTGCGTATTCTGATCATTCAGCTAATTTTTCGAAGCATCCTAGCCTTTATAAATAGAGGATGCCTCTCAAGATTCAGTACACTTTTTCACGCTTTCTGACCCCCCTTCTTTCTGGCTCTTCTCTTCTTTTCTTTTCCCCCTTACGTTAAAGATGTTCTGGAGGCTCTTGCCTTAGGAATTTCTTTTTTCTAAGCAAAATATTTTAGGCTTCAAAGAGTTGAATAAATTTCTTTGAATCCTAAAATATTCTTTCACTAAGAAGAGCACGCTCATGCAAGAGGTAGTCTATTTTTTTTTTTTTTCTAGCCTTCTCTATTAATTTTGTTTGATGATGCATGAATAGGTTCAAGATGTTTGATTATTTTTAATTCTTGATATAATTGCCATGTTTTTTTTTTTAATTTTTCTTTAAATCTGTTCTAAGATGATTTTTTTTTTTTTTTTTTGTGATTTCTTTCTTGAATCTCAAAATATACTAATTATCAAAGATCTCTTTAAACTAAAAACTTATCTGAATTTTTTAGATCTGATTTTCTAAACTAAAAAACTTATCTGTATTTTCATTAAATGCAAATATGAATTTTTTTAATTCTAAAAACTTATCTGTATTTTCATTAAATGTAGATCTGATTTTTTTAACTCCAAAAGCTTATTTGTATTTTTATTAAAAACAGATCTGATTTTTTGAACTCTCAAAACTGATCTGTATTTTCATTAAATACAGATCTAAGTTTTTTAGAAAAAGTTTTCTTTGTGACACAATTGCATATTTTTAAAATTTAAAAGAAGAAATTAAAAATTAGGTTAAAGCCTTTTCTTTTTCTTAATATGTGATGCGTGCATAATGAATTTATCTCAGGAATATGAATTCTCTTTCAAAAGTCTTTTTATTTTATATCCAACAACAGATCTAAATTTTTTATAAACCAAAAATCTTTTTTTTTTTTGACTTTTCAAAACAGGTTTGATTTTTCTTGATAAAATCACTTTTTTACTTTACACAAAAACAGATATGATTTTTCTTGATAAAATCACTCTTTTTTTACTTTACACAAAACAAATTTGATTTTTTCTTTATAAAATCTTTCATTCTTTTTCTTTTATAAAAACAAATCTGATTTTTTTTTTTTTTTTACAAACCAAGTCTTATTCTTTTTACCCTCAAAACAGATCTAGTTTTTCTTTTAAAAAAAGATATATTCATGAGGCAAATTTATTTAGATTAATTTTGGTCAAGTGTCTATCATGTATGTTCAACATATCATTCAACGTCATGCAAAAAAGGGTATATAGGTTATTAGAGTCTAGAAGACCAGACTCTGTCTGGGCAGAATGGGTGCCTAACACCTTCCCATTCTGTAACCTAGCCCCCGAGCTTAGGATTTTTGGATAGGTAGATTAGTGTCTTGTTTTCCTTTTTTAATTTTGGTAGATTGTAACTAGGACCAAAAGTTTTGTATTTTTTTGCATAGATTGCAACTAGGACTCAATGCCTTGTAAGGTTTAATTTACCAAGATTGTACTTTTCTTTATTCGATCAGTGACAATGAAATATTTTGAGTATGTAACTTGTACTTATTTTTTTGTATAAAAAATAAGTGGTGACTCCACACCACTTACCCAAAAAAGAGAGGTGCCTTGAAAAAGCACCCAAATCTCTTTTTTGAGAGCACCCTAGGTTTACGGTCTCTCACACCTACAATTCCAAGTAAGGATGTTCATTTGGATAAATAGACCCAACGGAGCCTTTACAGAGCTAGGATTCATCATTGCTGCATCCACCATGCTCCATCCTAGCCTCCTAAGAAGGTCTTTGGAAGTCACCCAATCCAATTTCCAAATCATCATATATTTAAAGATCCCCATTGTATCCTCTCCACTGTGGGCGCAACCGGGGGGGCGGGGGGGAGTACGCCTCGGTTGAGTGCACCGGGGCAGAAAAGGAAAGTGGAGTCACAACCTAGATTAGGTCTAGGTGTAGGAAAAACATAGTTTGTATCGCATACAAAACATACGCAGTGGAAAATTAACAAATCTACTTCATTCGCAAATGATAACATGTACTATGTAAATTTCAAAATTTAAGAATAAGAAAGCGTACCTTGGTGCGGTGAAATTCAAAACCAAAGATTTGAAGTACTTGGGAACACTATTATTCTTCACTCCAATTTCGCTTATGCCCAAGAAGTGTGGTCTCTCAATCAGTTTACACGTATGTGTTCAAGGGAGAATAAGAGAATGGCTTACACTCACATACACACCATTTCATACATTCATTACTAAATTCTGTATGTTTCTCTCCTTATATATAACTGATTATCTAATTGGGCTAGCCTTTTGGTCCATTCTAATTGGGCTTTAGTATGTGGCTTGGAGTGGGACCAAAAGGGACAAATAAGACACTAGCTCCAATGGGCTTTGGGTTTTTCTGTCAACTCTTAACAAGCCCAAAATTACCATTAATTATACTTACTATCACTATATAAATATAATTGCATTCTAGGCCTTATTAATAAATTATATCCCAAGACTTTATTATACATTCAACCCCTTCATTAAAATATTCGTAGTAATACAAAGTCATGAATGTTGACTTCCACTTTGAAAATTACTACATCTTAATCCTTGAGTACCCGATTTAATCCTTTAAGTTATTCATCATATATTTATGAAATCCAATTTCATAAATATATACTTTAGTAACTTCTTACGTAAGTGGTTAGGCCTGACACTTTGAATAACGAAACCAATTAAACTTATCTCAAGGGAATATTTTATATCTCCATTAAGAGATTATGAATTCCATCTTGAGAATATATGTTCCTTCAACATTAAATGTGGCTGCCCAACATACTGAGATTTTGATCGTGACTTTAGATCTCACTCCTGATATATCAAAGCAACCTACACTTTATGATCAGGTTCATTATTCTCTCAGGATTGAGAGTTCATGTAAATAAAAGTCGTGAGATTTATTATTCATTTAACAATCGTTAGTAGAATATTAAATCTCACAGCGGTCCAGTTCAATTTGGCTTAACACTTAAAACATATCAACTAGAAATCTCCACTTTCATGATCAAGACATATTATCTTAGTTGATATGTTATAGTCTTCGCAGATGAAATGCCCAATTTCATCACCAACTACAAACTAATATTCTGAGTTTACAAAGAACTTGTGATTTATATCTTCTGTGACTAAATCACATACTATGCATCTCATGGACTATATGATAATGTCCAAATATTCATGTTACCATTATTTTAGATAATAATAAAACTAATTTATTAATCACAACATAATATCATACATAATGTCATACATAGCATCATACAATAGGATATAAAGGGCACATATCCTAACAATTTTCCACTTGCCCTAAAGACTATTGTGCACTAATTTAACTCGCATTTCCTCCAAATGTGACTCAAAAGTCCTTTGGGGCAAGGCTTTGGTAATGGGATCTGCTAGATTATTTGCACTATCAATCTTTGCTACTACTACATCTCCTCAAGCAACAATGTCTCAAATGATGTGGTACTTTCTTTTGATGTACTTTCCTTTCTTGTGATTTCTTGGATCCTTGGATTGTGCAACCGCTCCACTATTGTCACAGAACAATGTGATAGGAACTTGCTCCATTCTCACAACACCAAGATCAGAAAGGAATTTCTTGAGCCAAACAGCTTCCTTTGCCGCTTCACAAGCAGTAACATATTCAGCTTCCATGGTGGAGTCAACTATACAAGATTGCTTAACACTCGTCCAACTTATGGCTCCACCTCCCAAGGTGAACACACAACCTAAAGTGGACTTTTTGAAATCAAGATCTGATTGAAAATCTAAATCTGTATAACCAATAGGTATCAAATCCTCACTATGGTAAACAAGCATATAATCTCTCGTTCTCCTTAAATACTTGAGGATATGCTTTATAGCTTGCCAATGTTTAAGTCCCGGATTTGATTGATATCGGTTGACTATGCCAACTGAATAACAGATATCTGGTCTAGTACAAAGCATGGCATACATGAGACTTCCCACTGTAGAAGCATAGGGAATTTGTCTCATCATATTTTCTTCCTCAAGAGTCTTAGGCCTTTGGCCATCAGACAAAGGAAGTCCATGTTTGAAAGGGAGTAATCCTCTTTTGGAATTTTGCATGCTAAACCGTTCTAGAACCTTATCTACATATCCAACTTGAGATAAGCCTAACATTTTATTCTTTCGATCTCGCCAAAGCTTGATCCCAAGAATAAGTCTTTATATTCGCCCATGTCCTTCATATCAAATTGGCTTGACAACCAAATCTTTACTAATGACATTACCCTTACATCATTTCCAATGAGTAGAATATCATCAACATAAAGCACTAGGAATATTACTACTTTATCTTGATGTCTTTTATACACACATGGTTCATCAAGATTTTGTTCGAAACCAAATGACTTGATTGCTTGATCAAATCTGATGTTCCATGACCTAGATGCTTGCTTAAGTCAATAAATGGATCTTTTCAATTTGCATACCATACGCTCTTGGTTCTTTGCTACAAAACCTTCCGGTTGCATCATATAAATTTCTTCTTCAAGATTGCCATTAAGAAATGCAGTCTTGACATCCATTTACCAAATCTCATAATCATAATGAGCAGCAATTGATAAGAGATTTCTGATAGATTAAAGCATTACTACTGGTGAAAAGGTTTCTTCATAATCAATACCTTCTTTTTGTGTATACCCTTTCGCCACTAGCCTTGCTTTAAAGGTTTCAACCTTTCCATCTATCCCTCTCTTCCTCTTGTAAACCCATTTGCAACCAACAGGGTTTAATGCCATTAGGCACCTTTACAAGATCCCAAACTTGATTGGAATACATAGTATCCAATTCAGATTTCAAAGCTTTGAACCAATGATGTGCATCTATATCTTTCATTGCCTCTTCATAAGTGTAAGGATCAGATTCAGCCACTTCTAGGATAGCTTCATAAGTTTCTCCCAAACCTATAAATCTTACAAGTGGCCGAACAATTCTCCTACTACGACGAGGCACCTGTGTACTAGTCATCTCATTAGTAGAATCTTGTGGTGTATCTAATACAACCACATCATCCCTAGTTTTATCCATTGGTTGTTCAATTACAGGTTCATCTATTTCAGCCAAGACAACTTTACTTCTAGGATTAAAATTATTCACATAATCATCTTCCAAAAATTTGGCATTGGTACTAACAAACACTTTGTTATCTTTTTGATTTTAGAATAAATAACCCTTAGTTTCCTTTGAATACCCTAAAAACATGTATACTTCTATTTTTACTTCCAACTTATCAGACTTCCCTTTCAACACATGTGCTGGACATCCCCGAATGTGGAGGTATTTCATACTAGCCTTACGCCTACTCCACAATTCCTTTGGTGTGTTGGGAACTGATTTTGATGGAACTAAATTTAAAATATGCATTGCAGTTTTTAGTGCATATCCCCAAAAGGAAATTGCTAAAGTTGTATAACTCATCATGGACCTAACCATTTCTAAAAGAGTCTTGTTCCTTCTCTCTGCTACACCATTTTGTTAAGGATGTTCATTTGGATAAATTGACCCAACAAAGCCTCTACAAAGCTAGGATTCATCATTGCTGCATCCACCATGCTCCATCCTAGCCTCCTAAGAAGGTCCTTGGAAGTCACCAATCCAGTTTCCATATCATCATATATTTAAAGATCCCCATTGTATCCTCTCCACTGTGGGCGCAACCGGGGGGGGGGGGGGGGGGAGTACACCTCGGCTGAGTGCACCGGGGCAGAGAAGGAAAGTGGAGTCGCCACTTAGATTAGGTCTAGGTGTAGGAAAAATATAGTTTGTATCGCATACAAAACATACGCAATGAAAAATTAATGGATCTACTTCATTCGCAATTGATAACATGTACTATGTAAATTTCAGAATTTAAGAACAAGAAAGCGTACTCTGGTGCGGTGAAATTCAAAACCATAGATTAGAATTACTTGGGAACACTTTTAATCTTCACTCCAATTCCACTTATGCCCAAGAAGTGTGGTCTCTCAATCAGTTTACACGTATGTGTTCAAGGGAGAATAAAAGAGTGGCTTACACTTACATACACACCATTTCATAGATTCATTACTAAATTCTGTATGTTTCTCTCCTTATATATAACTGATTATCTAATTGGGCTAGCTTTTTAGTTCATTCCAATTGGGTTTTAGTATATGCCTTGGAGTGGGACCAAAAGGGACAAATAAGACACTAGCTTCGATGGGTTTTGGGCTTTTCTGTCAACTCTTGACAAGCCCAAAATTATCATTAATTATATTTAATACCATTATATAAATATAATTGCACTCTAGGCCTTATTAATAAATTATATCCTAAGACTTTATTATACATTCAACCTCATCATTAAAATATTCGTAGTAATACAAAGTCATAAATGTTGACTGCCACTTTGAAAATTACTACATCTTAATCCTAAAGTACCCGGTTTAATCCTTTAAGTTATTCATCATATATTTATGACATTCAATTTCATAAATATATACTTTAGTAACTTCTTACTAAAGTGGTTAGGCCTAACACTCTGAATAACCAAACCTGATGATGCATAGAAAATCAGTAGGCTGAATGCTCCGGGTAAGGGTGGCAAAATCTGACACGACCCGTGAACCCGACACGACTAACCCGTTTATAAACAGGTCATGGGTTGAGGTTAAACGGGTTTGGGTCATATTCGGGTTGACACGGCTAACCCGTTTATTAAACGGGTCATGTTCGTGTTCAACATGTTTAACCCGTTTGACCCAATTAGCTTATAAAGGTAATTTTACCATTTTACCCTTATAACCTAGGTATATAAGCTTAGATATTTGGTATTCCCCTCAAAACCAAACCTCACGCCTCTCTCAAATCTCAATCTAAATCTCGTGTCTCTTCGTTTTCGTCGTCAATCTTTACTCTGTCTTTGACTCTTCTTCCTCTCCTCAAAACTCCAACCCTCTTTCATCTACACTACACTACAGATATAGATCTACAAATTGATTCTACACTATAAAATCAAAACCCTAGCCTTCCCATGTCTCTCAACCTTCTACTCTCTCTTCCCCTCAAATCCCTAGCCAACCCCCCTAATTTCTCTTCTCCTCAAAACCGTGGCTGCCCTTTGTTCTTTTTCTTCAGCTTTCAACCACCGAATCCACTAGCAAGGTATATATGTTACATTTTTTTTTTCTTACTAATGAAATTTTCAATAAATTGTAGATTTTGTTTACTGTGTTAATCATTATCATGTTGATTGTTTAGTACTAATAGTAAACTTGTTTGTTTGTTTTTCTTGTTGATTTTAAAATAATTGGGTTGTGATCTATGATTTCTTTTCAAGTTTCTTGGAGATAAAAGATAGAAGTTTTATTAGATAAAGTATAATAAACAGGGCATAAGATCCTTGAAACATCAAAATAGGGGAAAACTGAACCTATTCTACAGAAGAACAAATACTGCAGAAATCAACACAGCACAAAAACTACACTGCAAAAAAATAACACTGAGCAGAAAACATCACTATGCAGAAAAACAGACGCGGCAGAAAATAACACTGGAAAAAACACCACTGTGCAGAAAACAGACACTGTGTAGAAAAACAGACATTGCGCAGAAAATCCATTTGTTTTGTGTTTATCACTATGCTGGTGATTTTTAGTACTAATAGGAGATCTTGATATAAAAAATAAAAGTAGATTTGTTTATTTTTTGCTAATTTTAAAATAATCTGTCTTGCTCTATGATTTTTTCTCAAGTTTTTTCTGTTTCCGTCATCTTAAAATAAAATAATTGAAGATCCATTTATTTTTTGTGTTAATCACTGTAATGTTGATTGTTTAGTACTAATAGTAGATTTTTTTGTTTGTTTTGTTGATTTTAAGTTTATTTGTCGTTCTTTAATTTTTCTTAGAATTACTAAATTTCTTATCAATGATTTTTCTTTAAATTGGTCTAGATGGAAAGTGATGAGATGATTCCTATTGACATTAAGTGTGAAGGAAAAGACATTGATATAGAAGATGAGCTTGATGAAGTGGCTAAACTTCCTCCGCCAAAGAAGGCTAAGACTAAGTCTAAGAATAAGACAAATAACAAAGACTACAAAAGGAGGAGGACTTCAACTGTTTGGCGTTACTTTCAGATGCTTCCTACAAAAGATGAAGAAAAGCCTACATGCAAATGCAAGAAGTGTGGAAAGGAATATATTGCTGCCAGAGCATATGGTACTGGAAATTTGAAGCATCATTTAGAGTTATGTCCAAGGAAATTTGAAGCGCCATTGAGCATTCCTGTTTCTTCAGTTGCAAATATAGGTAATGTATTTTTTATTTACATGTTGGCTGAATGAGTTCAAAGTTTTATGATGATTTTTTAAAAAGAAAATAATATATATGTCAAAAAGGTTCTAGATTTCCCATAAAATGTCAATGTTTATTTTAAATATTAATCATGAAAAAGTGCAGAGAAAACTTTAAATGGCAGAAAAGGTGCTCTATGGACAGAGGAATTGAGTTATCAAAATAGAACATATAGAATATGCACAATATTTTAGATAATTTAAATGGAATAAATTGAGTTGAATGATGCATGATGGTATGGTTGACCAATATTATACAAATTATATTCATGCATATTCAAAATATAATAGTTTATGGATTTTTTTTTTTTTTTTTTTTTGTCTAACTTGGTAGACAGTAGACACTACAAGTTTATTACCAGTAATTACTACTATGCAAATGACTTATTTATATAATTGATTCATTGCTTCAATTGCTTAATTACCCACAATTTCTAAATTTCTTATTTATAATGCATAGATAAGTTTTTAATGTTTCATTAAATTTATTTGATGTAGAACTTGCACAATCACAATTGGAAGAGCTCACTGAAGATAAAATGAGCATGAATATCAATAAGGATGAGCACAAGGAAGACACCTCTTCAATGGAACCCTCAATCTCTTCTAATCCAGTATCTTAATCAGTGATGTCTTTTACTTTTTGATATGGCACCTAGATGGTTGGACTTGGATTTTCCATCAAGGATATTTTGATATGCCATGTAATCATTTTGGATTTTTATTCTCTTAATCTGTAATCTCTTTTAGTTTTTGTTATGGAACTTGGATGCCGTGTAATAATCTTGGTTTTTTTTTTATGGAACTTTGACATATTATTGAATTTGATAGTATGGAGGGTGGAACCTTTTGGACTAGTAATTTTATTTTGAAGGAATGAAAGAATTATTTGCTTTTGTTATAATTTGAATTTTTATTACTTGATTTATGGTTGAATTATAAAATTAGATATATGGGAGTTAATAACAGGTTATTCAGGTTAAGTTTAATTAAACAGGTTGTTCAGGTCATAATCAAATAGATTTTTAACAGGTTATATTTGTCAACCTTAACATGACCTACTAATTAAACGAGTTAAAAGTGTCGTGTTGGGTTACCCGTTTAATAAACAAGTCGTGTTAGGGTCGAGGAGTTCTTACCCGTTTACTAAACGGGTCGGGTTCATGTTGACCCATATAACATAATACTTACAGCTCAACCTGACAAGAACCCAATACGTGAACACAAATTGCCACCCCTAGCTTCGGGATTTAATGGGCTAGAGGTTTCTTGGAAGGCCTGAAAAGAAAGAAACACAAGATCAAAGGTGACTGGGGTGAACCGGTCAAGAACCCTCCGATATTTAAGTTCGTTTTTCTCTCTAGGACTCAAGAATCCCAACTTTGGGAGTAGTGAAAACTTACCTTCATTTGATGTGGATGAGTCCTTATTAAGTGAACTTTGGAGTGGTTACTTGTTTAGTAACTTCCTCAACGTGGATGGAAGTTAGAAGGTTCAGACTTAACTTCCACAACTGTTATGGAAGTTAGAAGAGTCAGACTTATCTTCCACAACTGCTATAGAAGTTAAGAATTTAGTGGGAAGTTATAGCAATGAACAAGGATTTTGCTCATACTTCGGAATAGTTGAACGTGGTCCAAATAAATTTATCCTGAAATTTCTAAGTGTTGGAAGGTCATCCAGGTGCTTCCATGCTAGACGACCTTTTTATATTGGGACAACCTTCCTGGACTTGGACAACGCTAGGGACGAACTGGAGAGTTCAATTTTTAGTTCACCATCAGTTGCCCCCTTTGTCCAAGTGTCATCCTGAACACTGTAGTATAATTGTTTGCTTTTAACACGTGTCAACGTTTAATGGTCAGTTGATATGTCACATGTCATCCTTGCTCTTGTTGAATTTCATTGTTTCAAATTGCGCCACGTGTCACAATCCTATTGGTTGACTTATCGTGTCGATTTATTATTCGAGGAAAATGTCATGTGTCAACTTCTGATTGGTTTGTGTCGCTTCATTGACCCACATTTGGGGCCTATAAATATGTACATTCTCTCTCTTGCCCTTTACTTTTCTGATAATTTCCTTTTTGCCATCTCGTCCAAGAGCTTCATCTAGTCATCCTCATCTCTAGTTTCTCGTCAGGTACTTCCTTTCTTTCATTCTTACGTTTTCGTCTATTCATTCTTCTAAACATGTCTGCATCTAGTGGTAGTACTGAGAGCGAAATAGACAAGTACCAGGATAAGTACCCTAGAAGTAATGGTAGTTATGAAAGTAGTAGTAAAGGTAATACTAGTAGTAGCAGTGATACTAGTTCCCAAGACAAGTATTATTCATCTAGGGTTCCTGGTTTTCCCTTAAAGGAATTCCAGTAAATGCAACGTAGGATGGCTTCTAGGGCTGAGGCTAGCTCATCCAGAAGGAGTAAGTCACCCAGTCCCCCTCGAGACGAAGAGGAGGAAGAGAATGTAATCTATAGTTGTGCTCTTGAGGTGGCATCTACTCTGGACGCGAATAAGTTGACAACTCTCATAGGTAGATACCATTCCTAGTGAGTTTAGACCTCTTCTACCTAAAAGGGGGGAATGGTGTTGTTCTCCTCTTTCAGGTTTTGGTGTATATACTTCTTACCTCTTAGTAGGCCTTAGGTTTCCTCTCAATTCTTTTTGTAAAGGTCTCTTCCATAGGTTAGGTATTGGACCAAACCAGTTCAACCCCAATGGATGAAGGACGATAGTAGCCATGCAAGTGTTATGGCGTAAGGTGCTTGAGGGGAACCGTCCAATTACAGTGGACAAGTTTCTTTACTGTTATAAACCCTCAAAAATTATACAATCTGCTGGTTTTACCAGTTTTCGTCTAGGGGCTCCCAATTTAGTTTGATTAGGGGTCATAGTTCTTCTGATAGGTTATGGAAGAAAGAATTTTTCTTTATTTCTGGAGATTGGGCTGGGGACCCAATTGATGTAAATAATGCCCCCTTCCCTCCTTTTACCAGTGCCCTAGGTCATCTTCGTCTTGAGGGTATGTCTTTCTTCCTTTATTTTGTTTATTTTGTTTAACTATTTCTTCGTCTAACCCTCTCTTATATTGGTGCAGCTTTTACTCGTCCACACTTGGACAATTTTTACTTGGAGCATATTGATAGAGCTCGTGCCTTCCCTGAGAGGTCCTTCCACAGCTTGGTGACCCTTCGTCATCTAGCTGTCTGGGGACTTGGTCCTGAGCCTACTGAAGAAAATCTTGCACACGAGGAGACCACTAGTTGAAGTAAGTATCGTCCATTTTTTTAAAGTATATTATTAACTCTATGTCTTCTTCATCACAAGGTTAGCCACTAACTGATGGTAAACTAAAAATTGAACTCTCCTGTTCGTCTATAGCGTCGTCTAAGTCTAGGAAGATTGTCCCAATATAAGAAGATCATCCAGCATAAGAAGGTCGTCCAGCATGGAAGCACCTGGATGACCTTCCAACACTTAGAAATTTTTAGAATAAATTTATGTTCAAGAACATATAATTTGGACCACATTCTACTATTCTGAAGTATGAGAAAAATCCTTGTTCATCGCTATAACTTCCCACTAAGTTCTTAACTTCTATAGCAATTGTGAAAGATAAGTCTGACTCTTTTAACTTCCATAGCAGTTGTGAAAATTAAGTCTGAACCTTCTAACTTCCATCCACATTGAGAAAGTTACTAAACAAGTAACCACTCCAAAGTTCACTATATAAGGACTCATCCACATAAAATGAAGGTAAGTTTTCACTATTCCCAAAGTTGGAATTCTTGAGTCCTAGAAAGAAAAACTAACTTAAGCATCGAAGGGTTCTTGACCGGTTCACCCCGGTCACCTTTAATCTTGTGTTTCTTTTTTTTCAGGCCTTCCAAGCAACCTCTAGCCCATTGAAGCCCGGAGCATTTAGCCTACTGATTTTATGTGCATCATCAAAACCCATTAAACTTATCTCAAAGGAATATTTTATATCTCTGTTAAGAGATTATGAATTTCATCTTGAAACACACATTTTTCTATCTTTTGATTTCAATTTGTTAGACTTCCTTTCTAGCACAAATGCTGGACATCTCCAAAAGTGGAATTATCGTTTACTAGGTTTTCACCTAATCCACAATTTGACAAATGTCCTAGTAACAAACTTTTGAAATCAAATTTAGAAAATGTGTAGTAATTATTAGAGTATATCTCCAAAAGAAACAAGCAAATGGAAATACTTATCATGTACTTTACTACTTCTAAAAGAGTCTTATTCCTCCTTCATGTATGCACTGACTTAAAGAAGTCCATTGAAACTATATTCCTTTACAATAAAGGAGTCCTAGATCATATTATCCTCTAAATAGAATTCATAAACTGGGAATATAATAAAATAATGGTTCTAAAAACCCATCTTTCACCAATCTTGAATAACATTTAGATTAATAAGATCTAGATAAGTACCAAAACATACAATACCAAAGGATGAAAACTTTCTCTTTAAAAAGTAAAACATGTAAATTTCCATCTAGAAAACAACTATGGACAATGCTTAACTTTACCAAAACAGAAACATTTTCCTTTTGGTCATACTTTTGAGTCTAATTTTCTTTTGGCAACTACTAGGGTAACTAGCTTGCCCAACTGTTTTGGTATTATAATTCTTCTTCTTACCCCCCTTACCTTTCGGTTCAAGCTAAGAATTTGAATTAAATCATATTGATCCTAGCCTTAGCTTTTAGGATATCTTCCGTTGCGTGGAACTCACTTATCAATTCAGATAATATAAAAAGAATTTATTTTCAAGACAATCTGAATTGATCAAATGATTCTAACAAGGACTTGTGGATCATATCCAAATGAGATTAATATTTAATCTCTACATCCAAGAATTCCAATTCAATTTTTAAAAAAAAATATTTTCATAGAATGAAATAGAATTGGAACTCCTTAAGCTTTTCTTGGCACTCAATATGATTTATATTAAATATCGTCTAGTAGCACGATATTTCATACCAAAACATCTCATTTAGACTTAATATAAAGTCTAAGTCTAGTACTAACTCTTGCATCTCATGTTGTAGCACAACTGAGATAGAGGCCAAAGTAACATATTAGCATTTCAATGGAGACTATGATCATATCATAAGCTATCTTCCATCAATGCATCATGCATAGGAAATTATGACAATGCTGAATCGAAACATATTTATGTACTTCAATTCCTTTTAAGCACCATGTCCAAAATTATTTCTTAGTTAATGTGATTCATTTAAAATAGTAGCTAGAGGACAAAATTTATGACAACTTTATTTTGAGACTATGAACATAATTACAAGGACATTATATTTTGCATCCAGAACCATATAATATGAAACCTAAAAAACATACTATACTAGGTGCAACGACAACCTAATCCCGCAATTAATATTCCTCAGCATAGAGTGAATACCAACCACTATGATGAGGCGAGAATTTTTCTCATTATTAATTCTATCATGGTAACTCTTACCAAACAAAAATAATTTGTCGCTCTTCCTTTGGCCTCTAAGTAATAATAGCAAGAACTCAGCATAGAGGATACTATCAAACTTAGTCTAGTGTACACCATTGTCTAGAACCATGTGTAGCCACATAACTCTACCCTTGTAAGGTTTAATCTTGTAGTACCATGATGCAAAACACCCTCCGCATGGAACGCAAGGCTCGAGGCCAAGACGAGGTGCTTGCCCACACCACTATAAACCGGGAAGTTCAATCTTGTAGTACCATGAAATAAACATCCTTCGCATGGAATGCAAGGCTCGAGGCCAAGACGAGATGTTTACCCCACACCACTATGAACCGACAATGGAGGCCGTGAGATCCAACCCTTGTATCTCTCTTCCACTAGAAATTTTAAAACAAGTGGATTGTCATGAAATCATTGTGATCTAATCACTATTTTAACCCTACACATCAAATGTGTTTAATTGTTTAAATTCAATGTGATGTTACTAAGTCACGTCACAATAGCATAACGAACATTCGCGCAATCACAAAGATGTTTAACCTTGTAATCCGTGAAGCAAATATCCTCCGCATGGAATGCAAGACTCGAAGTCAAGACAAGATATCTATTCACGTTATAATAAACTTAACAAAAGGGTTATTTCAGCACTCCCGCTCATTATTTGGGTTTTTCTTTAAATAATTGTGATCCCATCACAACTAATAACCTTGCACTTGATAAAGACTCTAATCTCATTAGAATCACTAACTAAAATGGAAGTCCTAAACTATTTAGGATTCCTTAAATACTAATGAATCAAAAATTAGTTATATAGAACTCTATCCTTAATTTACTAGATAAAGTATTCTAATCTCATTAGAAACTATATAAATTTAATTAAGCTTTAATCTCATTAAAACTTCTAATTAAAATAAATTAAGAACTTTCAATCACACAACAATTCTAATCTCATTAGAGTGTTTCTAAAAAGACAAGTCCCAAACTATTTAGGACTAAGAGTTCTATTTAACTAACATCTTTGATCTCATTAGGTCTTTTAGTTAGATAATGATTAATAAATGTCCTTAACTTTTAAGAACTATAAAATTAATCGTTATATATAAAACCATGTGTAATTAGAAAACACATAGAAAAACTCTGAATTCCCAGTTTTCGCGAGAATCACTCGACTAAGCTCTTCCCGTGAAAATGGGTTAAACAAAATAGTGAAAACACAAAATTCAGACAGAAACTTTCACGACTGTCTCGCGAGTAAAGCTTACCTGCAAAAAGTTTTGTGCTTTAGAGGCATTTTTCGCGAGTAACTTCGCGGGAAGGTAACCCGCGAAAAACCCGTGTTTTCAGTTTTTAAAGGTCAGCTACAGACAGTTTACTACGGTTTTTCATGAACAAACAACCACCATATGAACATAATAGATAGAATTTGATATCAAAACTGAATTCCATTGATGTTATAGCCTTAAAGTTCAATTCAACATACTTGAATTCAAATTTAAAAAACATCATAACATCAAAATTAGTTTTCATCAAACCATAGTTTCAACAACCATGCAGAAAATTAAATACATATATAATCTTCTAACATCATGAAACTATTATCTCTAATTCCAACACTCATAAAACATGTTATACAGATTCGAAATTGAAGACCGCTCTGATACCATTTGTTGGTAAAATACATGTTTGCATCACATACAAAGCATACGCAGCGGAAAATTAACGGATCTACTTCATTCGCAATTGATAACATGTAATATGTAAGTTTCAGAAGTTTAGAACAAGAAAGCGTACCTTGGTGCGGTGAAATTCAAAACAAAAGATTAGAAGTACTTGGAAACACTTTTAATCTTCATGCCAATTCCACTTGATGTCCAAGAAGTGTGGTCTCTCAATCAGTTTCCAATGAGAGAATAAGAGAGTGTCCAACACTCACATACAAACCATTTCATTCCTTGTATGATCTTAATGAAAGACTCTTATGAAAACCTTTACCTTAACCTTATGAAAAACACTTATGAAATTTTGTATGTTTTTCTCCTTATATACAACTGATTATCTAATTGAGCTAGCCTTTTGGGCCATTCCAATTGGACTCTAGTATGTGACTTGGATTGGGACCAAAAGGGAACAAATAATACTCGAGCTCCAATGGGCCTTGGGCTTTTCTGTCAACTCTTAACAAGTCCAAAGTTACCATTAATTATATTCAATACCACTATAAGAATAAAATTGCACTCTAGGCCTTATTAATAAATTATATCCCAAGACTTTATTATACATGCAACCCCTTCATTAAAATATTCGTACTAATACAAAGTCATGAATGTAGACTGCCACTTTGAAGATTATTACATCTTAATCCTTGAGTACCCAATTTAATTCTTAATGTTATTCATCATATATTTATGAAATTCAATTTCATAAATATATACTTTACTAACTCCTTACTAAAGTGATTGGGCCCAACACCCTGAATAACCAAACTCATTAAACTTATCTCAAGGGAATATTTTATATCTCCATTAAGAGATTATGAATTCCATCTTGAGAATATATGTTCCATCAACATTAAATGCGGCTGCCCAACATACAGAGGTTTTGATCGTAACTTATAGATCTCACTCCTAATATATCAAAGTAACCTACACCTCATGATCAGGTCTATTATTCTCTCAGGATTTAGAGTTGATGTAAATAGAAGTCGTGAGATTTATTATTCATTTGACAGTCGTTAGGAGAATAATAAATCTCATAGTGGTCCAATTCAATATGTATTAACTTTTAAAACATATCATCATATCAACTAGAAGTCTCCACTTCCATGATCAATATAAATCATCTTAGTTGATATGTTATAGTCTTCGCAGATGAAATGCCAAATTTCATCACTGACTATGAACTAAAATTCTGAGTTTATAAAGAACTTGTGACTTATATCTTCTGTAACTAAATCACATAAATCACATACTATCCATCTCATGGACTAAGATAATGTCCCATTAGTTCATTTATAAATAGTCTCATATAATTAAACAATTTAACTACTTATGTCATGCCAATAAATTGGATTTTAGGGCATAAACCCCAACAATCTCCCACTTGCCCTCAAAAATAATTTATCATATATCTGACACTTATCTCCCTTTAGAGTAATTCATAGTCACTCTAAGATAAGGTTTGGAAACAAGTTTCAGCCAGATTTATTGCATAAATTATCTTTTCTACTACTACTTCTCACGTACTCATATCTCTCTAATGAGATAATACTTACGCTTAATGTGTATCTTCACCACCTAGGATGAACACATATCTTGAAGTCCAACTTCATGAATCACAATCAAACTACAAGTCAGTATTTGTACATCCAGTTACCATCAAAAACTCACTTTGGTGGACAAGCATATAATCCCTCATTCTCCTAAGATATTTGAGTATATGCTTTACTCCCACTAAATTAAGTGATCTTTGATTCAATTTATATTTGCTTACCATGCCCACTGCAAAATAGATATTTAGCCTAGTATTTATCATAGCATAAAGACTTCCTATCGATTTGATATAAGGAACCGCCTTAATATGCTCTTCCTTTTATATGTCTTAGGACCATAGTCCTATAAAGGAACTTCAAACTTAAAAGAAAAGAATCTTTTCTTGAAGTATTACATGCTATACTTGGCTTACTTCACTTACCTTACTGCACCATGGCACCTATGCATCAATGCATGATCATGTTATATGCACGTTCATGAAAAAACAAGAAGATTGAAGGTAAGCCCTAATCTAGCATACAAAGAACAAACAAAGCAAGCAAACATGGAGGCAGAGACTCATAAACATTAAATAAAGCAAGGCAGAGACATATTATATAAATAAAATAAAGAAACATAAGCAAAAAGGCTCGGATTAGGGTTTTGGGCGTGAGTATGCGTGCGTATACATAGGGCCTGCATGTGCAACCCAGTTCTATGCGTATGCATACTTCGAATATGTGTGCGCATACAGTAAGTATGTGTACGTATACACACCCTAAACCCTAACACAAGAACACAGCAGAATAGAAACTTTAAATGTAGTAATCTAACATTCTTAAAAAAAGAAAAGTTTCATAAACCTAAACTAAACAAACATATTATAACATTAAAAAAAAAAAAAAAAAAAAAAAAAAAAAAAAAAAAGAGAAAACAAGAAAAAGACGATCAAAACAGAAAAAGAAAAAGAAAAGGAACTAGAACATTATACCTCAAAACACAAAGCTCCTTAAATTGATTTTGATCGTTCCCCTTAGTCAATCTATTCACAATTAAACAAAGAAGTGATTAGAAAACTTGAAACTCGAAGATCAAGGCCAAAAAGGGCCTCAATCAGAAAAATATTGACTTGAGGATGTTTTGTGAAAAACTCCCTCTTTGATTCACAATTTCTAGTGAATCTTATATTTTTCCTTAGGATTTTGTGTCTCTTGAAAAGGTACCGTGTATGGCTTTTTATAGTTAGAAAATGCAGGTTTGGAATGGCGCCCAGATGAAGTGGGATTCGTTCCAAAAGCAATCTTTAATACATAAAAACATGCCTTTCATTGTTTCTGAAACCTTAGCATGCGCATATATGCTCGTGTATGTGTACACATGCATGAAGCATGCACACACAAATCTTGAGCATACATGTGTATGCGTACGCATGCCCTAGGGCTTCCGTGGCCTTTCTTTTCCAAAAATAACTTATTGTTTTCATAAAAGAGTTAGATTTTCCCAAAAACACTTTCCTTAAGTCAATTTCAATTTGATCGGGCCCTAAACCAACCTTAGGCTTTAGAATTTCAATATCATTGGGGAATAGGGCCTCAAGTCGTAAGGTGTACAAAATGCGGTGTCTACATCTGTAGCAAAGAAGTAGATCACACCTCTGGATTGGGGATAGAATCTGAATGAATTGTAGATTTGGATGATTTCCCATGTGTGCCAAAGCTGATCCTCTGAAATCCACAATACTCCTTTCTTGAATGATCCGTCCTGATTCGTTGAAGTGGGGGCACAACTGATGACCTTCTTTGCCTGCTCAAAGTCTCCACTTCTTCCCAAGACACCAGAGGAGTGTCCGTGAGAAATTTCCACTAAGGGTTGGGGGTTTGAGATCACGCTAGGTGATCCAAGGCCAGGTTCCCCGTTCTGATACTGGTTGGGGTTATGGGGAACAAATGCTTCCATGCATTACTCAATTCTACCTCGAACTATTCCGATGTGTCCGTCGGCGTTGCTCTTATCTGGGAAATCATCTCATTAGAGAGTACTATCGCCCTGTTCCTATACCATATTGCCCATCCTAACCGTGGCAGCGAGACCAACCCGAGCTAACTTATTTCCATTCGAGGTGGCTTGCAAGTTTCCTAAAGTTGAGAAGGGCTGAAGGTGTAGAAACTTGCTTCCAGGAATGGATAACTGGCACTTTAAAGATTTAGTACTTTTAATCCCTAGGCCCTTATTAGCCCGCAGCTTCGAGCCCTGCGCTGCCTTACCTTTAGTCCCATCCTTCTACATACCACTCTTCGTATCTGTTGTAGTTACCCTTGGAAGATCTTGGCAGGAAACCATCTCACACTCCAAGTCAGGTTCCCTCTCGCTTTGGGTATGTTGTGTCAAATTCTCACGTGCCTGGGTAGGTAATGAGGTAGCTGGCTCCTCAAAAGGAGATTTTGTAGCTATGTCATCTTCCTCTAAATGGTGCTCATAATTACCTTTTTGTCCCTCTTCCCCATGTTCAGCTTTTATCGGGGCACAAGCTCGTCCGTTTCTAATGAGATTTTTCCTTCCATAACTAACATCCATGGTCCATAGTTGGGATCCGGTTAGCTCCTTTGACCACCTCCTTGAGAAGTGGAAGTTTCTCCATCCTCCCTAATTTTCTCTGCATGTTTGATGTGATAACAACAGTGTTCCTGTTTGTGCCCAAGACGCCCACAGCAGAAACATAAGGAAGAGATACCTTAATACATCACGTGTTGTCTTAATCTCCCTACCCTGATCATAGTAATGAGAGGCTTCTCTAAGTCAACTTGTATGCACAACTGGGCATAGCTGCCCCTTGAGATCGAAGCTATGTAAGAATCTATATAGAGAACAGGACCAATTGCACTGCCTATCTCCTTGAGCACTGACATATCATAAAATTCAATAGGTAGCTCAAGAAACCTTACCCACACTACAACTGAAGAAAGTTTGGCTTCTGAGGCCTTGAAGTATGGCTCCCAAGGCTTAATCGCTAGGAAATGTTCCCCTACAAACCAGGCCCCCCCCTAAGAACTTTATCATCATCATCATTGCAGCTGAATCTAATCAGAAAATAGTACTTCCCTAAATCCACATAGTTAATCTTTGCCACAGGCTTCCATAAAGCGTTGATTTTGAAAGTGAGATAGCTGAATCCAACAGTTCTACCGAACACTTTCACTATCAATGCCTTGGACCAAGGCTCCCTAATGTGAGATTTAGTCTCTTTGGACAGCTTAACATCTACCATGCCTTCAATTAGAGGTTCCAACTCAGTAGCCGATTCTTCACCATCAGCTCTGATCAGATCAAACTTAAAGGCCTACTCATATGCACCGAGAATATCTCCCACTAAACTATCTTTGTAACTGACAGACACACGAGGTTGTGAGAACTGCCTTGCACCTGTGCTTTCCTTGAATTCTTGACACTACGTCCCAATTCATCTCCTCATCTCCTTCTTCACTTGAGCGAGGGGGTTTAAATGAGTACTCAGCTTCCATGACTTTTTTGATTAGTTAGAATCCATTTGGATACATCGTTGCGTTTACTGCCTCTGGCGTTTCCTGCCTTTTCTTTTTTTTTTTTCTTCTTTTTTCTTTCTTTTTTTTTTTTTTTTTTTTTCCTGCTGCAGCACGCGTTTTAGAGGGACAAACGGCTACTGTTTATGAACAGTAGCCGTAGCCGTATATTTTTACTTTTCAGCCACTTTTCATCAATTTGTGGGTCCCGTGTACTATTCACGAGACCTACAAACTTCACTTTTCAGCAACTTTTTCATTAAAAATGGGTCTCACGGCACCATTCACACATTTAAAAATTATTTTGTTACAGTGTCTTCAGTTTTTAGTTTTCAGTTTCAGCAAAATAAGTTCTATCCAAACGGACCCTTAGTTAGTTAGTCTTTCATCATCGTACGCATGAATTATTATTATAATGTTGACTAGATTAGTTAGTTACTCTTTTTTTTTTAGTAAACAGTCATATTTATTAGAATCTACACAAAAATAATAATACCTAGTGTTTTAAACCGGGTTTATAATAAACATTCCTATTTTTTCATCATCGTACTGAATTATTATTTATTTTTTCACCATCGCACGCATGAAATATTATTATAATTTAAAAAAAAAAAAAAACTGAAATGTTGTGTTCTCAAAACCAAATGAAACAACTTTTCTTTCATTATCGTACGCATGAATTATTAGGCCAAGGTCCTTGACATAATAATTCTAGCTCATTCTGTCCCCAAATTAAATTGAAATGTCATGTTCTCAAAACCAAAGGAAACAATTTTTTTTTTTTTTTTTGGCTTTAATACAGGTAGAAAATTTCAGGCCATAGCCAAATCATTCCCTTCAACTTTGCAAACTTCTTCTTATTTTTTTTATAATCCAAATAATTAGCAAGGAAGGATTTGAATCTTAGACGTATCCGTTAAAAATATCAAAACATGTCGATTGATTGAGCTACAATGCTCTCTCAGCCACAACTTTGCAAATAAGGTTCAATATTCAAGCTTCATTTTCACACACACACAGATATATATATAAATATATATATATATATATATATATAACAAAGAGTTTGAAATGTTGATGCCAAAGGCAAAGCTAGGGGTGGGCTGGGGGGAATGGCGGCCCCTAGCTTTGCGAAATCTCCCTTAAGAGCAATAGTAATTAATAATTAAAAAAACCATAAAAGTTGAGAACATCGTACTTATTGCCCCCCTTAGGATTTTGGCAAAAATTATAGACATGTTTCAGTCCACAAATCTTAAGTTTGTTCAGAGAAAAAATCCAAAGACAAGAATTGAATTTGGCCAATTTCTTCAGCCTATAGCTCCTCTAAAATATAAACCCAAAAATAATAATTTTAACAAATTTATAATATTGCAACAAATAAAACCCAAATCTTTCCTAAATCAAGACTCCTAATTAAATCAAAAGTAAACACCAAAAAAAAAAACTAAATAGTTAACATATAACAACTCCAAATTACATAGTTGTTTACTATCAAAATTTCAATGTTGGATATAAAAATAAAAAATCCCTTACACTAACAGACTATTAGGATTAGTGCTCTTAAATCCTATTGTATGATACTACGTATGACATTATATATGACTTAATGTTGTGATTAATAAAGTTGTTTTATTATTATCTAAAATAATGGTAACACGAATATTTAGACATTATCATATAGTTCATGAGATGTATAGTATGTGATTTATGTGATTTAGTCGCAGAAGATATAAATCACAAGTTCTTTGTAAACTCAGAATTTTAGTTCGTAGTTGGTCATGAAATTGGGTATTTCATCTGCGAAGACTATAACATATCAACTAAGATGATTTGTCTTGATCATGGAAGTGGAGACTTCTAGTTGATATGTTGATATGTTTTAAGAGTTAAGACATATTGAACTAGACCGCTATGAGATGTATTATTCTCCTAACGATTGTCAAATGAATAATAAATCTCACGACTTCTATTTACACCAACTCTTAATCCTGAGAGAATAATGGACCTGATCATGAAGTGTAGGTTCCTTTGATATATTAGGAGTGTGATCTAAAGTCACGATCAAAACCTCAGTATGTTAGGCAGCCACATTTGGTGTTGATGGAACATATATTCTCGAGATGGAATTCATAATCTCTTAACGGAGATATAAAATATTCCCTTGAGATAAGTTTAATGGGTTTGGTTATTCAAAATGTTAGGCCTAACTACTTTAGTAAGAAGTTACTAAAGTATATATTTATGGATTCTATAAATATATGATGAATAACTTAAAGGATTAAACTAGGTACTCAAGGATTAAGATGTAATAATCTTCAAAGTGGCAATCTCCATTCATAACTTTGTATTACTATGAATATTTTTTGAATAGGTTGCATGTATAATAAAGTTTTGGGATATAATTTATTAATAAGGCCTAGAGTACAATTATATTTATATAGTGATAGTAAATATAATTAATGGTAACTTTGGACGTGTCAAGAGTTGACAGAAAAGCCCAAGGCACATGATTACCCGGTTTAATCCTTTAAGTTATTCACCATATATTTATGAAATCTAATTTCATAGATATATACTTTAGTAACTATTTACTAAAGTAGTTAGGCCTAACATTCTGAATAACAAACCCATTAAACTTATCTCAAGGGAATATTTTGTATCTCCGTTAAAAGACTATGAATTCCATCTTGAGAATATATGTTCCATCAACACTAAATGTGGCTGCCCAATAACCTGAGGTTTTGACTGTTACTTTAGATCTCACTCTTGATATATCAAAGTAACCTACACTTCATGATCAGGTCCATTATTCTCTCAGGATTAAGAATTCATATAAATAGAAGTCGTGAGATTTATTATTCATTTGACAATCGTTAGGAGAATAATAAATCTCACAACGGTCCAGTTCAATATGTCTTAATTCTTAAAACATATCAACATACCAACTAAAAGTCTTCACTTCCATGATCAAGACAAATCATCTTAGTTGATATGTTATTGTCTTTGCAGATGAAATTCTCAATTTCATCACTGACTTCAAACTAAAATTCTGAGTTTACAAAGAACTTGTGATTTATATCTTTTTTGACTTTTCACATAAATCATATACTATGCATCTCATGGACTATATGATAATGTCTGAATATTCATGTTACCATTATTTTAGATAATAATAAAACAACTTTATCAATCACAATATTAAGTCATACATCATGTCATACATAATATCATACATAGCATCATACAATAGGATTTAAGAGCACTAATCCTAACACCAAGTACTTCTAATCTTTGGTTTTGAATTTCACCGTACCAAGGTACACTCTCTTGTTCTTATATTCTGAAATTTACATAGTACGTGTTATCAATTGTAAATGAAGTAGATCCGTTAGTTTTCCGTTGTGTATGTATTGTATTCAATACAAACATGTATTTTTCCAACACAGACTTGCAAGCACAATGTTGTTTTGTGATCCCGTCCACACCATTGAAGAATTGACCATCAGATCTATCTTCAAGGTGGTATCTCTCTTAGTCTCTCTATCTATGTCCAATAGCTTTTCTTCAATTTGAATCCTTTTTTTTTTTTTTTTTTTTTTTTTTTTTTTATGGCTGAAGTTTGAATCTTAAGAGAGAAGAGTTCTTTTTTTCCTGTAAAGAGTGAAGTACTAGACCCCCCCCCCAAATTGTTATTTTACACCCATACACACCAAAATCAAGCTTTACTCAGTTGGGTATTTCTAAACTCTTTTAGCATCCAGCTACAATGTGTTGGTAAAAATATCAAATTCTGTAGTATGCTTGTATAATTTTTGTATTGACTTTTATTAACTTATCTCTCCTCTCTCCTTCATTTATTCTCTATAAATTCTCTCTCTCTCTCTCTCTCTCTCTCTCTCATTTATATTTATTTTATTCATAGTTTATATTATTTTATTAGGTTGTATATAAAAAAAAATTGGGATTTTGAATGTATTGTTAAATGAGTTGGTAAAATAGACAAAATTGTGTTTTAGAGTATAAAATATGTATATTTTTACGAACCCAGATGTGAATACTTTTACACATTTTGAATCTTGGATGGAGTAAAATAATTCATTTTTATGCTTATTTTATTAACTACTTGTTAAATTGTACTATTTTATTGAGTTTGTTTGTGGTATCCAACTATTAGTAGACTAGACTTGCAATTAAATTATATTATTTTGTTAAAGTTGTAGCACTTAGACTTATTATTTTATTTTTGGCTTAAATTTGATAATAGTAATATGTATTATTGTTTGTTTAATTGATAGTAGTGTTTGACCACTTAACTTAAGCCATAGAGTTGTTGTTTTTTTTTATAATCAATCTATATATATGTCGGACTGTGTGCCTTACCAATCCATCCAACCACCAATTGGTGAAGGATGAGTGGGCACAAATCTTTTATAGCATTCGACCGCAGACCAAGCCCATTGGTATTGGAGCAACTTGTGAAATCCCTCACAATCCCTCCCTCACAATGCGGCTCCAACGACTCAAACCTATAACCTTGGCTCTGATACCAAATGAAAGTTCAAATAGCGTGTAAAACACTATGAATGTTTATACCCTCAATTTAAAAATTACCAATTCAAGCTTATTATCAAACAATATATGTGCGGAACATGAACATAAGTTTATAACAGAATTGATAAATAATCTTAACCAATTAAAATCACATCCACAACAGAAATTAAAAGACAAAGATTAAGGGAAGAGAGATGCAAACACAAGGACAACACAACGATGTGTTATCGAAGAGGAAACCGAAGCCCTCGATGTAAAACCACTCTGCCGCCCTCCAAGCGGTAAATAATCCACTAAAGAATTTAGTTGGGATACATGAACAGTAATAGACCCTCCAAGCCTAATCTACCTAGTGTACTTAAGCCCTCCAAGCTTCTTGCTCCAACGAGGTTACGCCGAACCTATTTCTTGTTTAGCTTACCGGATTCCGCTATAGCCCATAGCATCAACCAATATGAATTGGTCCCTTCCTAACTGCTTTCCAAAGCACCAAAAAGCCTTCTCACAGATGTGGGTATGGTGAGAAAAGGATTTGGCTAAGAACCTCTCAAGGATTTAACAATGGAGAGGGTGAGAGTAGAGGAATTTGGAGAATCAATGATGAAGATTGTGGATAAGTCAATCTTGTTTTTCTCTAGGGTTTTTCTCTCAAAATTCTCTCTAGAAGCTCTCTACATTTTGTGGGTATAAGGGGTATTTATACTCAGGTGAGAGTGGAATGCGAAGAGTCAGATTTTTCAAAACAGGGCTGGCTGGCAGCTTGGCCTCGCGACTTGACTGAGTTGCGAGTTCAAGTCGCGAGCTAACAGTCTGGCTAGTCTGGACTTTTTGTCCTGTAATGCTCCAACTTGCGTGACTGTTCATCTTCCTGCACGCTTCACTCGTGTGCTGCAGTTAGTGGCTTGCCAGTCGCGAGTCACCCGCGAGTCCCAACTGCGAGTCTCTGCTTCTTTGCACAATCTCGAGCATTTCTTCACACTCTCTCACACACTACCCTTACATGAATCCCACCTAAATACAGGGTTACTAATTTCTAAAATACAAGCAAATTTGGCACGGAATAAAGCCAACAAGATGGTTGATTAAATTCAACCTTACAATCTCCCTCTTTGGCTATTCCGTGACAAAACCCTAAAACAAACTCTAGACTTAACATGTGAATAGGGAACAGTTGAACATAACTCACTCACACCTAACTCTAGAATCTGTGTAGCTCTTGAAACATATGAACAAGTAACTCCTGAAACACAACAACACAATATGATCATTGTATGCAGAAAAACTTGTAATGCATATGAGGCAAGCACAATGCGATCAAGAAAAATGGAGTTTAAGAAACACACCATGGCTTGACCAAACAAGCAATCACTATAAGATATTGACCATAATGCTCATTCACACTTGGAATGAACATCCGGACATGCAAGCTAATAAGCTTAATGCAAAGTATCATTTACATGTCCAACAAAGGGCACAAGAGTGATGTACTTAAAGAAAATGCATGACATTTAACCACAAGTACTTAAGCTACAAAGCATGAGTTAAAAAAAAATAAAATAAAGGCTGTATAAGCATGGTACAAACCATAGAAGCCTACAAAACAAACCCTAAAAGCTTACAAAAGCAACATGGGTACAAAAGCATGTACTGTAAATAAACTTAGACATATGATAGCAATAAGCAAAACATTAAACATAGGCAAAACAGCTCCTACTTTTCAACAACTGTACTCCCCCTTTGATGAAGCTCTTCCTCCCCCTGTCATATCACTCCCCCTAGCATGAATCATAGGAGTTGTGATGAACTTGGAACATATATACCTGTAACCTGAAACACTTGCACAAAACGCATTAGACTTTTAAGGTAAAGCAAGTAATATAAGGACAAGTATAATGTAACATGTAAATTGCAATCAAGTAAACATGATGTGAAACATGTGAGCAACTTGATCATACATCAAAACAGTCATATAGAAATGACTACAATGATCACATAGCAAAGCAAGTGATCATCCGAACATGCATTCAAAGAAGCACAATAGCATAAGAATGTATGCATGTCCAATACACAAACACGATGCAATACAAGAAAACAAACATAAAGAGAAACAAACAAAACAAAGTTTTCTTGTAAACTCAATGTCTTCTCCCCCTTGGTATATGCATCTCCCCTACGAAATATCTCTCCCCTTACAAATGTGCATGAGAAATAGAATTTCTCCCCCTAAGGATGTGCACAAGAGTTATATAGAAATGACAAAACACTCAGGTATACTCTCTAGAATATACTCTCCCCCTTTTTGTCAGGAATAGACAGAGTCAAGGAGAAACAAGGTAAAGAGTTGAAGGTATGAATAATGATAATGATGCATGAGGGGTATGAGATGAATGAGAAAATGAAACTCAAACCTAAGACAAAGTAAAATGCTACAAAGTATAAGGTAAACATGACATGCTAGGATGAAGAAACAAGGTATAGACCAATGCATGACAAGGGTAGTAAAGGTATGTGCAAGAGGTGGCTATGTGCAATGCATGACCAATGCATGAAAAAAGCACATGTGGGGCAAGGTGTGTTAAATACACAACCAATGAACCAAACATGTTCCTAATGAGGAAACATGAGAAACCCCAAAGTTTGGTACTCATCGGAGTCCAAACAAGCGAGAAAATGCCTAAGAGGCATTTTATCAAACACCTAGCATGCACACTATGAATAACAATGTGAAACAATGCATGAGCATCATGAAATCCACCTTTAATACATGTTCTTTTTACCACAAGGGGCAAATCATCCAAAGAAAATCAATAAAAGAAACCAATCCCATGCAAAAATTTGACAAAAATTAAGTTTTCCCAACCCCTATGATGAAAATCACAACCAAGAGCACAAAACTCTCCAAAACATAATCTAAGGATCAAAATTAGTGAAAAGAGTTTACAATTACCTTAGAGATGTTAATGGAATGAAAAACCATTCAAATTGATTGGGTTTTGACGTAAAAATATTGAAAGAGGGGTTTAAAAGAGGATGGGAGATGTTTAAAACATGTTTCCCATGAAAAAGCTCTTTAAAAAGCTGATTCTGGGCGTTTCGCGACTAGGCGAGTCGCCAGGTTCAGTCGCGAAAATTTTAGCGAGTTGTGAGTGAGTCGCAAGTGAGTCGTGAATGAGTCGCCAAAGCTTCTAGATGAACTCGTGACTGGGGTTTCGCGACTGGCGAGTCGCCAGCTGAGTCACGAAAAACTCTGACACCTGTTTTTCAACATAAAACATGTTTAAACAATGAAAAACAAAGTAAGCACTAAACATGAATACAAAGAGTGATAAAAATCACTTTCAAAAACATATAAAATGATCAAAAATCTTTTGGATTGATCCATATATAGTTGAACACACACACATCACATTTAAAGAAGTACAATCAAACAAATGAATAAGGCATTCATTGAACATTAGGCATGTGTGTTGTGTGTGTGTGTATCAAGTGTGGAATAGTCCTTAGTCTAGAATGAAGCTTCAATGATCAATTTAATCAAGTCATACACAACTAGTACTAAGTCAAGTGGTCTATCTCAATTATAGAAATGAACATATATGACCTCCCACAAGAAAATGATTACATATCTTTGAAGCTTTTCATTTGGATTCTTTACAATTCATAACATTTGATCATTTTAAATCAATACATCTCATTTTGAGATTGATGCTTGAAATTTTTGATATTTCAATTTGATGAACAAGCTTTTGGCTTTTGGGCATCAAACATTTTCAATATAAGTCGCTTTCCCTTTTTCTTAGTCAAATACTAGTATGTGCAACGGCTTTTGTAGCTTAATATCTCTTTTCATTTGGAGATTTACATTTGGTAAGCTGTTTAAGCAAAAACAATAAAAAGTGTGGGAATATATATAGGCACAAGTCTACGCATGTATCAAAACCAACATGACTATTGACTAATCATTCATGACAAGCTTGAAGATCGATTTATAACAATCACACAAAGATGTCAAGATTTTTCCCACAAAGATATAAGTGCAAAAAGAACAAGCTAAGCTCGTAAATGCACAAAGCCATTTGTACAAAGGTACAAGGCCAAACCCACATGTGATATGTGCTCAAACATATACGATCAAACTTTTTGAATTTTTTTCACTTTTTATGTGGTTTTGGATTTTTACTCACACAAAACTAAAAAAAAAAAAAAAAGATCAAATGCGAAAACAATCAAAACAATGCATATAAAGAGATGCATGATGCACAAATGTATGACAATGAAGCATCTAATGCATGAAGGGTCCTACAAAGATCGAAAGAATTAGATCAAGGACCAAAAGAGCAAAAGCTCAACCATAGGAACCCTTCCTCATCCAAACACAACGATTGTTTGGAATGAGTGTCTTATAAGAAGTGGGACGAGGGTTGGAAGAATGAGAACCGGAGATGCACATAGACAAGGAGTTAAGAGCATTAAACACTTTCTTTAATAACGTGCTATTTTCACTCAAATCCGATTTACCCTTTTTAGCATAGCTTCCAAGAAGCTTAAGTTTCTCTTTTCTTTTGATTCTTTTAAAAGCATGAAACTTAGAGCATTGAGATTTTAGATGACCAAAGGCATCACAATGGTGACAAACAATGTGTTTAGGTCCACTAGGCTTTTTAGGAAGGGATCTAGCAACATGGTTTTGTTCCCTCTTCAACTTATGACATTGAGGTCTTATATGACCAATCACACCACAATGGTGGCAAGTTGGAACAAACTTAGATCCATCCAAAACCTTAGGTTGAGACCTAAACGGAGGCTTTGACTTAACAGTCTTTCTCTCCACCTTTTGATTTCTTTTATGTGGGGGAATGTACACCGATTTGTCCTTAGAGGTAGAACCCACAATAGGCACAAAATCAGGTACCACAACATGATTGCAACATATATTATCATCCTTTTTAACAATAGGTTCAGCAATCAAACACTTGGCATGCATCTTAAGAGATTCATTTTCACATTTTAGCTCATCAACAAGTTTGTTAGACAAAACAAGTTTAGCATCCAAGTCCATATTCAAACATTCAAACTCTTTCAGCTTTTCAAGAGAATTTTCAGCAAGTTTCTTATATGTTTCAACCAATTTGTTTGCTTCATTGAGCTTAGCAATCAAATCATCATTTTCACAAAATAACTTGCTCAAATCCTTATTAAACTTCTTAGCCTTTTTCTTTAAGAGTTTGATATTAGGAATATCAACAACATCCAAATATTCATGTAACATAGCATCACAATCATGAAAATTATCACTCATAGAGGCATTTTCACAAACACATGGCATGTTACATTCATCACCAACCAAATCATACAAAGAGGCATATAAAGCACTATCCATGGCAAATAAACACAAGGGGTCAAGGATCACACTTAGGTATTTAAACCACAACAAGTGTACCCGCTCTGATACCAAATGAAAGTTCAAATAGCGTGTAAAACACTATGAATGTTTAGACCCCCAATTTAAAAATTACCAATTCAAGCGTATTATCAAACAATATATGTGTGGAACATGAACATAAGCTTATAACAGAATTGATAAATAATCTTAACCAATTAAAATCACATCCACAGCAAAAATTAAAAAGCAAAGATTAAGGGAAGAGAGATGCAAACACAAGGATAACACAACGATGTGTTATCGAAGAGGAAACCGAAGCCCTCGGCGTAAAACCTCTCCGCCGCCCTCCAAGCGGTAAATAATCCACTAAAGAATGTAGTTGGGATACATGAACAACAATAGACCCTCCAAGCCTAATCTACCCAGTGTACCTAAGCCCTCCAAGCTTCTTACTCCAACGAGATTACGCCAAACCTATTTCTTCTTTAGCTTACCAGATTCCGCTATAGCCCATAACATCAACCAATATGAATTGGTCTCTTCCTAACTGCTTCCCAAAGTACCAAAAAGCCTTCTCACAGATGTGGGTATGGTGAGAAAAGGATTTGGCTAAGAACCTCTCAAGGATTTAACAATGGAGAGGGTGAGAGTAGAGGAAAGACTCCCCAATTTCTGCTACACGTGTGGTCTTCTTAGCCACGCGATAAGAGACTGTCCGGAGCTGATGGATACAAACTATTAGAGTGAGGAAAAACAGCTGCAGTATGGGGCTTGGTTGAAGGGTGAGCCGGGTAGAAGAGGTGCAATAGAGTTGGAGAAACAAAGAAATGGCCCAGATAAAGGGAAGGTGTCAACTGGTGGGGAATCGAAGAAGATGGCGAAGACGGCCATGGGTCTTGAAAAGCCGTGCGAGAGTAGTAGGGCTTACATAGCGAAGTTGACTGCTCGGGGAGAAGAAACAAAAGCTTTGGAGAAGTCAACCCACAAGCTATCCTATCAACTTGCGAAGGCCTTGCATGAAAAAGGAAAGAATAGCGAGGGATATGGAAAGTTGGTCGAGCAAGACGCCCAAACAAGTGCTAGTGCCTCGGCCTTACCCACTGACAAAGGGGAACAGATATCACGCATGAATTGGGAGCAGACATCCATCCCAGGAAAAGAGCCCAAATTCAAATACGTGTTAGCGCCAAATGAAAATTTTATAAATAGCGAGGAAAGCCTAACAACCCAGGCTTCAGATATGGGCCCGATGGCCATGTACTATGATCCAACTGAGGGGTGGGCCACGTCCATACTCAGCCCAATGAGTGGGCATTAGAAACAGAAGACCAGGGAAGTGAAACCGAGCAAGCCTAGGGGAGAAAAAAAAAACCCAAAAAACCGAAAACGTGAATGCCCAATTCCTTTACAAGAATTAGACCCAAACACACTTGACCAGAAACGAAGAAAGAATCAGAAACAGAGTGAAGGAAAGCTAGGGTGCGAGGAAAAATAGATAGAGGAAGAACAAAGGGATGGCGGAGTGGCGATGGTTGCGGCACAGCACCGCCGAAACTCATGAGTATCTTCGCCTGGAACTGTCGGGGTCTTAGGTCCTCCCTGGCAATTCAAAATCTCACCGATGTGGTGAAGGAGAAGGACCCGTTGCTGGTTTTTCTATCAGAGACGAAGGCCAGCGCAAGTAGAATAAAAGGAATCCAAAACAAGCTCAACTTCACACAGGGGATTGTGGTCCCGAGCGAAGGAAAAAGCGGGGGGCTCGCTCTGATTTGGAAGGAAGGTACTAAGGTTAGTTTTAAGAGTTGTTCGCACTCTCACATCAATGTGGTAGTCCGAGATGGGTTGATGCAAAGTTCATGGAGGGCCACCGGATTCTATGGCCATCCCGACACGAGTAAGAGGCAAACATCGTGGCAACTCATTGAGGCTCTAAAGAATCAATGTACGATGTCGTGGGTAGTCTTTGGCTACTTCAATGAGATCACGCATCAACATGAGAAGCTTGGATGGATGGAAAAGGGACATAAAACAGATGAAGGGGTTTCGGGATTGCTTGAGCAGGTGCGGCCTTTTTGATTTGGGATTTGTTGGACAACGCTACACTTGGTGCAATGGGAATTTGGGGGAACAACGAACTCTACTCAGACTTGATCGGATGGTAGCAAATTTGAGTTGGTCGGAACTCTACCCAAAAGCCAAAGTATATCACAGGTCCATGTCGAGTTCTGATCACTGCTTACTTTAATCTTGAAAAATGGACACCCAAGAAAACCGGTAAAGAAACATTTTCAATTTGAGGCAATGTGGGTGAAGGATGAAGGATGTAAGGATGTGGTGGAAGGGGCATGGGACCCATACCGTAGGGGATCGGGGTGCAACATCATGGACAGATTGAAGAGATGTCAAGTGAGTCTCCAAGCATGGAATTGGAGGGTCTTCGGGAATGTGAATCGAGCCCTGAAACAAAAACAAGGTAGACCTCAGCAACTCAAAGGCCTTAATAGTTAACATGAGAAGGTAGAGTAGATTCAAGAGCTAAGAAAGAAGATTAACGAAATATTGACCAGGGAGGAGATTATGTGGAATCAAAGGTCCAAAGCATCATGGATTAAGTGGGGGGATCACAATACAAAGTTCTTCCATGCCACGGCAAGCCAAAGACGACAGCGAAACAAATTAGGAGGTCTAAAAAATGCAAATGAAGTATGGCAGGAAAATCAGGAAGATATTGAAAGCACCATCCTTGAATATTTTGAGACGATCTTCAAGTCAGATCACCCATCTAATTTCGATGCAAGCCTGAGTACCATCAACCAAAGGGTTTCCCAGGACATGAATGAGAAACTGTTGGCAGAGTTCAAGGCAGAGGAGGTAAGGCAAGCTCTCAATTAGATGCACCCCACAAAGGCACCGGGGCCAGATGATATGTCCCCTATCTTTTACCAACAATATTGGGAAATTGTAGGCCCTGAAGTGATAAAATGTGTTTTAGATTCGCTCAATTCTGGTGTGATGCCTTGTGGAATAAATGAAACATATATTTGCCTCATCCCTAAGGTGAAATCTCCCCAAAAAATTATGGAGTATCGACCCATCAGCCTATGTAATGCTATTTATAAGTTGATCGCCAAAGTGCTTGCAAATTGGCTAAAAAGTATACTTGCTAAGGTGATTGATGAGTCCCAAAGTGCTTTTGTACCTAGTAGGCTTATCTCGGACAATGTTTTGGTGGCGTTTGAAATGATGCATAGTATAGACCAAAGGAGGAAGGGGAAGAAAGCTTTTATGGCGGTAAAGCTCGATATGAGCAAAGCCTACGCTAGGGTTGAATGGGCATATTTGGAGGCCATGATGAGGAGGATGGGCTTTAATGAAAGATGGATCTCTCTCATAATGATGTGTGTTTGCACTGTGGAGTATTCGATTTTAATTAATGGGGAAGCTAAAGGTAAATTCATCCCGACCAGAGGACTGAGACAGGGGGATCCTATTTCCCCTTATCTTTTCTTGTTATGTGCTGAGGGGTTGTCTGCCATGCTTAAAAAGGAAGAAAGGGAAGGCCACTTGAAAGGGGTTACCGTGAGTAAAGAAGCCCTGCAAATTTCCCACTTGCTGTTTGCGGATGACAGCATTGTGTTTTGTAGAGCCTCCATGGAAGAATGTGATAGGGTAATAAAAGTTCTAGGGGATTACGAGGTGGAATCAGGACAGAAGATAAATAAAGGAAAAACCTCCCTCAGCAAAAACACACCAAGGGAGACACAAGAATATGTGCAGCAAAAATTTGGGGCCCAAATCATTCAACACCATGAGAAGTACCTTGGATTACCTCCGTCAATTGGGAAAGGGAAAAGAAAAGCGTTTAACCAAATAAAAGACCAAGTTGGAAGGCATATAGCTGGGTGGAAGGGCAAATTGTTGTCAAACGCAGGAAAGGAGGTTTTCATCAAGGCCTTGGTCTAAGCTACGCTCATGTATCCAATGAGCTACTTTAAGCTCCCGGACTCACTTTGCAATGAGCTAAACTCTATGATGAGCAATTTTTGGTGGGGGTAGAAAGATATGATAAGGAAAATGGCTTGAATTTCATGGAAAAAACTTTGCACACTGAAGGAAAGAGGCGGCATGGGCTTTAGGGACTTGAAAGCTTTTAACTTATCACTCCTCTCTAAGCAAGGATGGAGAATCCTGAAAAATCAGAACTCCTTAGTCCATAGGATTTTTAAGGCAAAATATTTTGCAAAGAGCTCTTTCTTGGAAGCCAAGATGGGTAGTAGGCCCTCTTATGCTTGGAGAAGCATCATGGCAGCAAGGGCAATTATCGAGAAAGGATCCAAGTGGGCTATTGGCAATGGGGGGTAGGTGAGTATTTGGGAAGACCGTTGGCTCCCAACCCCAAAGTCATTTAAAGTAGTAAGTCCAAAACCCCCTCAGGCCGAATCTGAACTGGTGGCAGATCTTATAGACAGGGATAGGAGAAACTGGGACGTTGCCAAAATAAGGAGTACTTTCCTTCCCCATGAAGCCTATGTTATCCTTGGCCTCCCCATAAGCCCTCGGCTACCTGGGGACTCTCTTATTTGGGCATGGACACCAAAGGGCAATTTTATTGTCAATAGTGCATATAAGGTGGCCCAAACTCTACTGCAAGAAGCACATCCTAAGTCGGAAGGGAGGGAATGCTCAAACATAGCTGGTATGAGAAACTTATGGAAACAGATTTGGAGTTTGAACTGTCCAAATAAGGTAAGAATGTTTATGTGGAGAGCATGCTCGAATATACTCCCAACCAAGTATCAATTATGGGCTAGGGGTATAGGGAGGGACGACAGATGTGAGCTGTGTGGAGGCTGTGAAATGTCTGGGCATATTTTGTGGCGGTGTAAAGTGGCAGGGGAGGTGTGGAGCAACATAAGGCTAAAGTTGCCAAGTGTGGTGGTCATGCCGAGGGACTTTGTTGATATTGTATGGGACTTAGTGAGCAGGCGGCCTGAGATTGATTGGGAGTTGTTTGCAGTCACGGCATGGAGTCTGTGGAGCAATAGAAACCTGGTACGCCATGGGGGAAAGAGCAAAAGTTCGTATCTGATAGTCCGAGAGGTGGCTGCATATACGACGGAAGTCAGACAAATTAAAGAAGCACAGAACAGACATGCATCTCCAATCAGACAGGCATGGACTCCTCCAAAACGGGGTTTCTATAAGATTAACGTCGATGGAGCAATGTTTAAGGAGTTGGGATGTTGTGGAGTGGGAGTTGTCATAAGAAATGAAGACGGACAGCTAATGGGCACAATGAGTAAAAGATTTGAATTACCCCTGAAAGCACTGGAAGTGGAAGCAAAAGCAGTCAAGGAAGGTATTACTTTAGCAAGGGAGCTAAGTTTAAAAAATATCATTCTGGAAAGCAACGCTCAGGTAGTTGTAAATTCCCTAGCAGAGAGTGATCTGTTGCCAAGCTCCATCCAAATGGTGATTGAAGGTACAAGGATGAGCCTACATGGTTTTGATTCATGGGAAGTCAACCACATATGCAGAGCAAAAAATGTTGCAGCACACCTCATGGCTAAAAATGCCAAGTTTGTATCTGATTATAATGTTTGGGTGGAAGACACCCCACCTACTATTGAGAAACAAATTTTGAATGATGTATCACTCTTGAATGACTTTACAGTTTAATGAAAGTGAAGTTTATTTGGTTATCAAAAAAAAAATTTAATCTCAAATAAACTAAAACTGAAAATGATGTCATTTACTTTCAACATTTTAATGATACCTACATAACTACAACATTGCAGTCACATTTGATCCTAACTCGTATGGATAGGCTATGACCAAGGAAGGGGGTTTGCGATTTTATTTAGTGACGGTAGCTTACGGTTTTGATGTTGAAGCTAGACATTGTTGATTTTGTGAAGGTTATGATTCGTTTTGAGTCTTTGGATGTTTGAGATTTTGGTTTGGGAAAGTCTTAAATGTATTTTGTTTTAGAACTAAAAAAAAAAACATTTTAATTGATTATTTATGAAGTTAGCTAATTTTTTTGTGTTAGAAATCATAATTTGTAGGTTTTTTTACTGTTATTTTATGCGGTACGAGCCATAGTGATAAAAATAAAAATTGATGATGATTTCAAAGTTTTTTTTTTTTTTTTTTTTTCTAGAGGATATAGAAGCTCAACTAAAGACAATTAAATTTTGATAATTGGATGTGTTTTTAGCCAATTTCTCTTTGTTTAATAATGTTCTCTTTATGTTGATATGTACAAATGATTTCCTTAATTTCATTGAGATAATGAATTGAGTGGTTGCTTAAATTTATGTAATTTTAGGATATAAAAGTATTTTATACTTTAAATTCTTATTTAAAGATTTCAACATCATTTAATTAATTTTAAAAAATAAAATCTACTTTTAATGGTATATATTATAATATATTATAGTCTTATAGTGTTATTTAGTTTTTTTTTTATAAAGAAAATATGAATTAAGAAAAAATCAAATTTCAAAGTATTCAACAATATTGCGGGTAAAAATAAATATTATACAACAAAATAAGCATTATATGTAGGTCTTAATATACATAAAAATGATTCCAAATGAAATTGTAAAGTAGTATGCGCATCGTGTTGGACATCATCTAGTTTTTTTAATTAGAGAATTTAAAAGTTAGACAAAGTTTAGTTGCAAAACTGGTTGTAGCCTAAAGTTACAACCTTACTTAATGAAATAAACATTACTACATATTTTGAAAATCTAACTATTGAATTGCATGTTTTTTACCCTATTAATACACATGTCAAATTTTGTGTCAATTGGATATTATTTACTATATAATCTATAAGCTTATATTTTATGCATAATTTTAAATTACAAAAACTTTCAATTTGAACAATTTATTGATGACATAGCTATTGATCTTTAATTTTCTATAAATTTTGCAAGAATGGAGGTTATAAGAAGAATATATAATTAAATGGTGGATTTGTCAAAATTCACTTCTAATAAAAAGATATTGAGTAAGGTTGTAGTTTTAGATAACAACCAATTTTATAGTTAAACTTTGTTCTTAGACATTCAATGTCCTACAAATATTTCTTTAATTTAGTTATAATCATTTGAAAATGATTTTAATGCGATCACACAACTCTACTATTGAAATTAATTTATGTAATAAAGTCTTTTTTTTAGTCAAGAAATTTGAATACCTAAAAAACTTTATCCAACTTAGCTCCGCCATTGGTTAGTGCCCTCCCTAGAATAGGAGAAGGTATTTAGTATCAAATGATACCATGTCACCAGTATCAAAATCCAATAAGTATGAGACATGTCAGCAAAAAATAACTAACCCACTAATAACTGAAAAATATGTATTAGTAAGTAGTTATTGTTGGGAAATTTAGACCCCGGTTGATAGAATTAACAAGTTTTAAACCCAAGTTATTAATTAGATTTATTATGTATAAACCTTGTTAAAACAAACAAACATCAATATCATGGCAATATCATGCACAACAAAAAAGTAAATAAGACAAAATATGATGACCCAGGAAAACCAATGAAACAAACTAGTTTCACAGTAAAAAAACCTAGGGGAAACCTTCCGAAAAAGCAATCCACTATAATAAAGAAAAGTTTCAGATCTAGTACAAAACCTTTGTCCTTAGACTCTACAATCCCAGTAGATGAACTTATAGTAGAAACCTTCTACCATTTCAGAACCTCTGAACTCTCAAGTATATGAACGCCACAAATGATGCATGGATCCCAGTACGTGACTAACCCCAACTACTTGAAGAAGATGTTGTTGGCTACAAAGTTCTTCACTTCATCAACAATGAAGATCAAGAAACACTTGGTTACAAAACCCTAAGGCGCAAAGATGCAGTAACTTCTTAAAGAAAGAATAAGGCACTAGGTTACTTTCTGCATTTTTTCTCTATGTATAATGGCCTTTAAAATAAGCCCTATATATGTCTAGGGTTGTGAGTAAAGAAACCCTACACATACATGTCAACTAGGGCCAAAAATCAGATCTGGAAATTCTGATTTCGTAGATCTCGACAGATTCAGCTTCTATCGAGCTTCTGTTGAGCTTCGTTCTTAAATCTCGATAGATACTGTTTCTGTCGAGGTATCTGTCGAGATCTAAAGAACATCTTTTCTTCACTTGTTTCTTGGTCCAATCTTCATGGCTTTAATACTTGACTTGAACTTTTGTTTCTTGAAGTACAAAACTCATCCTAGATCTACCCAATTACAAGTAAAGTGCATTTTGTCAAAGGATTAACCAATTACATAAAATATGTCCTTAACAGTTATTTTTGCACATATATCTCTCATTTATTGAATTTTATTGAATTTTTACACAAGGTATAATTTGATATAAAATAAGGGTTGAGGCAGTATGGCATTAAATTTGGACAGAAAAATCAAATGTCTGTGCGCGGGTGGCTATGCCCTGAGTCAGACCTCAATGGTGGTTAAAGTTAAATGGTATATGTTTACTTCAAGAATTCTTCTTCTCTTGAATTGAACATTGAAGTTTGAACATATCAATGAACGCAGTTCCACGTGTCCCTTCTTTGGAAAAATACAAGAACACCCTGTGAGCTTGTTAATATGTTTAAAAAATCTTCAATTAGCTTATAAAAAAAAATTTATAAAAAAACCTTCCATTATGTTTAGTAGAACTAGAAACACCCCCATTACTTGTCGATCATCAATATTTTGGGTGGACAAAATCCGTCCCCTAGTTAACTTCCACGGAATACAAACAAAAGACTCACACAATCTACTTTACTATGAAATAGTTGGGAATTAACACTCCACAATGAGAAGTTCAAATAATTGATTTCATTAGTTGCGAGTATTACAAGAGAATTTCAAGTACTTCCTCTACTACATTTCCTTCTCACCTCTTGAATCATCATCCCCTTTTCAAATCTCAGGGATATTTTTCCTACTTTATTGGTTTCCTCCCTTCTCTTATCCCTGAACTCTATCTTCTGGGGGATATTTTTGCTGTTCAGGCTGTCTCATACGTATTTAATGCGGCAGAGGTTAGGTAAGGGCTCCCAAATTAAGGTAGAGATAAAAATCTTCAACCTTCTTGCATGTTCTGGAAGTTTCCCGCGGTCCTGGATGCCATTTGGTAGCTACACGTGGATCATCCGTGCACCGCACCATAAATAAGGTTAATTCTCCACCTTCTTCATGGGAACCACTTTACCATGGTTTTTTCCTCTCTCAGGTGTGAGGTTTAATTAAACTTCCTTTTTCTTACGGCCCATACCCCATGCAATCAAGCTTGGCCCAATTCGTTCCTGCGGCCCAATCTATCAATGGGATCAAAGTCTACACGGGGACTCTTCCACTCCCCACAATAGCCCCCCACGATCTCCAGGTCATTATTACTAAAGTGGGGATCATGGTTCGTGAAAAAACGAATCATTAACTGACATTTATGAATAATGGTGGCGTCAGGTAATTAATACTGTGGACACGCCCGAATTCCCTGCCCCACAATCATTGGCACGCGTCATAAAATGGACGATTAGATGGGGACTTTGGAAAACGGAAAATTGAACGGGAAAGGAAAGGTCTTTTCTAGTCCTTTCTTCTCCCTTCTCTCCCTCTATCTAAGGAGCTCAAACCTCTATACTTCAGTTTCTTCTTTACTGATCTTCCACCAAAAACACCAAAAAAGTGAAAACTTTTCTCCACTACGTTTCTTTTGGCAACCTTCAGGCGACCCTCAGTGCACTTTCGTTTCTTCTCTCCATTGTAAGTCCATTTCCTTTTCTTCTTTAAGAATTTAGCTTCATCCCGTAAGTTCTTTTCCTAGTTTTTTCTATTTCTCTCTCTTCTTTTCGTTTCTATCCATATTGTAGAACTGTTTTAGTCTATGGGGAAGTTTAAGTCCATAGTTGATACTCTTGAGAGTCTTAGAGAGTTTAGAAGGAAGTACAACTTCCCTGAGGACGTTGAAGTTAGGTATTGCTTGGAATCCAAGGCAATACTTTCTAGAGGGGAGGGCAGAGTGGTAATCCCACTCGTTGTCATTGTAGAAGGGGGAGTTAGGATTCCTATGAGTGACTTGCTCACCAATTTTCTTTGCCACTTTAAGGTTTGTCCCGACCAGCACCCCTAATGTATTTAGGATTGTGAGTAGTGTAGATACCCTTAACAAGCAGCTCGAGTTGAAGCTTACTGAGCACGACATCAACTATATCTATAGTTTCCAAGACAGTAAAACCTCTGGGTTTTACTTTAAGATTCGGCACGGGGAAGTGAGGCTTATCTCGGGCCTTCCAGACTACAACAAAGAAACAGAGGAAGACTATCTGGTCGTCTCAGGGAACTAGTACCTCGGCAGAATCCACTGCTCTACTAGCACGAGTAAAGCAGGTGGGTAGACCTACTAGGATTTTTTTCTTTCCTTTCTTTTTAAAAAAAAAAAAAAAAAAAAAAAAAAAAAAAAAAAAAAAAAAACTCACTACTGCTAAGATCCTTCCCTCCCGAGCTGTTTTACTAATCCTCACTTGTTTCTTTTTCAAAGGATCACGCTTTCAAGAAGAAAAGGCAACTAATAAACTCCACCAATTTGAACAGGCTGCTCAGATCTCTGATCTACCCTTTTACCGATAGTCAGTTCCGCGCGGCCTATCTCATTCTCGGATACACTCCCGTGTACTAGAGCTTTCAGGCTACGGGAAAGGCTATCACTCTAAGGCATACTCTTCTTCCATAGATTGACGTTCGTTGCAAGGGATAGATTTTATCCCCCTCTAAACGTGCCCATCGAGAGGCAGCAACTCTTCACCACCTTTCACTCTGGAAGACTTAGGGGTGATCATTGCTATTCCTACTCTAGTTGATCGTCCTCGTCGCCAACGAAAGAAAAAGAAGAGCAACGTTTCAACTCACAGCCCCTCACAGTCCCAAGAAGAACTCGATGTTCAAACCGCTATCCCGTTAGACGAGTCTCCAACCGAGATGCCAATTCAGAGAAGTGGGGTCACCCTTGCACAACTCTTGGCCACTCCAATCGTGCCAAGAACCTAGACTCCTTCAGCCTTTGCTCCAACTGCCAATACTCTAGCGTCCACCAAAGCTGCTCCAACTACCGCGGTTATAATGACTCATGCCCGTGAAACTAAGGCTGGACGGAATCACCCCCGAGGTGCGGGCCAAACTTCTATAACTCTTAACTCTAAAAACTTCCCTCTCGACCTAGGGGACGCTCGTGTTGATGTTGCGGGGGCTCCTGCATACCCTCACTCCTTCATAGTGGACGAGGTTCTCCTCCCTGCAACTGATAGGGTCAGGCCGTGGAAGGAAGGCCATAAGGGCAAAGTTGCTGAAAGTGTAGGTGAAGCACTCCTCCTCCCCGAAGACATGAAACACTGGGCCAAGTGGGATGATGACTCTCTTCTACTGAATATGAAGAGGGAAGCCATCATGGTAATGAACTCTTGCCTTTCTTACTATTGTCTTCTTCATTTTTCTACTTCGTTTTCTCCTGAAAATGCTATCTTCTTTGTATGCTAGGGGTACCAATGCTCCGTGGTGATCAAGGAGAGGTATCAAGCAGCTAAGGCCAAGGCCAAGGAATTATGTAATGACAATGAAGATCTTTTAAAGAAGATCTCAGATGTCATAAACAAGGTCTCGAAGTCAAAGAGGCTGTAGTCTGAGGCAGAAGAGAACATCAAGACCGTCATGGAGTGAGCAGAGGTTTTGGAGAAGGAACTGTAGGAGAAAAGGAAGGCTCTAGCTGACAAAGATGCCAAGCTGAAAGGCTATGAGGCAGCTAATGATGCTAAGCTCCAAGATGCTTACTACCAAGGTCAGTGTGACTGTGTTGCTACTGTGAAGCCAGAGGTTTAACAGAAGCTTTCAGTCTACTTTTCCAACGGATGGACCGCGGCCTTGGATAAGCTATAAGTGGAAGCTTCCACTTCTCTAAGGTGGAGAATAACATTCCAATTCCCGAGGAGCTGGTCATTATTCCCAATCCTGAAATCCAAGCTATCATCAATGATGAATCTCCTATCCGTGAGGTTGATGGGGCAACCACTTCTGCGGCACTTCAACCGAGGAAGCTCTCGTGTTTATCTTCTTCTTCTTCTTTTTTTAACAATCCTATGGTTTGCCCAATTTTGGGGGCTTTTGTTTTATAACTTACTACTCTAAGTGCTTGAAATGTTTACCTATGAAAATACTTCTAAGTGTTTTTTTCTTTATCTATCTATGCTTCATGCCTGTATTTCCTGGTCTACTTAAACATTTCATTGCTAACTTTCATACCTCCTTCCTGTGGAGGGAACACCTTTTCTCTTCCATCACATTAATAATTAGCTAAAATGTGATAACGTTTAATAATTGACTAATGGATCAAACTTAAATGACGAATTTAGTCAACAACTTACCCAGGATATTTGCTTTATGGAGCTCACATCATTTGAGGCTTGTTTCCTTTCCTATACAAAGTCTTAGCCACATTTTCTATTAGTATCCATGAAGTCGAGTAGAAAATCCCGTTCGAAATTCACCCGAGGTAAATACAGGGCCAAGTACCACGGAATTTAATCTAATAAAGTTTTAATTTTGCTTTCGGTTAGTGACCCTGAGGTCAGGCTAAGATAGAGAACTCAGTTTAAAACCTACCAGAGGCAAAGACAGGGTCTAGTACTGCGGGGTTCATTTTCAATGAAGTTTTAATTTTGTTTTATGTTAGTGACCCTGAGTTCAGGCTAAGGCAGAAAACTCAGCTTAAAACCCAACCGAGGTAAAGACAGGGTCTAGTATCGCGGGGTTTATTTTCAATGAAGTTTTAATTTTGTTTTCTATTAATGACCCTGAGGTCAGGCTAAGGTAGAGAACTCAACTTAAAACCCGCTCGAGGTAAAGACAGGGTCTGGTACCACAGGGTTTATTTTCTCCATGTAATCTTAGAATTTCCAATCACACCTTCACAGAACTTGTTGCTATTCACTAAACTTAGACAAAAAGGTAGTATGAGTAATATCTTCTTACATTATGATCAAAAGTAATACTTCTTCAAATTAAAAACACTCCATAGCCTTGCTACAGGTCTCTCATCTAAGTCTTCTAGCCGATAGGCTCTAGTCCCTACAAAGGATTTGACTTTATAGGGCCCTTCCCAAGTTGGGCCTAACTTTCCCATAGTAGGATCTTCGGTATTACCCAGAACTTTTCTGAGCACCAAGTCTCCTAGGATAAACTCCCTACTCTTGATACCCTTGTTGTACCCTCAGCTAATCCTTTGTTGATAGTTAGCCAACTTTGCCAAAACACATCGCGGTTTCTTCTACTAAGTCCAAATGCTTGCAAAGTAGTTTATCATTCTTCTTCACTTTAAATACATTTGTCTGATAAGTCGGCAGTCCTGTTTCCATGGGTATCATAGCTTCTGCCTCGTACGTCATGGAGAAGGGAGTTTCTCTTGTGAAACACCGTGGAGTAGTTTGATATGCCTATAGCACGCTTGGTAACTCTTCTGCCCATCATCCCTTTGATTCATCAAGCCTTTTCCTCAACCCATTGACGATGGACTTATTAGTCGCTTCCGCTTGACCTTTGCTTTATGGATAAGACGGGGTAGAATATTTGTTAGTTATTCCTAACTCCATACAATACTGCCTAAAAGCCTTGCTGTCAAATTGCAACCTATTGTCGGACACGAGAACTCTTGGCACACCAAACCACGTTGCAATATTCTTCCAAACGAACCTCCTAACATCTGTATCTCAGATACTGGCGAGGGGCTCAGCTTTCACCCACTTGATGAAATAATCCATTGCTACCAAGAGCCACCTTCTACTTCCTATTGCTTTCGGGAAAGGTCCCACTATGTCTAGCCCCCATTAAGCGAATGGTCATGGGCTAGATATAGGATTAAGAAGACCCCTTAACTGATGAATGCCAGGGGCAAACCTTTGGCGTTAATCACATTTTTTTGGAGAATTCTATGGCTTGTTTCTGCATGTTCGGCCACCAATATCCTTAAGTGAGGGCTCAGTGCGGCAATGATCTTCCTCCCATATGACTCCCGCATATTCCTTCATGTAATTCTTCCAAAAGTACCTCAACTGCCTCAGGGTTCACGCAAAGCAAATAAGGACCCGAGTATGACCTTTTATATAGCTTCCCTTCTTTAGATACTCAATACCATGGGGATCTACATCTAATGCATTCGGCCTCTTTCCCGTCCTCGGGGAGAGTCCCATTTCGGAGATAAGCTATAATAGGATCCATCCACTTAAGAACGGATGTATACTTAAGATTAAGTCCTTATTTGAAGGGATAACACTGGAAAAAGGTAAAAGCTCAACTGATACAATCCTCGGTAGGGGATCTACCACTGAAGAAGCCAAAGTAGCTAGAGAATCGGCATGAATGTTGCTACCCCTAAAGATTTGTAAAATCTCCATCTCCTTAAATTGACGCTTTAATACTCTGACCCTTTCCAAATAGCTCATCATCCTATGATCCTTGACTTCAAACTCGCTAGAGATCTGACTAACAACTAGCCGAGAATCACAGTGTAACCATACTCTGTCTGCCCCTACCTATCTAGACATCCTAAGTCCTGCAAGGAGAGCTTCATACTCGGCTTCATTATTTGACGCCAGAAAGCCCAACCTGAATGACTTTTCCACTCTGATTCCTTTCAGAGAGATCAGTATAATTCCCACTCCTGCTCCTCAGCAATTTGATGACCCATCCACATACACTTGCCATATTCTTTCACGAACTTCTTCTACCTTACTTCCCTCTACTTGCATAATTTCTAGATGCCCAAGAGTAAATTTCGCCATGAAATCAGCCAAAACTTGTTCCTTGATGGAGGTACGGGGCCTATACTGAATATCAAAAGCTCCCAAGGAAGCCCCCCACCTGTCATCCTTCCCGTGAAGTCCGACCTTCTAAGTAATGCCTGCAAAGGGTGTTCGGTTAATACAATTACGGTATAAGCTTGAAAATAATGGGGCAATTTTCGTACAACATGGATTATTGAGAGTGCAGCTTTCAACTTCCACAAGAGTTTTACTGATATAAAAGATTGGCTTTTGAACTCCCTGATCCAACCTTAGCAAGACCGCACTGACCGCCTTGTCCGTTACGACTAGATACATGTACAATGTCTCTCTACGAACCGGTCTTGACAAGACGGGAGCCCGTGATAAGTATAATTTAAGCTCATCGAAAGCTTGCTAACATTCACCTATCCATTGAAAGTCCTTCCACTTCTTCTACAATTGAAAGAAAGGTCTACACCTATCTACAGACCATGAAATGAATCAATTAAAAGCCACGATCATCCCAGTAAGTCGTTGAAAAAATACCCGTGGTCATCAATGCCTCGGTGAGTGACCAGATACCCAAAAACTTTCCCGAGCTGACCCCAAATGCACACTTAGAAGCATTCAATTTCAAACCGTGCTTTCACAATGTCTCAAAGGTTTCCGCGAGATCCGTAAGGTGATCTTCTATGGCCTTACTCTTTACCACCATGTCATCTATATAAGCCTCCATATTCCTTCCCAACTATTCTTTGAACATCTTGGTCACCATCTGCTGATAAGTGGATCCCGCATTCTTCAAACCAAATGGCATAACTTTGTAATGAAAATTTCCAGAAGGTGTAATGAAAGAAGTTTTCTCCTGGTCTTCGAGGGCCAAAGCTATCTTATGGTACCCCTGAAATGCATCAAGAAAACTCATTCTGGGGTGCCCAAAAGTTGCATCAACAAGCTAGTCTATCTTGGGCACAGGAAAAGGATCCTTTGGACATGCCTTGTTCAGATCTGTGAAGTCCACTAGCCACTTTCCATTTTTCTTTTTCACCACCACCGTGTTAGCCAACCACTTAGGATAAAAGACCTCCTTAATTACCCCAACTTCCTTGAGTCTATCCACCTCTTCCTTCACTACCCTGGTATGTACATCCGAGGACCTGCAAGGTCTCTGCTTCTTCAACGGACACCGAGGGTAAACATTAAGCCGATGACAAATAAAATTTGGGTCTACCCTGGGTGCTTCATATGGACTCCATGCAAATACATCTTGATTACTTACTAAAAACAAAATTAACTCTACTTTTTTTGAGGTAGGGAGGTTTGATCCTACCTAAAAGTATTTACCCCGAGGTCAATGCATATTTTCTCTAATCACTCATAGACGTCCTCGGGGGGAGACTGAAACTGCTACAAAGGAGCTGCTGGATCAATCCTTTCCTCCTTCCTATGCCCCACAACAGCTACTTGACATCTCTGTGCAACACTTTGATCTTCACGCACCTCCACAATACCTTGCTCAGTTGGAAACTTAACCTTCTGATGAAAAGATGAAGGTACTGCACCCATAGCGTGGATCCAAGGACGTCTAAGGATTGCTGTATATGGTGAATAGGAATGCACAATGATAAAATTGACCATTTCCTTCCTTCCTTCCACTTCCACATGGAGAGACACCTGTCCAACTGGCATGAGAATAGTTTCGTCAAAAGTTACCAAGGGGATATCATATTTTGTTAAATCCCCTAGGGTGAGCCCTAACCCATCATACAAGTCAGGATACATTATTTTGGCTCCACTTCCTTGATCTATCATAACCCTTCTGACATCAAAGCCTCCAATCCACAGTGTTACCACCAACGCATTTTCATGAGGCTGCAGAATGTCCTCAAGGTCTTTCCTAGAAAAGCTAATGCACTCATCTTCCTAGTGCCCCTTTTTGGGCACGGGACCATTCACCATGGCCAATATCCATGGTGGAGCTTCAGGAGTCCCTGTTTATTGACTGGTTGTATGTATCACTCCTATGAGCCCCCGAGCTAGGACCAAAGTTCTTGAAGTGCTAGTCCCCTTCAACTCTTACGGGTGAGAATCCTCCCACACAAAGAATTCCCCCAAATAGCCCGCCTTTTCAAGCTGACGTCAATAATCCTTCAAGGTTCGGCAATCTTCAGTTGTGTTCCAACGGCCCCAATGGTATGAACAATAAAGATTCTGATTTCTCCTCGCAACATCCCCACTAATTTTATTCGGCCAACGAAAGTATGGATCATTCTTTATCTTATCCACAATCTGGTACACAGGCTCTTTGTATAATGAGCTTACTATCTCTAATCTCGGCTTCTGAACCTGGGAAAAAAATTCCTCCGAGGTCGAGGAGCTTGATCTGTTTTAACCTCCTTCTTCTCCAAGGTAAGAGCTTTGTTTTAGCCTTCTCCTGCAACTATTCATCTTTCAACCTCTTGTATTCTTCCACTCGCTCCATTAACTTGTTCATATCTGTAACTGGCTTCATGGCCAAAGAAGCTCTTAAATCAAAATCAATAGAAAGCCCCACTTTAAAAGTACTAGCTGCAATTCCTCTATTATCTCCCCTAATCTCATCATACAACTCCTAGTAACGATCTGAATATGCTCTAAGGGTTTCCCCCTCCTTCATTGCCATGGTAAGGAGTGAGGCAAATGGCTTCGGGGTATTGCACGTCACAAGTCTTGCCACGAATTCTCTAATCAACTCATCAAACCCTCGAATAGATCCTTTTCCCAACCCATCAAACCACCTTATAGCTATAGACCCCAAGCTGGAAGGGAAAATCTTACACATCAGAGCTTCGTTCTTAGAGTATATGGCCATGCTTTGATTATAATGACTGACACATTCCATGGGGTTCGTCTTGCCGTCATATATGGTAAAGGTTGGCCTTGTAAACCTACGAGATAGGTTAGTTTTCTCAATCTCCTCAAAAAAAGGAGATTGAGATATTTGCTACAAAGTTTTGCTCATAGCATCACCTCCCGAGGCTGACGGTGTCACTGGGATTCAGGAGTGAGGAACCGTCATGTGCTGAGAAATAGGGCTTCAGGGCTTCTATGCCTCTCCCTTTCTTGCTCTTCCCTTCTATTCTTCTTGGGGGGCAGGGAGGCTGTTCTTTCCCTGTGAGGAATCTACTCTCGCTCCCCATAGGGATGGATCGTTTTCCTATCTCTCTTTTTGGTCCTATCTCCCAGCACTTGCTCATCTCCTTGGAAATGACTAGGCGCTGGACTCGGACCTCTTCAGTGATGAAGTTCTTTATCCTTATGGCGAAGTAACTCCTTCTCCCCATCCATCACCCTCTGCAACACCGCCACTTGCTCCCTTAACCTTTCCATTTCCCTCTCTCTGCTAGGATGTAAAAGACCATCCGTGTTAATAGCAAATTGCTCTCCTTGTGGACGCGAACTTGGTGGCCATAGAGCCTCCTTATGAACTTTTGATCTTACACATCGATCCACATGAACAGATTCTTTTGAGACACTTGGACATTCCAGATGGGATGGACCACTTCGAGACTGATGAGCCATTAAAAGTAAACCAACTTTTGAGCCTACTGCTTAGTAGAGTTTCCCACAAATGGCGCCAATTGTGGGCGAACAAAATCCGTCCCCTAGTTAACTTCCACGGAATACAAACAAAAGATTCACACAATCTACTTTACTATGAAATAGTTGGGAATTAACACTCCACAATGGGAAGCTCAAATAATTGATTTCATTAGCTGTGAGTATTACAAGAGAATTTTAAGTACTTCCTCTACTACAATTCCTTCTCTCCCGTGGAATCATCATCCCCTTTTCAGATTGACTTCCCTTTTATTTATAGCCACACTTATTGTTCCTACTTGCATAGCTGTTATGTTGCCAGCCTAACTCTCAGGGATATTTTTCTTACTTTGTTGGTTTCCTCCCTTCCCTTATCCCTGAACTCTCTCTTCTGGGGGATATTTTTGTTGTTCAGGCTGTTTCATAAGTATTGAATGCAATAGAGGTTAGGTAAGGGCTCCCAAATTGAGGCAGAGATAAAAATCTTCAACCTTCTTACATGTTTTGGAAGCTTTCCGTGGTCCTAGGTGCCATCTGGTAGCTACACGTGGATCATCCGTGCATTGCACCATCAATAAGGTTAATTCTTCACCTTCTTCACGGGAACCACTTTACCGTGGTGTTTTCCTCTCTCAGGTTTAAGGTTTAGTTAAACTTCCTTTTTCTTACGGCCTATTCCCCATGCAGTTAGGCTTGGCCCAATTCATTCCCGCAGCCCAATCTATCGATGGGCTCAAAGTCTGCACAAGGACTCTTCCACTCCTAACAAATATTATTATCAAACTGCTAGTTTAGAGGATACTATTAGTACTATTATTACGGCTAGCGCCAAAGATGATATCAATAATACACCATCCAATTTATTGGCAAGTGATGACTGTTCAGACAGAGAATCTAGAATTATTTCTGATAGCTACTGTACATGTGCAGTACTGTTTATTAGTGTGTAATAGTGTACACATTTACTATTAAAAAAAAAAATTGACAACAAACTTGGTTGCAGTCTAAAACTACAACCCTACTTAATATTTTTTTTATTAGATATAAATTTTGACAAATCTATCATTGGATTACATTTTCTTTTTATACTCTTCATGTTTGCAAAAATTTCAAAAAATTAAAGATCAATATCTATGTCATTAATTAAATATTTAAAGGGCTAATTGTAACTTACCCACCTGTAGTTTGACTGAAATTTAAGTTGCATACTCATGGTTTAAAATTTGGCACTTTACCCACCTGAAATTAGCTCAGTTAGGGTTCTGTAACCCACTTCTGTTAAAAATGAGGTTAAATATGTAATTTTGCTACCTTTTATGTCTCTCTCCACCCAAAACATAAAAGAACAAGGAAAACAATATCAAAACGTGAAAGTTTTGTAAAAATTAAGAACAAGTGGGGCTAATGTTTGTTCTTAAAACCCTCACTTTTTGATCTTGTTTTCCCTTTTTTGAATATTTTTTTATATTTTGAGAGGAGAGAATATAAAATGGGAGCAAAAATATATATTTAGCCCAATTTTTAATAGAAGTGGGTTACAAAAACTTAACTGAGCTAACCTCAAATTGGTAAAGTGTTAAATTTCAAACCATGTGTAAACAACTTAAATTTCGGTCAAACCACATGTGGGTAAATTGTAATTAGCCCATATTTAATCTTTAAATTTTTGTAGTTTAAATTATGTGTAAAAAATAAATGTATAGATTGAATAGTAAATAATTCGATTGGCACGAAATTTTGCAAGTACATTAAGAATATAAAAATGAAGCTATCCAATGATTAAATTTTTAAATATGTAATTATGTTAATTTTTTAGGTGGGAGTTATAGCTTTAGGTTACAATTAAGTTTGTAACCAAACTTTGCCCAGCACCAAATAGTGAAAATGGAGCAGAATTACATTTTTTTTTTTTATATATACAAGATAGAAATTCTACTCTAGCTTAATCTAAGTATATATGTGTGTGAAGCTCCCTGCTGGAGACTTGAACCTTGACCCTTGGCCCTAGCCCCCCATCATCCCATAAGCAGTTATACTTATAAAGTGACCATTACACCAAGAGTGTGCAGTGGTAGAATTACATTTAAAAAAAAAAAAGATATGTGCTAACGTAAGAAAACTATAACTACTTTAATAAAAGAAGAAAAAATAATAATTGAATTAATTGACAAAATTGAAAGATCCATTAATCAAGAAGGAATATTTAAGAAAATTAAGTCAATCAAGCAAACCCTGATAAAATAAATAGAGAACAAACAAATGATTATAATTTATGGAAAATAGCTAGAAGGTTTAAACAGGAGGCCAGTAACATTACAAGACCTCCAACTAGAAATAAATCAAATAAAACAAGACATTAGGGAATTGAAAAACGAAATAAATTTCTCAAAAGAACAAATGGACCTAGATCTAGTTGCTTTAAAATTAGAGTTTCAGTCTTTATAACCCCAGGCTACTACTACAAAGATTAGACCCTTTTGTTGTGGTATTTTGGTTATGTAATATATTATAAGCCTGTTTAAAAAACTCTATATACTACTTTGTGTTTGTGTGTTCTAATAAGTATTATTGTTCCCTCAAAAAAAATGACCTTTATACTAGAAGAAGGAAAATCGTATGACTTAATAATTAAAGAAGAAAACAATGACGGAATTAATAATTTGAAATTTAAGAATTTAATGTCACAAGATTTTAAAATTTGATTGATAGAATAATTTTTCAAAAATGGTATACAAAATTAACTATAACAGTAAACAAATAGTATGTCTTCAAAAAAAAAAAAAAAAAAAAAAAGCAAAACAAAAAGATAGTATGAGTTCACAAGGCACAACAATAGCATTAGTAGATTCATAAGCAGATATAAATTGCATTAAAGGAGTTATTCCAACTAAGTATCATGAAAAAAACATTTGAAAGACTACATGAGGCTAGTAGATCTAGATTAAAATTTGAATATAAGCTTTAAAATGTTGGAATATTATTATAAAATTATTATATATTTATTTCAAATCAGAATATCTCTTAATATTTCCGATTTATTTTACTAACTGGTTTCAAAAAACTTTCCAAAATGATAAGAATGACTTAATGTTACATAATGCCGTGGGTTAATAGCTAGTTGTAAATGTAATATGTTAAATTCGTATACAGCTATATACCTTTTATATTACTATTAATGTATTATGTAATCATAACTATTTACCATCTGCTATCTATTACCGTTTGTTATGCTTGAGAATAGTGAAAACGTTTTAAAGGGATAAACGGGAAAGTCATTCATTGCCTCTTTTTTGATAAAGTTAGTTAAGTTAAACTCACACGCACAGGGGAGGGGGAAGTAAGACCTATGGATGCAAGGGGTCTTTTTAGGAGTCGCCACCTAATTTTGCAATGGCCTAAGAACCACATATATAGCGTCCTTTCGAGAAAGGACCTTTTAATCTTATTACTAGAGATATGGGTTTGGAGTTAAGGTATGGTTGGGAAGGTATTAGGCACCCAAAACCGCCCAACCCTAAGGTTGGCTTCCCATCATTGTGCCTTATGTCTTAACCCTATTAAAGGCACACTCAATACTTGTATCTAACTCACACACACACTAGCATACTTCTAACAATCAACAAGGCATCAAACATCCCTAACCATATATCTATCATGCTTATCAACCAAGGCCTACCATACATCTAATCATGCATATCAAACAACCTATCACTCATCTCATCATGGCATAACACATCATCATAAACCCTAGCATTCATCTAATCATGGTATCAAACCATTCATCACCTCACAAACCCTAATCATACATCTAAGCATGCTTCATCATTAACTCCATGTTATTCAACCAAGGCAGCAAGCAAATCATGGCAGAAACACAAGAATAGAAAGATCTAAGCAACATGTGATTGCATCTACACATTGGAAATACTCGTCCAAATAAGCATGTTCATACGCATTGTCAACGTAAGATCATACCACAAATGCATGTTCATTACAAATGCATGCTTACCTTTACTTACCTTGGAGCAACTCAGCACCTATGGCATTATGCATGAGCATGTGAATACATGTTCATAACAAAACAAACAACATAAGAGAAACCCTAATTCTAACATGTGAAAAACAAACAAACAAATAAAACATGTGAAACAGAAGTTTTGAAAGCATAAAAGTACGGAAAAGAAACTAAACAAGAATATACATGTGAAAGCAGAAGCAAAACAAAAAAATAAAATTAGGGTTTCTGGGAAAATTTGTGCGCATAATCAAGCCTGCATGCATAGGTTTCTGCCCAGAAACCCTAGAAACACAACAAAACTTAAAGCACTAAATCTAACATCCCAACATGCATTTTAAATATACAAAAACGTAAACCTAGACTACACAAACATATTAAAAAATATTGTAACAAGAAAATAAAGTAAACAGAAATATTAAAGTGCAAAAAGGAAAAGAAAAAGAAAAGAAAAGTTTAGACTAGATACCTCAAGCAAAAGCTCTTTAAGCTTGATTTTTTACCGTTCCCCTCAGTCAAATCTATTCACAATTCAATAAAATAGTGATCTCAAACTCAAAGATCAAGGATAGAAAAGGCCCTAATCAAAAGAAAATAGACTTGAGGATGTTCTGTGAAAAACTCTCTCCTTGATTCACTATTTCTAGTGAATCTTAGTGTTTTCCCGTGAGATTTCTGTATCTTTTGAAAATATACCGTGTAAGGCTACTTATAGTGTGAAAATAGGGGTTTGGAACAACTCACAGATGATGTGGAATTCATTCCAAACCTTAACATTAATGGAGAAAACTTGTTTTGTATAGTTTTTGGAATTCGCTATGCATGCGCAAGATCGGGCCTGCATACGCATGTAGAAAGCTACGTGCGCAGGCTAATTCTTGCATGTGCATAGCGAGGTTTCCTTGGTCTTATTTTTCCAAAAATAGATTTATTTGCTCATTAAAAGTTATATTTTTCATTTTAACATTTCTCAAGTTAATTCATCATCATAGTGGGCCCTAAACCAACCTTGTGTCTTAGAATTTAGCATCATTAGGGAACAGGGACCTGAGTCGTAAGGGGTACAAATTGCGGTGTCTAAAGATGCCCCTCTTTTGATTTGTGAGCTTCGCTAACAAAATCAAAAGAATAAGAGACGAAACATTTTGTTTTAACATATGACTTGTGCCCAACCTACGCACACGACACACATCACGCATACATGGGGCAGGGTGCAACTCTGAAGAGTTGCGTGGGATTCGTATGTTCGAAATTCCACCTTTGTTGCTCAAGAAACAAGCAATGACAGGCTCACTATCCCAGAACCTATTTTGCCAATTGCAAGCAAAAGGCGAGTGACTCACTATCCTAGAGTCACTAAAAACAAAAACAAAAACAAAAAAAAACAAAAAAAAAAACAAAAAAAAGGTGCTCTTACGAGCTCAAACAAACAAACAAGGGTGCTCTTACAAGCTTAAAAGGATATATATCTGTGGTGTCCATCTGGGGCTCCTGTCTCAAACTTCTCCAGGTGGTACTTGTCTTTCATCTTCATCTCTACCTGCTCTGGTGAGGCTCTTACCTCGAGTTGACCTTGGTCTCTATCTCTATCTCTACCTGCATATTCAATTCCTAGAGGATATGTGCACCACCCTGACTTGTATAGGATTTGTGCCTACATATTCAATTCCCATAGGATATGTGTACAAGTTATGTATTTCGACTTCTCAAAGGATATGTACACCACTCTAACTTGTATAGGATCTGTGCCTGCACATTCAATTCCCGTAGGATATGTGCACAAATTTTGTATTCTGACTTTCTGACTTGTATGGGATTTCGTGCCTGCATGTTCAATTCTCGTAGGATATGTGCACGAATTCTGTGTTATATAGGTCGATGCCTGCATATGTAATTCCCGAAGGATATATGCACCACTCTGACTTGTATAAGATCTGTGCCTGCATGTTCAATTCCCGTAGGATATGTGCACAAGTTCTATATTCTGTCTTTCTAACTATTTTTGGATGAAAGATCTACTAGCATGCTGGAGGACTCACTTGGGAGTATAATTCTGTTGAAAAGTGTTTTGGTGATGATACCGACCTACCATGAAGTCTTGATGAAGTATGGCCCACGGAGGAAGGGGTAGTGTACTGGGGACTTTTTGATGGTGTGTTGTTCATTGGTGAACTTCCTTTCACTGAGGAATGATTATCTTCTTCTTTCTCACAAATCACTGAGGATTGAAGTTGACTCCACCCTCGAGGGGGTTTTACCAAACACTACTGGGGAAATTTATTTTGCACTCTCGAGGGGGCTGCTTCTATGCCTTGGACTCACGAGGGAGTCCGTTTATGATACCGGGTTTACTTGGGATTTAGTTGATGATCTTGACTCACGGAGGAGTTTTTACGATGACTTCTGGCCCACTAAAGGATGTTTGACACTTTCAATCTACTGGGGATATTTTTGGTGGTTTCAATCCACTGGGGATGTTTTTTATGCTTTTGATACGCTGGGGGTATTTTTGCCATCTTTGGATGTATTTTTGAATTTGCCTTTGCATATTCAGCCTCCTAGGAACTCCGTGGGATTCTTTTGAAATTTTTTTTTTTTTTTTTTTTTTTTTTTTGCTAAACTACATGTTGTTTAGCAAGGAGGCCTAAAAGTTTAGCCACCAGGTGTGTTCCCGCCTCTTCATCCTTTTTTTTTTTCCAACGGTTACCAACCGTTTCATTTTTTCATTCTCTTCATCTTCCCCCATCTCTTCTCACTCTCTAACTCTCCCTACAAAAACCTCCTGCCTTTCTCATTCCCTCACAATTTGACCCTCATCTTCTTCTTCAATATCAACTTCTCTCTCAAACTCTCTCATTTACTCCAATGGCACCCAAGTCTAGGAAGAGTTCTTACATCCTTTCCACCAATGCTTTCCACCTTACCCATTGGAATGGAGTGGTGAGGCTAACAGCGGCTCCTCCCTTGACCTACAAATCACAACAACACCTTTCAGAGGGTGCAAGGGCTGGATCAGTAAGTTTTTCAAACTTTTCTCATTTTTCAATTTTTCCTTTGATCTTCTATTTCAATATATTTTTAAACCTGTAAATACTTGGGTTTTGCTTTGGGATGGGTTTAGATGAAAACCTGACACTCTATGAGGGGTAGGAACATGTTTAGGTTGAGTTTTGGTTGAAAAAACTTGGAGAATGTCAAAGAACAACCTTCTGTGTTCGTTCTTGCATGCACAGATTCGAGCCTACGTGCGCAGCCTTAATTGATGTGTACGCAAGTTTGTTCATGCATGCATGCATCTGTTCTTCAGTTTATGCGCACGCAGGTTCCATCTTGCGTATACGTGCAAAACCCTACGTACACAGGGTCTTTCCTATGTACGCATGGCGCTAGGCAGAGACCCTAATTTGGACGTTTTAGCTCCTTTTAACATCATCCTTCACCATTTTTTAACTCAAGTATATGTCTCATGTCACACTTCATCCAATTATGCATCCAATATCATTTTCTCACTTTTTCCTTCACTTAATCATGAATTTAATCCCATTCTCTTTTTGCAAGTTTCAGCCCCATATTTTGGTAGAGGTAGCACCAGTCGAGTCTTGGTGTGGTACTCCGTCCTGACCGAGGAGACTCAGGGCCATATTCGTGTTGTGGGTTTCGAGCCCGTTGTCTGTTTGATGCCTGAGAGGTCTGCCAATGCTGTCTTAGCGTAGACCTTGGCTGAGAGGTGGTGGGACACTACCCTCACCTTTCACATTACTAGCCGAGAGATGACCATCACTCCTCACGACTTCCACTGCATGATTGGCTTGCGGTTTGATGGGGTCCTGATTAGTCTAAAGAACGAGTTAGGCATTCGGTAAGGCATAGACTTGCTGGGGAGGAGGTATGCTACTGAGATAATCTACTATGCTGATCTTGAGGTGGATTTCATGCATCGTCCACAGGGGACGGCTGAGGAGTGCCTTCGGATGGCCAAGTTCTTTTTGCTGTACTTGTTAGAGGCGTACCTATTTGCCAGTGCTGGGCAGATGATGTCTTTGAGATGGTTAACCCTTTTCCAAGAATTTGAGAGGGCTCGGGCTACCAACTAGGGGTTGTTAGTATGCTTGGCCTACTTGTACTCCTCCTTAGATACTCTCAGTCAGGGGACACTACGCCAGCTTGTGGGGCCATGGAAGCTCCTTGAGGTTAGTTTCTCTCTCTTTCTCTTGTAGTTCATGCATTCTCATTCTTATAGTTATACATTCACATGCCATCTAGGTTAGGACCATGTACCATATTCCTGCCGATTGCATTTATACCCATATCTTGAAAATTGTTGCCCTACCATATGTGTCTTGCAAATTGTACCATATTTGAACCTTGCAAACTAACATCTTGCAAAATTTACCATAACCTCTTGCAAACTATCATTTCTAAATCTTGTAAACTGTCATCTTGCAAACTATCATTTCTGAATCTTGTACATTGTCATCTTGCAAACTGCTCTTTTCTGAATCTTGTACACTACCATTTTTAGCTCTGGGCCATGGAGTATGGTCATATTGCTAGAGGGGCTGAGGTGAACTTGAGGAGGATCACTTCACTTCAGGCTCACCTTGACAAGCTCTCTCCCAAGGATGTAAGTTAGAAACATATTGCTTTCACTATTTGCATGCTCCTTAAGGTTCTCTTTCTAACCTCATGTATTGTCATAGATCATGTGGAGTCCTTGGGCCGAAGTTGCCCCTATAGCGGGCTCGGGCTCAAAGGTAGCTACTATTGTTGCTTCTAGTCTCTTTCAACCCCTTGAGGGTGGTGGGTTGAGGGTGATCTACTTGGCAGAGAGGGTGAGCTAACAGTTGGCATGGGAGGACGCGCCTTGTGTTCCCATGGACCCTCTAGTGTTCATGCTTGCTTAACGTTCCCTGAAGGTTGCAAAGTACGACCTGTGGAGGCTGGGCATCCCCTTCACCAATCAGGTCACGGATGAGCTAGATTATGATGAGTTCAGTGGGACTCACCTCATTCCTTCTCTCACCACTCCGGTATGTGTTCTTGCTCTCTTATTTCCTTTAATCAGTCATCATCAACATTTTTGTACATTAGTAACACTCAAATGAAACACTTGTGTCAGGAGGGCCTTACTGCCAATGCTATTATTAATCCTCCCCATTTGCCTTGGTCGGTCTATGCTTACGGCCCTGATGGCTTTGCTCGGGAGCATCCCGTTGGGTGCAATACAAATGTCACGGGCTACCCCTTCCCTGAAGGCACACGAGCAGTGAGTTCTCTTTCATTCTTATTCCTTTTCCTTTCTATTCTTGCATTTGAATACTTATTCTAACGACCTTTCTTTCAAAATTCAGCCTACTGTCCAAGAGCATGAGGAACTCGTTTTGCTTGTGAAAAACCTCAAGCTAGAGTTGACAGAGTACTCCTCGCAGTTGTACGAAGGTAGGGATGATAAGGATGATGATGGTGGTGGTGGTGGTGATGGTGCGGGAGGTTCAGAGTCGACTCCAAGCCATTAGCTGAGGAAGAGGCGCTTTCAATGATCTTGCAGACAGACAGACACAAACATAGACACAACATAGCATAGCATACTTTTTCTTTTGTTGCTTTTATTACTTTTCTCTTTTTAGCACACATGCTTGCACTTTATATTTGGTTTGAGACATTGGGTTGTATTTTAAGAACACCTCTTACATTTATGCTTTTATTTGGGATATGTACTTAAATTACAAACTTGTGGGAACTTTTATGCCATCTTGTTGTTCTTGGAAACCCTGTGCTTGAATTGTGCCTTGAGTAGTCTCTTTAGCCTCTCCCTTGTACCTTCCCATATCACCAAGTTAAAATGAATGAATTTTTTTTTCTCTCAATCCCTAATTTTTGCCTAGGTCCTCGATCTAGCGAGATTCCTCTAACTTTTGCATGGATTGCCTTTCGGTTTTCAACCCATCGAGACTCCTTATATTATCTTTGAACTTATTTTTCCTTTTTTCTTATTTTTCTCTCTTTTTTTCCTTTCTCTCACATTTGCTCTCCTCCTTTCTTTCCTCTTCCAGATGTGGCCGTATGAGAGGCTCCAATTGCTTCATCCAACTTTAGGATACAAGAAATGACTTACGGCTGTCATGAAGTGGGTTCACATAGCTAAGAAAGCTTACAAAAAGTCCAATCAAAGGAAAGAAAGATTGACCGATCACCTTGATATGCCCCAAATTTCACTTTTCTTCACTTTATGATTCTTATGTCTTTTCTTATGAATTTAATAAAGAGTTGGAATGTCCCACATCCCCTATAGAAACAATTTATCAACTTCTAATTTGAGCAATGAGAGAACCACCCATTTATTATTTTGCTTATTGTCATCACTTTTTTTTTTCTTTTCTTTTTCTTTTTTTTTTTTTCCATGCCATGTAATTTTTGCCCATGACGTCCTTTGAGGAATTTTTGCCATGCCCATGGCCTTTGCCCCTATCTTTTGCCTAGATCACCATTTCAAGTTTTCAACCTAGCGGGGTCCTTTTGCCTTAACTTTTGCCTAGGCCGCCCTTCAGGTTTTTAACCTAGCAAGCTTTTCTCTTCTTTTTTTTTTTCTTGTCAAATGTGGTATCTTCGGAGTTTATCCATGTTAATTGGGCAAAGCATCTCTTCCCCATCCAAATCTGTAATTTTGGTAGCACCTCTTGACATGATCTTCTTGATAATAAAAGGACCAGTCCATCTTGGCTTCATCTTTCCTCTCGGATCAAAAGTTTCATCTCTAAGCACTTTTAAAACTAAGTCCACTTCTTTAAGGTTTCTAGGTCTCACATTTTTGTTAAATGCTCTAGCAATCCTCTTTTGGTATCCTTGTGCATTGTATTGTGTCGTAGCTCTCTTCTCATCCATCAAAGCCACTTGCTCATATCTTTTTTTCACTCAATCTTCCTCTAGGACTTTGGTTTCTGCTAGTACCCTCAAAGATTTTATCTCCACCTCAACAGGAAGTACTACTTCACTACCGTAGACCAAAAAGTAGGGGGTTGCCCCAGTTGATGCACAGATAGAAGTTTTGTAACCCTATAAGGCAAATGGGAGCTTCTCAGCCCAATCTTTGTATGTCACTACCATCTTGGCTAGGATGTTCTTGATGTTCTTATTGGCTGCTTTTACGGCTCCATTGGTCTATGGTCGATATGGTGAAAACTTGTGATGCTCAATGTTGTACAGCTCCATGATTGTTCTAACCTCTCCCTCAAAGCGGGAACCATTGTCGGAGATAATCTCTTGGGGTACCACATATTGACAAATGATATTATTCTCTATGAATCGAGCCACGTGCTTGTCTTTTAACACAGAGTAGGAGGCCGCTTCCACCCACTTGGCTAAGTAGTCAATTGCCACTAGGATGTATTGCATCACCATTATCCTAATTGAACGACGCTCTCTCTTGTCGACACCATCCAGATATACCTCCAATTCTAAGAATTTCATGATGTCATAATACCAAGGAACCCCTTCTTCTTCTATAACCAAGACTAAAGCTTCGGCCTTCTCTTCATGTACCATCCCATAACTTTGTTCAATCTCTAAGGGTCATGTCCACACTCCTTCGGGTATTTTAACCAAGGAAGCTAAGGTAGCCAAGGCATCTACAAACTGATTCTGAGCTCTAGGGATGGTTGTGTACTCAATTCTGTCAAAAGTTTTGGTCAAATCCTCTAGATACTGCTCATAAGGTTTTAAGTGCTCTTCCTTCACTTTTCACAACCTTTGTGCTTGAGCTATAACCAAAGGTGAATCTCCAAAGACCTCGGCCTCTATCACCCCCAATTCTCGAAGAGCCTCCATTTCAGCAATACAAACCTCATATTCTGCCATGTTATTGGTTGCCTTAAGGTTCAACTTAACTACTAAGGGTATGTGAGATCCTTCAAGAGTGATCAAGAGTACTCCTATCCCATTTCCATATTGGTTCATGACTCCGTCGAAATACATCTTCCATGCCCTTAGCTCAATATCCAAAATATCCTCGTCCGAAAAATCTTCTCTACCATCCTCTCCTTCCATAGGGTTCTCGGCACAAAAATCGGATACAATACTCCCCTTGATGGTTTTCCTTGCAGCATACTTTAGATTGAATTCTGCTAGTAGGATCAACCATCTTAATAGTCTTCCACTCAAAGTGGGTTTCTCAAACAAGTACTTCAATGGATCCATTCAGGCTACTATTCATATTTGGAAAGGTAGGATAATGTGCCTCAACTTCTGTACAACCCATACAAGAGCAAAGCATGATTTTTCTATGGGTGTGTATCTAGTCTCATAATCATGGAACCTCTTGCACAAATAGTATACAGCTCTCTCATTCTTATCATTATCTTCTTATGCAAGCATACTTTCAATCGCATCCTCTATGATAGAGTGATAGAGGAGTAATGGTTTTTTGTGCATCGGGGGTACCAAGATAAGTGGATGGAGGAGATATTCCGTAATGAGCTTATAAGCTTTTTGACATTCATCATTCCATTCATGGGATTCATTCTTCCTTAAGAGCTTGAAGATGGGCTCACAAGTGGAAGTGAGTTTGGCAATGAATCGGCTAATGTATTGCAATCAGCCAAAAAATCCCCTTATCTCCTTCTCGCTTTTGGGTGAAGGCATTTCTAATATGGCTTTGATCTTTGATGGGTCAACTTCTATCCCTCTATCACTCACCAAAAAGCTTAACAACTTTCCTGCGGTTACTCCAAAGGTGCATTTCTGTCGATTCAATCTCAACCTATACTCCTTGATCCTTTCGAAGAACTTCCTCAAGTTAACGATGTGACCCTCTCTCTCCTTAGATTTCACAATCATATCATCGACATACACTTCTCCCTTATTATGCATCATATCATGCAACAAGGCTGTGGCAATTCATTGGCAGGTCATACCCGCATTCTTGAGCCCAAATGGCATCACAGTGGAGAAGGTAGTCTTGGTCATATCTCTAGGAGCCATCTTGATTTGGTTGTATCTCGAGAAACTATCCATGAAAGACATCAAGGCACTACCAGTAGTATTATCCACTAAGACATCTATGTGAGGAAGAGGGAAGTCATCCTTAGGGAAAGCTTTATTCAAATCCTTAAAATCCACACACATTCTTACCTTCCCATCTTTCTTGGGTACGGGCACAACATTGGCTATCCATTCGGCTTGGTGTACCGGTTTGATGAACTCTAACTTCAATTGCTTAGTGACCACTCCTTTGATCTTTAAAAGCCATTCAGTTCTCATATGCCTCAACTTTTGCTTAACAAGCACCATGTGAGCATGGGTGTCAATATGATGTTGAGTTATCTCGGGATTAATACCAAGCATATCTTCATAGGACCATGCAAACACCACTTGAAATTGTATGAGCAACTTTTTGAGATCTTTCCTTTCTTTTTCATTTATGGTTAAGTCAATATTAATTAAACATAGATTCTCATCATCACCCAAATTGAAAGTTTCAAAAGTTGGTTCCATAGGTTCAATTTTCCTTTCCAATTGTTTATTAATTTCATTTTCAAATTCATTTGAATCATTTAAGTGCAGAATTTCAATATTATGGGACACATCAAAATAAGCCAAATCAGAATTCATCTTATTAAAAATGTTGAAAAGTACATTGGGACTTGCATTACACATTTTCAAAAAACCCAACCCAAGTCCAATTATTAAGTTGCCCCATAATAGGCATGATGAATTCCGTAGGCTTGTCGTTTTTCTCCTCGCCCTCCTCTTCGAACATATCCTTCAGCTCAGCGGACTAGTCCTTCTCTTCCAGAGGTTTCCATATGTGCATAGCTTTGGTTATGTCATACAGAACCTCACCCTTATTAGGGAAATCTCTTCCCACCTCATCAAAGAACCAGTCATCGTCATCTTCACTCCAATAGCTGATCACTTCATTATCTCCTTCCTTTTCTTCTTCATCTTGAGTCAGCACGAGGTATTGATCATCGTCGGAAGAAAGGTCTATGTCACGCTCAAGCATGAAACGAGCTGGGGTGACTTGAGTTATCCCCACCTTTGAGGTCCATTCCGGCCAATCATGATCTTCCTAAGATCCTGCATCTCCCGATTCAGAGAAGTCATTGACATGGGCCTTCTTAAAAGTCCAAGGTTCGGGAGTGCTCTTCAATTGTGGCATAAAGTTGGGTAGAAGCAGGTGGACCTTCTCCTCTATCATCATGCAATTAGTGTCCTCTTAAGTCAACTCGCTTTGTCCATAATCAGCCTTGTCTTCTTCATCTTCTTCTTCTCCTTCCTTGAACACTTCTTCCATCTTGGAAAGGCGACTCAAGATCTTCTTAAGGGTTTTGCCTCACGCCTTCACTAGCTTAAATATCTCTTCCAAGGAGGCTTCTTCACTTGAAGCATTCATCCCCTCTTAAAACGCCTTGCCTTCCATTGGACTTGAATTAGAGTGGGAACTTAATCTGAAAAGAAGTCCCCTTTTTATTAAGTCCATGTCCCAATTAAAAGGTTCCATTTTCTTTTAGGTGTCCTTAGAAAATCTTTAAGTCTATTTTAATGAAGGCCCAATTACAAAATCTCTCCCTTTCCTCTCATGAACCTTACCCCTTGTTTCATTGGGATTTAGTCCATTTACAACAATGCTCTCATCTTACTCTCATGGGTTTTCATTAGAATGTACTTAGAGATTTTCAACCTTTTCCCTCAAACATGGGCTTACAATATATTCATCATTTTGGGCCTAGGCATACAACAAAGAGGCCCAAGATTAGGGAAATTCATATTGACATTGTAGGATTTTGAATGCTAAGTCCATAGCATACTTGTTATCTTTTTTTATGCCCAAAGTCCTCTTTTTCAAAAGGGCTTTTTGATATGGGCTTATGATAGCAATTAGGCTATGGTCTTATGAACCTTTCAAGTTAAGTTATACCTTTGGATTTGGGAATAAGCCTCTTACATGTAAAACCTCTTTTCTTTTATCCCCATTGTCTTAGGATATGCCATAACTTTAGGGTCATCCTTCCATTTTTTACATCTTTTACTTGTCCTTTAGGTGATCACAAGATATATGGTTGAACAAACAAGAGATACAAAGGGTATCCTCCTATTGATAGGATCTAAGATCTCTCTAAGTGTGGGTAGGCTCTTTAAGGCTAAAGGGATAGATAAGTAGGTCACTCACAACTAGGTGGGCCATGATTCCAACCAAGGGCCTAAGCAAACCTTTGTGGATCGGTAGCAAACCGTTAACATACTCAAAGCCCATCATAGACAATGGCACACATTGTGAGTTGGTGGGATGAACTTCGAAAGACTTGGGCCCGAATGGAGCCTTCCATCTTCCCACTCATCACCAACTGAGGTTAAGGGACAAAAGAACCAAACATATATTGAATAAGCCTTTATTGAGGTTAAGATATAGGACACACAGGAATTAAACTCACAATCCCCAGTGGAGTCGCCACTATGGACGTAAGGGGTTGTTTTTAGGAGTTGCCACCTAGTTTTTGCAATGGCCTAGGAACCATATATATAGAATCCTTTGAGGAAGGACCTTTTGAACTTACTACCAAAGATATGGGTTTGGAGTTAAGGTACGGTCTTAGGAAGGTGTTAGGCACCCAAAACCGCCCAACCCTAAGGTTGGCTTCCCATCATTATGCCTTATGTCTTAACCCTATTAAAGGCACACTCAATACTTGTATCTAACTCACACACACACTAGCATACATCTAACAATTAACATGGCATCAAACATCCCTAACCATACATCTATCATGCTTATCAACCAAGGCCTACCATACTGTGAGAGACCGCAAAAATTGGGGTGCTCTCAAAAAAGAGATTTGGGTGTTTTGAAAGGTACCTCTCTTTTTAGGTAAGTGGTGTGGAGCCACTTATATTTTATACAAAAAAATAAGAAAAAATAAATACAAATTACATGATCAAAATACTTCATTGTCATTGATTGAATAAAAATAAATACAATCTTGGTAAATTAAACCTTACAAGGCTTTGAGTCCTAGTTACAATCTATGCAAAAGAATACAAAGCTTTTTGTCCTAGTTACAATCTACCAAAAATTAAAAAGAAAGACAAAGTACTAGTCTACCTATCCAAAAATCCTAAGTTCGGGGGCTAGGTTACAAAATGGGAAGGTGTTACGCACCCATTCCGCCCAAACAGAGTTTAGTCTTCTAGACTCTAATGACCAAAATACCATTTTTGCATGATGTGAATGATATGTTGAATATACATGACAAACACTTGACTAACACTAACTCAAATAAATTTATCTTATGAATGTATCCTCTTTTTTAGAAAAATTCAGATCTATTTTGTGAACTAAAAAAATTGAGATTTGTAAAGAAAAATCAGATTTGTTTGTGTAAATAAAAAAAAAATTAGATTTGTAAAAAAAAAAAATCAAATCTGATTTCATGTAAAGAAAAGAACAAGATTTTTGTAAAAAATGTCAGATCTGTTTTAGTGTAAATAAAAAAAAAAATATATATATATATATATACGATTTTATCAAGAAAAATCATATCTGTTTTGAATAGTAAAGCAAACGATTTTTGCCTTATAAAAAAAATTAGATCTGTTATTGGTCATAAAATACAAAAAAACTTTTCGGAAGAGGATCATACTCATTAGATAAATTTACTTTACATGCATCACAGATACAAAACTTCAACCTAACTTTTAATTTCTTCTTTTAAATTTCAAAATTTGCAATTGTGTCAAAGAAAACTTTTCTTAAAAAATTAAATCTGTATTTAATGAAAATACAGATCATTTTTGTATGTTCAAAAAATCAAATTTGTATTTAATGAAAATACAGATCAGTTTTGTGTGTAAAAAAAATTAGATTTGCATTTAATGAAAATACAGATTAGTTTTTGGAGTTAAAAAAAATTAGATATGTATTTAATGAAAGTACAAATCAGTTTTGTGTGTAAAAAAAAAAAAAAAATCAGATCTGTATTTAATGAAAATATAGATCAGTTTTGTGTGTTTTGAAAATCAAATCTGAAAAATTCATATCAATTTTTAGTTTAAAAAGATCTTTGATAATTAGCAGATTTTGAGATTCAAGAGAGAAATCATAACAAAAAATCATCTAAGAACATATTTAAAGAAAATTTTCAAACAACACATGGCAGTTATATCAAGAATCAGAAATAATAAAACACCTTAAACCTATTCATGCATCATCAAATAAAATTAATAGAAAAGACTAGAAAAAGAAAAGAAATAGACTACCTCTTGCATGAGCATGCTCTTCTTAGTGAAAGGATATTTTAGGATTCAAAGAAATTTATTCAACTCTTTGAAGCCTAAAATATTTTGCTTACAGAAAAGAAATTCCTAAGGCAAGAGCCTCCCAAACGTCTTTAATGTAAGGGAGAAAAGAAAAGAAGAGAAGAGCCAGAAAGCGGGGGGTCAAAAAGCGTGAAAAACTGTGCTGAATTTTGAGAGGCATCCTCTATTTATAGAGGCTGGGATGTTCAAAAAATTAGTTGAATGATCAGAATACGAATTGGGACGCGTCTTTCTCTCTAAAAAATCAAAAAGGATCAAGTTTATCTCAATCTAGGAGCCCTCGTGCTGTGCCCACAATTTGTGCCAATCAGCACATGAGAAGTGCCAAATGGCCATCTTAGGTGCTGATCCCGTGTTTGAGTTTTAGTCCATTTTAGACTCATTTTTGGAGGTTTTTTTAGCCGGGACTTGCACTTAGACGCATTTTTAATCCATATTCTAAAAATTAAACTCCTTTTCTGATGATTCAAGTCTCTACATCAATGATTATCTTGTAGATAACACTCCCAAAAGTCTTGATTATCCACAATTTTATTGTTATTTGATTATTCTCTTTATTCCCATGCAAGCAAGCCTATTTTTAGCACTAACTAACAACCAATCACAAAGTTATTTTATTAATTTTAATTGTCTAGACAATCAGAATTAATTTAAGTTAATCATGTGTGGTTGGTTTCACCTAAACAAAATGCATGCAGACCATGCAAACTTAATCATGCAATATCTTTCAATCCGACAGTCCGATTTGGAAATCTGGCATGCCATCGCAACCGTTAGAACCTCAAGATCATTTTTATGAGATGCAATGAATGAATTAATGCATGAAATGCAATCATGAATTTTGGGTATATGAATGGTCATTCTAGCCATCTTCCTTGATTAAATTATGGGTGCAAAATCGAGTGTCTACAGAATGCCCCTCATTGACAAAGCTTGTAAAGCGAATATCAATGTAAAACAAAGATATTGATTTTAGCAGCCATGATTTAATTGAGGTTGACTTTTTCAAAGATTACCTAACCCTAGAACCTAAAACATCGGGACATAGAACTAGTGCCTTGCTATTTTGCAGAAATGAAAATTGTGAATACTTGACCTACTTGATAACTGATAAATTTTGAAATGAATCTTGAAGGAGTGACTGAGAGGCCTCTCTATCCCAATCTGAATATGGCAGGTCGATCAAGGGGCTTCTCTACCTTGATCTTGATGAAAGGTAACCAAGGGGCTTCTCTACCTCGGAACCTGAATTGTGGCGACCAAGGGGCTTCTCTACCTTGATCTTGATGGAAGGTGTCAAATGGGCTTCTCTACCTTAAAACCTGAGTTGTGGTGACCAAGAGGCTTCTCTACCTCGATCTTGATGAAAGGTGACCAAGGGGCTTCTCTACCTCGATCTTGACGAAGGGTAACCAATGGGCATCTCTACCTTGGAACTTGGGTTGTGGCGACTAAGGGGCTTCTCTACCTCAATCTTGATGAAAGGTAATCAAGGGGCTTCTTTACCTCAGAACCTGGGATGATTAAGAGGCTTCTCTATCTCAATCTTGAACTGTGGTGACCAAGGGTCTTCTCTACCTCGATCTTGATGGAAGGTATCCAATAGGCTTCTCTACCTCGATCTTGGTGAAAGGTGACCAAGGGGCTTCTCAACCTCGGAACCTGAATTGTGGCGACCAAGGGGCTTCTCTACCTCGATCTTGACAAAAGGTAACCAAGGGGCTTCTCTACCTCGATCTTGATGGAAGGTAACCAAGGGGCTTCTATACCTCAGAACCTGGGACGATTGAGAGGCTTCTCTATCTCAATCTTAAACTGTGGCAACCAAGGGGCTTCTCTACCTCGATCTTGATGGAAGGCTTCCAAGAGGCTTCTCTACCTCAAAACCTAGATTGGTGCGACCAAGGGGCTTCTTTTCCTCGATCTTGATGGAAGGTAACCAAGGGGCTTCTCTACCTCGGAACCTGGATTGTGGCATTGTTCTTGAAGATTTGTCCACGTAGATTTGTCCTTTGAAGATTTGTTCTCGGAGATTTGTGCTTTTGAAGATTTGTCCATGGAGATTTGTTCTTTAAAGATTTGTTCACAGAGATTTGTCCTTTGAAGATTTGTTCAAGGAGATTTGTCCTTTGAGGATTTGTTTAGGGAGATTTGTCCACTAAAGATTTGTTCTCGGAGATTTGTCATTTGAAGATTTGTTCACAGCAACAAACAAATAATATTAGGGTTTCTGGGCTGCGGCTTACGCACGCAAGAACAAGCCTGCATGCGCATAATCAAGCCTACGTGCGTAGGCAAGATTATGCATACACAGCCTCTTGCCCAGAAAACTTGAAAACACTAACACAAAGCAAAACCTCAAAACAGGAATTCTAACAACCTAACATGCAGAAAACATAAAAAGAATTGCAAAACTAACCTAAACAGACATACATAAACATAAACTACGCAAAGAAACAAGATTTAAACAGAAAAGAAAGACTAAAAAAGCAAAAGAAGGGTTAAAGCTTGATACCACAAAAGGGAGTTCCCAAGCTTTGATTTTGACCGTTCCCTTCAGTAAAAACGATCACAATCCAAAAAAACAATGACTAGGAACTTTAAACTCAAAGGATTGGGGCTAGAAAGGTCTCAATAAAATAAAAATAACTTGAGGGTGTTTTGTGAAAAACTCCCTTTCGATTCACTATTTTCTAGTGAATCTTAGGTTTTTCCCTGTGGGATTTCTGTGTGTTTTGAATTCGTACCATGTAAGGCTTTATATAGTGGAAAAAATGGGGTTTGGAACGGCTCCCAAACGATGTGGGATTCATCCAAACCTCAGCCATTATTGCAGAAAACTTACCTTTTTTATATTTCTAAAACCCTAGCTGCATGTGCAAGAATGTGCTTGCGCATGCTTTGGTCCACATACGCAGGCCGTTGCCCACGTACGTGGGCCGAGGGCCACTTTCATCATTTTATTTCCAAAAATAGATTTTTTTTCTCATTTAAAAGGTTATATTTTCCATTTTAATACTCCTCAAGAGCTCTAAACTGGCCTTGGGCCTTAGAGTTTAAGCATCATTGGAGAACGAGAGCCCAAGTCGTAAGGGGTATAAAATACGGTGTCTACAATTGTGTAAATGTTTGTTTTACATTATTTTGTTCTTGTATATATTATGCTTGCTCCTAACCCTTTTTATTTTTATGCTCTTATTATTAATGTTGAATATTATAATTATCTTGTTCATTCTAGATGGGTATTGGACCATTATCCAAGGCTATTCATGGGAAGTACCCTTAAGGGGAAGAAATCTCATCTACCTAGGCATCTAGGATTTTATTTATTGCTTTTATTTTCTTGCAATCCCATTTACTTTCAAGGACCCAATGTGCGACAACCGGAGGGGGCAAACTCTCCTGGGAGCATCCACAGGTTAGCGACTCCACTAGAGATGGTTATAGAGTTTAGGCCTAAATTGCTCATTCTTGAGTGGCCTGTTTGTGTTTGGATGTAAATTGCTCGGTCGAGTGGTCCTTTTGGCATAAATTTCTCATTCTTGAGTGGCCTGTTTGTGTTTGGATGTAAATATCTCACTTCGAGTGGTCCCTTTGGCATAAATTTCTCATTCTTGAGTGGCCTGTTTGTGTTTGGATGTAAATTTCTCACTTCAAGTAGTCCCTTTGGCATAAATTTCTCATTCTTGAGTGGCCCGTTTGTGTTTGGACGTAAATTTCTCACTTCGAGTGGTACCACAAACTTCAAGTAGAGTCCTTCAAACTCAATGGTAGAGTCCTTAAAACTCAAAAACATCCCAGATTTTCTTTTATGTCTCTTATGGTAAATTCCTTGTTCGCATGATTGCTTGCATGTATGTGTGTCATGAAGGTAGAGTCCTTAAAACTTGAAAAAATCCAAGATTTTCTTTTGTGTCTCTTATGGTACATTTCTTGTTTGTATGATTGCTTGTATGTATGTGTGTCATAAAGGTAGAGTCCTTAAAACTTGAAAGTAGAGTCCTTAAAACTCAAAAACATCTCAGTGTTTTTTCTTTTAAGTGTTTTTTCTTTTATGTGGTTTTTCACACTTCTTGTTGAAAGCGCACCAATCACCTTTTTTAAGCACACCTCCATGTTTGCATGATTACTTGCATGTTTGTGTGTGGACTCAAAGTTTATTAACTTACAAAATATTTGTCTCTTCAGGCTTTTAACTATACTTACAAAGCAATCAAAGTTCAAAGAGAGGCATCTATAAACACCTCATTTTGTCCCCGGCCCCAATGATGAGCTTGACATATGTCAACCAAGGGTAGTTAAAGAGTTCACAATAATTTGGAAGTAATCACAACTCAAAAGTGCTCAAATCGCGTTGAATAAGATTCTGAAAAATTACCTTTGCTCACTGTTTTGAACATAACTTTTAATTCACAAAGTATTTTTTAGTGCAATTTGTTTCATTGGAAAGTAGACATCCTGGGCTTCAATTTGAACACAAAATTTTGCCTAATGTGGATTATATTGAGTGAGTTATGGTTGTTTGATGTTGGGCCATTAGAGTTGTTAGATTAGGGTTTTTGGTGACGCATACGTACGCATGCCCTGACCATGCGTACGTTGGGTCATTTCCAAAAGCCTAGAACTTCAATTTTAGGGGCCCAAAATATCATTCTTTGATGTGGGCCAGCCCCTAGACCCTTAGGAACGTCCAAGTACCATTAAAAAGCCCTAAAACCCCTAATTTTAACTTATAAATACTCACCATATGTCTCCAATCAAAACCCTAGCTAGAGAAAGTTATTTTTTGGTCTCCATCTTCTCTAAAACCCTAATTTTCTTTTCTAAAACTCACACACAGTACCTTTGCACATTTTTTACAAATAAAAAACCTCTCTTTAGTTATTTCTAAGGCAGAAACTATTTTCCCAATTCGTTTTCTAAAACCTTTTTAATTATAAGTTTGTTCTTGAGTTATGATCATCCTAAAAACTATTGTATTCTTCAATTATTCTTGTTCCCTCAATCTAATCTTTGTGTTGTAGGCACTGAGGGGTCGATTAAATAATCTCAAGCAAGGTGAGTGTTCTTCCCATGAACTCCTCCATTGCTTAATATGATTCACATAAGTTCTTGATTTAGTTTCTCTATTTGTTATATTTGATTTGTTTATTGTTTTTAATTCTTTTGATATGTATTAATATGATTTTAGGTTGTTTATAATCTGTTTTGGTTGTTCTTGTTTTATTATTTTAGTTTTTATGTAAGTTTAACATGATTATTTATTTTATGTTAGTCTAGCATATTTATTTGGTTTGTTCATGGTTATTTGTTTATATTGGTTTGTTTTGTTTCCTTTATGTTAGTTTAGTGTTTAGGGTTCTAATATGCTTGTCTGATTTCTGTTTTAATATCTTTGAATGATTAAATCAATTAAAATGTGATTTTTCAGTTCTGTGTTAAAGGATGCGTACGCATTAACAAGAATGTGTGCACATGGTTCGACCATGTGTATGCATAGTTGAGTATGCGTACACACCCCAAACCTAGATTAGGGCAAAAATCTTGTTTTTATTTATTTAATCATTTTTCACATGTTTATTGATTCTATTTGACTCTATTTAGGCTAATATATTGTGTTTAATTATTTTCTAGGTTTGTTTTAGTATTTTTTCCATGTTTGGTTTATTTGATATTTTTTCCTTGTGTGTTTTATTTAATTGTTATCTTTTCCTTTTTTAATATACTAGCGTTTAACCCGCGCAATGCGCGGGATCATTTTATGAGTTAGAAAAAAATCAACTTAATATATTATACTTAATGTGATGGTAAAATATGGAAGGGGGTGGATGATTAGTTGTTCAGATAATGATGCTAATGTGCAGGTGTTCTTCTAAAAGACAAATATAACCTGGCATCAACACATGATCTGGAAAAAATGTTAATTGAAATCTCATAAGTTATAGCTAATTGGTTCAAGGTTTTTTTAAAGGTTGTGGGTTTAAGAGAATATAGTTATTGAACACAAAGATTTGCATGATCAATAAAGATTTTCCTCTTCATCTTGTATTAAAAGTTGTCCTAACAACATTTATATGAAACTTAATCTCTTCCCTTGGTATCTCTACAACATAAGATTAAAAATTAGAACTGGTCCAATATTTTCCAACAGCTTCACTCTTAGTCATCACAACCCAAACTTTGGTGGTATTTACAGAGGAGCTTGACAAATTACATTGAAATAAAACAAACATGTCTTTTCAAAATTACTTGGAGCCAACCAAATTAACCTTTAATGCAATATTATCGCAATCATTTAAGGCCCTAGTGCCAAAATAAGCACTTGGCCCCAGTAAAGTAGGCACCAATATTTGAGATGCTCATGTTGTTCATGAGGCCTTGTTTCTCTTAAGAATATATTCGCCTTAATTATTTTCTTTGTTTTACTCTTAAAATATATAGGCCTTGATGAATTTTCTTTATTTTAGAAAGCCAGAATTATTAGTAGAAAATATGAAAAATGTAAAAAATTTCTTGAGTTGAGTTTTAATTCAGTAAAAATGTCACTATTTCAGTGAAGCACCGTTCTAAATCCTGTCCCCTCAACCAAGGTGCTCAATTAGTCACAAAAAGTGAGTGCCTTATTAGAGTTGCCTCACCTCAAGGGTCTTAAAAGGAGCCTTTTAATGCATTCTCACTCGAGCGTCTAAGCAAGTGCCAGCTCACCTGTGACTCCTAGACTTTTTTCCTTATTTACGTAGTAACCTTTTTGAACACCACAATAGATTCATAGGCAGATCTTGGAGCTCAGAGCTCAGGCTTCAACATGGTCAGAAAATAAAATTTAAACCAATTCCAGGCTTTAATTGTATTTGATGAGCACAGTGATCTATGAACTTCTCTGCTTGTCCTGTAAATTCAAGACCCCTTACCAATTTCTGAGCAACATATTTTTGCAACAAAGAAATTGAGAACTTGAAGCACAGAGATGTCTCTGTGTCTGCTAAAAATAATCACTACATTCCTAAATGGTCCCTTTAGAAGTAGTAACCCGTTACTATTGAGAAAATGGAAAATAATCAAAATCAAAACCTGTCTGCAATGTACCATCTATAATTAATTGCAGCAGCAAAACAATTAATTTACTGTCCTTGCTGTTGACTAAAGATTAGCAGTCAAGCAAGTTGGTCTAAACATATGCGACAGTTTCTCTAATCCTAGACTCTCCGATGCAACAAATATTTTCCACTAATCTCTCTCCGCAGGCTGACATGTAAAAGCTCCAAAAGAGTCAAATAAACATGTGTTGAGACTACCAACCAAATCTGCCACTCCTAAGAAAATTAGAAAGTAAAATAAATACTTAAATAAATGCATCACATTTTTAATTTTTTATGCTATGCTAAACTCATATTCACCACCAACACCACTGCAATTTTTTTGCATAGGTGCAGCATAAACTCTTGTACCTTGAAAAATTACAAAATCCAGTACTAAATCTTCATATCATATCATGTCCTTTTTTTTTTTTTTTTTTTTGCATTCTATTAGAAGTAGAGAGAGACTCAACATATCTTGTCATAAGCAGAAGAATTGCACAATAAAAAATACAAATAATTTTTACCTTTAACCTTACAAATAATAATTAAAAATTTGATTAATCAAATGTATTATTCTATCTACAAAGGAAGAAAAAAAAAAAAAAAAAAAAAAAGATAACTCATTTCACATCTCTTGTAAATTCCAAATGCTTATTAAGCCTGCATGGTTTCAATATAGAAATCCAAATGTTTAAAGGTTCTACACATTCATTTTGTCACATTTTTAACCCATGGTACTAACAAAAACAGAAAATACCAGACATAGAATTTCATAAATTTAAAAGATCACAAAAATAATACATATAGAATTTGATAGACTTGATAGTGTGTGTTATCCTTTGGATTAATACATATAGGTTGAAACAAAGACACATTTTTAACCCCAACCAACATTTCTTGTGATTTGTGACAACTGTGTAACTACCACCTGCCATTTGTCAATATTTATCTATAAGTTGATTTGGCTGAAAATACAAAACCATAATATTAGTTAGAATGCCACAACGATGTAAAATTAGCCCAACAAAGATGTAATGGTTTATAGGATATTAGCACTATGATTTAAGTCATTGGTGTTTCAGATACAATCTGATAGTAAAAACATAAAGTAAACTTAGAACAAACAATTATCAATAGAAATCTACCAAGAAAGCCACTAAATATGTATTTCTTTTTTAGTGAGTAACTAAAATATAATATAGGTTCTGCTAATGATAAAATTCCTTGTAATCCTTAAAATATCATTTGCTTGAGTAATATTAAGACACATAAAATACTTCCAAGACTTATAAATGTGATTCAAACTCAGGATAATATTTGCAATTTCTATGAAAGACATGAAATTTGTGATCTAGGAATAAAATCACATAACCAATTGCTGCACAAAAAAAAAAACTGGCAACGTCATCTTCATCTAACACATATATTAGGTAACTTTAATACAATGCTTTATTATGTTAATAATGAAAATCTATACAATGCTAACAAAAGAATTATAAAAAAGATAAAGATAAAGATAGAGATAATTTAGTAGAAAACAAACCCGAAAGAGAAAGGACTTAAAGCAATATCACAGTCAGAGTAAATCTTTTCCTTTCACTTACGGCTCAATTGACCTGAAATTTCATGTAATCAAATAACTAAACATAGTGATAAGTTACTGAATTACATGCTCTTTCTAAGGATAATGCCATCATTGCCCAACGTTTTCATTAATCTTTGACCTATATCATAGTCAGAGTTAGTCTCTCTCTCCCACCCCCTCTAATTTTGTAGTGATTATAAAATTAAGAAACAATCATAATATATGAAGTACATTACTAATTACATAAAAACAAAAGGAAAATATAAAAAAAACTAATACAAACCCAGAGGAGAAAGAAGGCAATGATTTGAAATATTATTGACCATGGCCAACATCCACTTCAGTACTGTAACATCCAATTTCACTATCTCTAACACTTATTAATCTCTAGCAACCATCTCTGGTAGAAAACAATATATCTCTTACCCTTTTCTCTCTAACAGTTATTGGAACCCAGTCCACCACTCTTATTGATCTGCATAACAAAAAAAGTAATTGCAAGCACCTTATGCTGTTAGCACTTCCTAAGTCAACATCTTTTTTTTTTTTTTCTTTCAAATAGGTAGAGATGACAGCAAATCAAGTGTCAAAGGAAAAATATAATAAAATTGTACAATAGAAATACAACTTCACATTTCAAGATACACTTTCAAAACTACATTAGAGATTCCCGGTTGACTGGAAACTATCTATATCAATAGTGTTTTTCTTTTTTGCTAAGATAGTTCAATAGAATTAGAATTGACCATTAAATTAAAATTTATTCTAGATTTTCCACCTAATCAATTTCATAATGTCTTCCTTTATTTTAACTCAATAAGAAACTTTGGAAGTGTACTGTCTTACATAATAATGTCTCCCCAACTTATTGAAATTTCATGGTATTTAAATATCAGAAGGAATCTACAATTAGCAAAGTTAGACCATATTAAAGCAAATATCGTCTAACTTAGGTAATCTACAATTTATGTGCAAATATGGTCTAACTTAGGATACAAATTTATAAATTACACAATTTATGATAAGAAATTTTTTTGAATCATCAAACATTTTCCTTTATATTTACCCTAGAAGACCATATCAAAAGGTAATATCATAAATGTTTCTACAACAAAAAGCAATAATCGAAGAAAATGTTCCTTCCACAGCACTTCAAAACCTTTTTGCACATAAGTAATCATAAGCTAAAGGAGCCTATTGCTGCCAATTCAGAAGAAAGGTGGAAGAGTTTCAAAATCAGACTCTAACAATTTCTTTAGATTCAAAATAAAAAACGTAAAGCTTCACCCCTAACTCCTAAGCAAGTTCACAAATAATATCACAATAAGCATGCTGCTGACAACAATAAATCTTTGATGTCTATTTTCTAATAATGAAGACTTTACAGTCATCAATCAAATACAATTAGATCATGGTAATTTTGGTAAGAAGTCTTTTCATAATAGTACTATTTGGTGTTTGGGCTGAAAGACACAACAGTTGTTTAGGCAGTGTCTGTTGGTGGTTGTTACCGACAATTTCTTTCTTTCTTTTTTTGATAAGTAATGTAAGAGATTTTATTAAGAAAAAACCAACCAAGTACACTGGAAGCGTACTACAGTGGCACAAATCAAAAACCCAGATTACAACGATCATACTTGAAGTACGTTGATTCGAGTTTCTGTTAATAACTTAATACGTTAGATATGTCACAGAAACAATGTCTTAACATCCCTGAAACATAGTGACTTTTCTCATCTTCTGTTAAATATAATGCTTTTCTAACATAAATCATGCATGCCAATAATACCAACCTGTTGATACTATTTTAGCTAAAAGAACTTGAGTTTCATTATAATACATTATGACGGAAATTTTCTACCAAGAATTTAGGAACATACCTATTCTGCAATGAATTGTCTAGGTCTTCATTTCCTTTGCCTTTGAATTCAAAAAATACCTGATAGACATCAATGTAAATGAGGCTCTAGAAACTGAGTTCCTATACACCATGACACCATAGGGGGAAAAAAATAGAAGTTTTGAGTTTCATTTACCGTATGCTGGCTAATCAAGTATAATTATCTAAAATCCATAAAACATGGCAAGTTTAAATAAATGAACTGTGAAAAATAAAAACATTTGAAAGCTGAGTAAACCGAACTCAAGTTTAACAATTTAATATTTCTACTTCATCTAGAATATAAGTGGTCAATAAAATGGAACATGGTGGTTATAATGAAGGCCATTCATATTATAGTAGCATACTGAATTCACAAAATTGAGCATATATATACTTGGACAATAAAAATGAAATTAAGCATTATATTAATGAACTAATTTATGGGGAAAAAGAAATAAAACTTCATATCCAATCATTTTGACAGGGAACCAACTTATTTAGAATTAGCACCTTAAAAATCAACACACCAAAACTCACAAATACCGGTAGGGGAAAATAATGGAGACCATAAACCATATATAAAAACTCAAAAATCAACAGTTCCAGTGCATGAAATGTTTTATGAATCATAAGCTTAACCACAAACATTGAAAAGCTAAAATGCTAGAAATCACAAACCGAATACACAATAATGGCTTGAAATTGAAATTAGCAATTACAGAACCCTCACTATTACAAACTAAAATCTCTCAAAACCCAACGCAATGTTGTCACTAAGCTAGACTGAATTGTAAGACCACACAAACACAAATAAGCCAAATTTTTTACAAAGCATAGCCTAAAATTTTAAAAAATAAAATAAAATAAAAAGAACTCTAACAATCTATTTGGCTACTGGGAAAAGGTGGGTAAAAGTTAATGAAATCATAACAATTTTACAGGTCAATTGAACTTAGAATAAAAACTAATTGAATCCAACCATTTTTTTTTTTAGAAGAAAAAAAAAATTGACTAAAGTATACAAAACATTCATACAACCAAAATCGGCATATGTATCTGCAAAATTAACCAAGCACGTTAATCAATACTAATCCAACTACAAATCAACCAAATTTAATTCATATTATGCAAGTTATGTATCTGTTAGTGATTTCAATCAACTGTCTTATTTAATTCCCAAACCAAACAAAATTAGAGTGCAAGAGTTGTTCTCCCATTAAAGCAAACGATATATATTGGAGTGAAACAATCTATTTGTTAACTTTGAGAGAAATTTCATTTAGAGTCTATTTCTTTACAATGTAAAACCAAGACTATAATCAATCTGTTTTTGTAATTTCTATAATCTATAAAAATATAACAAAAGCAGATGTATAAAATTGAGAAGGTTTATTGTAGAAAGACAAACATTTTGAGAGAGAAACAAAAACCCACAACAAAAACAAATCTAACTCAAACATGTAAATCAAAACTAATACAACTAAAATAACCAAAGAAAAGTCATATCTCATCCCCAAATTCAAAAAAAAAAAAGAAAAAAAAAATGTCATATTCAAAAATTTGCTACTCTAATTTTAACTGTGAAGATGAAATTCTTCCAAGCAGAAGTATATTTTCTCTATTTCCTGTCTTCTTTGATTCTTAAATTTATGATATATTTTCAAATCTTTTCCTTTCACTTGTGACTCATTTAACTTGAAATTTCATGGAATCAGATAACTAAATATACAGATAAACTGCTGATTTACATCCTCTTTCTAAGAATAACTCCATTGCCTAACCTTTTCAATAATCTTCTTAGTCAAAGTTAATATAAAGAACATTAAAAATAATAAAAAATATTATTTCTATATAGTATTTTTATAGAATTCAAAACAGGGTTTATATTATATAGTTATTGATGCTCAAGAAGCTTACATGATAGTAACGATTACATTGTCCTCATTAGCTTGAATATGAATATCAAGATCAAAAACTCTGGTAAATAATTCCTTAATATGCAGCAACACAGAGTTTAACAAAATCTTCACTCTAAACTTCAGATTTGGCTAATAAAATCAATCTGTAAAGAAAAAAGCTTGCTAAAACATGCAAATCAGAGCCAATTCAAACACAAATACACTAAATGGACAAACTCTAATACGAAGTATGAGATTAGTAGAAGGGAAATCAAACCATCCTAACCTATCAGTTTGTTCCAGCAACTCTTCTTGGAAATTACCCAAGTGTTGTAATTGACAAAGATCTCAACAAATCTGTAATTTCAATAGAATTACAGGGTCAGAATTAAGCTTCAGATTTGACTATTCAAATCAAGAGTGACACTCCCAATATCTTCAAAACAAAAGGCAAATATGATAAATTAGGTTTACAAATTAGGTATGAAATATTAAATTATATGAAAAAAAATTCTTGGTAAATTAACTTAATAACTAAATAGAATAGACTGAAAATAACATAAGAAAGGAATTTTTTTATAATAATAAACAGATTTTGCAAATTAACAAAACAAAACTCACAAACATAATAATAAATGATGCTAAAATACATTCATAACTGATTGTGCATGATGTGTGTAGAGCAAAACTTCATCTTTCTCTGAAATTAGAAGGTGAAATCCAAAATCAAAACAACCCAAATATGCAAATTCGATTCCCATCCAAAATTCCCAAAACAAAACTATTCCTAACCAAAAAACCTAAATCATAACCGACTGAATCATAATACCTAAATCATAATTAATGCCTAAATTTCAAAAATAAAAAACAGAACATAACTCTGTCTCTACCTTTCAACAGCAACTATCATATAAGGATTGAAAATAAAAGAAAGATGGAAGAAAAGAAAAAAAAATATGAAATAAAATTCAGAGAATGAAATTGAAACGATTGATGTTTTAAAGTCACAACCTTTCCAATTTTTTATTTTGTTAAGATTAGAAACGGAAGTACAAAATTAAGATCAATATTTTTAGTGATTTCTGTAATCCAAAATAGGGGAAAAAAAACAAAAAAGAAAACAAAATATCGGAAAATTGAGAAAACAAACATTTTGATGGAGAACCCAAAAACCCGAAACAAAAAGGAATCAAAACCAAAATCAAATCTAAACCTATCCAACAAAAAAACTCAATATAAAGTAATATTTCATATCAAAATCTAAAAAAATTTAGAAAAATGTACCGGAGCCGGTTCGACGATCTGATGGTGGCAGATAGATAGCCTAACGGTGTTGATGCCCATAGATTTTTCTCTCTCTATGCATGTGCTTGCAGTTGCGATGCTCTACTCTGGCGATTGACGGCTTATGAACACAGTTTCCTCTCTGTATCCTGCCTTTTTTTTTTGGGAGTATTGCAAGTCTTTAAACTGTATTTTAGCCGGTTACTTTTCCTTTTATACTGAGATGCTATCAAATGGTGTGTTACCCTAACAAAACAATATAATTTATCATTTTTTAATTGCAAGCGTGGCAGAGTTTTAAATAGCCATACGTTGTAACGTGCGGCTGTTTTACTTAAAAGCTGTGTATGTGGCAGCATTTTAAGGGGTCTTTTTTCTTATTTGTCACCACCTCCTTAATTGTAGGTACTCACTTTCTCTCAGCTTCTTCTATTATATATATATAGATATGTGTAATTGTGTTTTATTTGTTTCCTTTTATATTGTGATGTGATAATTAACATGTTGTGTGTGTTATTTTATTTAAGTGCATGATGTATGTTTAGGTTAAGGATTATGGCTCTTTTAATAACTTCTTTATCTAAATATGGTCCAACAACACATAATGGAGGCCAACCCACAAGCTGAGCGGTCTTGGGTGCCTAACACCTTCCCAAGCCGTACCTAAACTCTGGACCCACAATCTAGTATGCAGACCTATGTATGTAAGTGAGTGGCTCAAAAGGCCCAATATGGTTCCTAGACCTAATCTAAGTGGCGACTCCATTTTTCATCCTTCTCCACAGTCCACTCCCAAAGGCCAAGGCGTACTCCATTGCGCCCACAATGCAACAAGGAGACCCAAAACTAGAAAGATTCATTTGACTTTGTAAGTTCTTGCATGCTAGGCTCATAGCATATTTGTTACCTTAGGCCCAAGACTTTCTTTTCAAAAAGGCTTGATTTGGGCTTATGATAGCAAATGGGCTATAGCCCTATGAACCTTTCAAGTAAAGACATACTTTTGGGATTTGGGATAAGCCTCTTATATGTGAGATACTTCTTTTCTTTTCATCCCAAAATCTTAGGGTATGCCATAACACTTAGGTCATCCTCCCAATTTTAAATCTTTTATTCGTCCTTTAGAATTAGGTGATCAAACAAGAGATATAAAGGGTATCCTCTTTGATAGGATCTAGGATCTCTCAATCTGTAGGTAAGTTCCTTAAAGCTAAAAGGATAGATCAATAGGTCACTCACAACTAGGTAGTGTTAGGATTAGTGCCCTTAAATCTTATTGTATAATGCTATGTATAATATTAAGTATGACATTATGTATGACTTAATATTGTGTTTAATAAAGTTGTTTTATTATTATCTGAAATAATGGTAACATGAATATTCGGACATTATCATATAGTCCATGAGATGCATAGTATGTGATTTATGTGATTTAGTCACAGAAGATATAAGTCACAAATTCTTTGTAAACTCAGAATTGTAATTCGTAGTCAGTGATGAAATTGGGCGTTTCATCTGCGAAGACTATAACATATCAATTACGATGATTTGTCTTGATCATGGAAGTGGAGACTTCTAATTGATAGGTTGATATGTTTTAAGAGTTAAGACATATTGAAATGGACCGCTGTGAGATTAATTATTCTCCTAACGACTGTCAATTGAATAATAAATCTCACGACTTGTATTTGCATGAACTCTTAATCCTGAGAGAATAATGGACCTGATCATGAGGTGTAGGTTGTTTTAATATATCAGAAGTGAGATCTAAAATAACGGTCAAAACTTCAGTATGTTGGGCAGCCACATTTAGTGTTAATTGAACATATATTCTCAAGATGGAATTTATAGTCTCTTAACGGAGATACAAAATATTCCCTTGAAATAAGTTTAATGGGTTTGTTATTCAGAGAGTTAGGCCAAACCACTTTAGTAAGACTAAAGTATATATTTATGAAATTGGATTTCATAAATATATGGTGAATAACTTAAAAGGATTAAACCGGGTACTCAAGGATTAAGATGTAGTAATTTACAAAGTGGCAGTCTACATTCATGACTTTGTATTACTACGAATATTTTATGAAGGGGTTGCATGCACAATAAAGTCTTGGGATATAATTTATAGATAAAGCCTAGAGTGCAACTATATTTATATTGTGGTATTAAATATAGTTAATGGTAACTTTGGACTTGTCAAGAGTTGACAAAAAAGCCCAAGGCCCATTGGAGCTAGTGTCTTATTGGTCTCTTTTGGTCCCACTCCAAGCCACATACTAGAGCCCAATTGGAAATGCCCAAAAGGCCAGCCCAATTAGATAATCAGTTATAAGGAGAGAAACATACAAAATTTTGTAGAAAACCTTTTACATGAAATGGTGTATGTGAGTGTTGGACACTCTTGAATTCTCTCTTGAACATTTCATATAACTGATTGAGAGACCACACATCTTAAGCATTAGTGGAATTGGAGTGAAGATTAGAAGTATTCCCAAGTGCTTACAATCTTTGTTTTGAAATTCAACACACGAAGGTACACTCTCTTATTCTTGAATTCTGAAATTTACATAGTGCATGTTATCAATTGCAAATGAAGTAGATACGTTAATTTTTTCCGCTGCGCACTCTCATATTTCCATCAGGTAGGCTATTATTCCAACCTTGGGCCCAAATGGACTCCATAAGGATTGATGGACAAACTTTTAAAGCACTCAAATCCCATCATAAGCAATGGCACAGATTGTGAGTTAGTGAGATGAACTTCAGAAAGTCTTCGTCCTAAATGGAGCCTCCACTTTCCCACTCATCACCAACCATGGAAAAGGTATAAGAGAACCAAGTAATAGTGTGTGCAAAACAATATTAGAAAAGCCTTTGTTAGGATTAGGAAATGGAACACATTGAAGTCAAACTTCTCTATGGACAGCAGGCAGTAGTGGTTTCCTCGTAGAATGTACTAGGGAGAGGGTGTAAATGGAGTCACTACCTAACTTAGGTCTTGGAATCATATGTATAGCGCCTTTATGTAAAGGATTGGTCTTCTAGAGCACATGTCCAAAGTTTAGGTATAGGGATGGGAAGGTGTTAGGCACCCAACCCCGCCCGACCCATAGGTCGACCTCCACTCATTGTGTTCCAAATCCTAATCTCATCAAAAGGTCTTCTAACATGTTATTCTAGACTCATATACACTCTAGCATGCATCTAAAGCGTTCAACACGGTATATCATCCCATTGCATCACATGTTATATAGTCCTAACATCCACCTAATCAATTCATGCATTTATATCCAAGGGCATTAAACATCAACAAGACAACAACATCAAAGAGGTAGTAGCATCAAGAATCATCACATGCATATTCATCATAACAAACACATCCAATCACTCAAACATGGCATCCTTGTATCCAATCATACTATCATTTAAAAGATGTATGTTCATATTCATATGCATGACTTACCTCACTTACCTCACTGCATCACAACACCTATGCATCAATGCATGTTCATGTTTTATGCATGCTCATGTTAATATCCAAACATGTGAAACACTAATCTAACCATTATACCAAAGAAACATTTTATCTTACTAACCTAAAGACCTAAGCATGCAAAACTAAATCAAACAGGAGCTAAACATGTGAAAGAAAACTAAACAAAATAGACAGCGCTTAAAGAAACTTTAACCTAGGTTTCTGGGCATGAGCGTGCATGTTGTAGACAAGCATGCATGTTGTAGACACCTCATTTTATACCCCTTACAACTCGGCCCTTGTTCCCTAATGACGACATAACTCTGAGGCCCTAGGTTAATTTGGGGTCCAATCTTATGAAATCTTGACTTGAGGAATTATTCATGGAAAGAATAAACTTATTTTTGGAAGAATAAACCTACTTTTGGAAAAGAAAGGCTGCCAGAAACCCTAAGTGTGCATATGCATACGAATGCGTATGCATACTTAAGGTATGTGTAAGCAGCTAGGGTTCCAAAAAATATGAAAGGAAAGCTTTTTGCACATAAACCTGTGTGGAACAAATCCCACATTGTCTGGGAGCCACCCCTACATCCCTATTTTACTACTATATAAAGCCATAAAAGGCAATTTTTCAATATAAGGTGAATATACACAAGATTCACTAGAGAATAGTGAATCAAAGAGAGCGTTTTTCACAAAACATCCCTAAGTCAAGTTTTACTTGGTTGGGACCTATTTTGGTCTTGGTCTTTACCAACATACTGGTTTTGTTGTTGATTAGTGACTGAGGGGAACAGTCAATTCAAGCTCTAGAGGAGTTCTTGTGTTGAGGTAAAGGTTCTAACTTTAGCTCTTCACTTTATCATTGTTTTATTGTTTGTTTTTATCTTTTATTTGCTTTAATATGTTTGTTTAGTTTAGATTTACTTTGTGTTCTTATTAGAAGCATGATAGGTTGTTAGATTCCTTTTTTTCTTTTGTTTTCTTTTCTGAGTTGCTGGGTTTAAGGTTCTGCGCGTGTATAAAGCATGCGCACGCATACTCGTAGTGTGCGTATGCATACATTTAGGATGCACACGCATACCGTATGTATGCGCACGCACACTCATGTCCAGAAACTCTAATTTATTTCTCTTTTGCGTTCTTCTTTTCTCTTTCTCATATTTAGTTCCTATTTAAATCTGTTCTTTACTTGTTTAAGTCTTGGGTCAATAGTCTAACATGCTTTGTTTTGTCTTTATGCTAGAAGTATAATTAGGGTTTGTGTCCTTGTTGAATACCATGAACATGCATATAAACATGAACATGCATTGATGCATAGGTGCTGTGTTGCAGCGAGGTAAGTGAGGTAAGTCATGCATAGATCACATGAACATGTATTTGAGTGTTTGAACATGAGTCATTTGATATGTTTGGTTGAATGTCATAGGTCTTGGTTTATTGCTTAGATGATGTTTGTATAATCTGTCTTATGATGCTGATTTTGTTTATTTGTGTTAAATGCCATGATAAATGAACGTTAGGCTTGAGGATGATATGCCATGATTGATTGCTTTAGATGCATGTTAGAGTGTGTGCTAGTTAGGATAACATGTTAAAAGACCCTTTAATGAGATTAAGGCTAGGAATACAACGAGTGGAGATCAACCCACAAGTAAGGTGGGGTTGGGTGCCTAACACCTTCCTATCCCCATAACTAAATTCCAGACACATGCTCTGGTAAAGATCAGTCCTTCCATAAAGGCGCTATATTTATGGTTCCTAAACCTAATCAAGGTGGTGACTTCATTTACACCCTTTGTCATGGTCCACCCTAGGCCAAGGCGTACTTTCCACGAGATCCCAAAACTCATCGCAGGCACTTACGCCCACAAATGTGCATGCACGAGGTATGTGTGTGCATCCTATGTGCATGTGTGCGCATGCTATGAGTATGCGTACGCATGCATGAAGCACGCATACACATACACGCCCAGAAACATAAACCCAGAAAAACACTAAATAGACGATTAAAAACTGGAAATCTAACAACTTATCATACTTATAATATGAAGATTAAACAATTTATACTATAGACAGAGATATTAAAACAATAAAACAAACAAGAAAAATGAAGAGACAAATTTTGAACCTTTACCTCAACACTAGAACTCTTTAAAGCTTTGATTTGACTATTCCCCTCAGTCAATCTAATCAAGAACAAAATTAAGAAGGTTAGTAAGCTTAAAACTCAAAGATCAAAACCAAAATAGCTCCTAACCAAGTAAACTTTAACTTGAGGATGATTTAGTATAAAAACTTCCTCTATGATTCACTATTTTCTAGTGAATTAGGCGTATTTTGATAAAAGAGCCTTTGAGGCCTTTTATAGTAATCATAGAGGGGTGTAGGACGGTCCCAGACGATGTGGGATTCACTCTACATGAATTTATGTCCAAACACTTTCCTTTCAAGTATTCTAAAACCCTACATGCGTGCACATACTCGGGGCATGCATGCACATGCTCTATGTATGCATACACATACTTAAAGGCATGTGTGCACATACGCGTGTATGCGTGTGCATGCTTAGGATTTGCCCTACACATTTTCTTTACCAAAATCATCATTCAAGTCAAAGTTTCACAAGATTGAGCCCTAAAGCAATCTTGGGCATCCCAATGATGTTGTCATTGGGGAACGGGGGCTCGGGTGGTAAAGGATACAAAATGAGGTGTCTACACTTGCATGCTCATTTCCCTTGCTTGTGTGCTTTATTTGCATGTTTTGTGCTTTCCTTTCTTTGTTCCTTTACTTGTCTACTAGTTTTGTGTTTTGTTTGTTTATTGCATGTATGGGTGGAGCAAGTGCGCAACTTCTCAATGTAAGCAAAAGGACAACGATCAATAAATTAGGGGGTTTAGCCCCTCCGAAAGGTCCTTTCTTTCCTAGCTTTTCCATTTAAAACCATGTCTATAGCTTTCCTAGACTAGGATTTCCTTTCCTGTACCTTGCTTTAGGCCACAGCCTCTAGGTGTTGATATGTCTGCTTTTCCTTTCTACTATGTGTATATATGCATTGTTCATGTTATGTATGCTGTAACAAAAGGTAGTAATGCACTTCGGATGATGGACATACGTGGCTAGGAAGGTAACCCCTTTCTAATCATGGATGCTCTTAACCTTGGCGTGTGGATATGCATTCAAGGCTTGTGATGTAGATGCATATTCATGCTTAATTAGGTGCATGACCTACCATATGTGTGATTGCCCCTATCTATGTCAGCTAGTGACATTGGTTTCCCTGTGCATACGACATGCATCATGTGTTTAATACTTCAGTGAGCCTTGGCTTGCCCTAGTCCGAGTACACTAACGCATGCTGTATACACAGGAATGAAACTCTGCCAATGTGTTGTAGCGCACCAAATGCAAAACTCAACCAGATATCTGCCATGAAAATGTGGCAACTTCTTGCCATATTCTTACTGCGAAAGCTTAGTGAGAATAATGTTTTGTGTGCTGCGATGCACCTAACCTGAAATGCTGCTAGATTTCCGCCATGAAAATAAGGTGAAATGGTGCCGGATTTTCGTCGTGGAAATTTGATAAAAATTCCAAATGTGCTAGCAAAGCATCGATAAAGGCCACACCCCTACTCCAAATCAAACCTCAAAGCCCAATTTATCTAAAGCCCCAAAAGCTAATGCCAATAGCTTGTTTTATCTGCCAATAACCGAAAATTAAGATTTTACCAAAATAAAATACTTTCTCACAACAGGCTTTATAGGGTGCCTAACAACTTCCCCACATGTAACCAGGCTTTCGAATTCAAGAATCAAGATTTTTACCATCCATTTAGTTTAGGAAAATGATTTTTTTCTTAGCCTAGAATTGGTAATAAAATCAAATAGAGTCAGGTGACCAATCACACTTAGAAAAACCCAATGATTGATGGCGATTTCACAACTTTGGTAATAATCAATCAAAAAATGACTCAACTAATTAGTCACACACTAGAGGTTACCCTTTTTACCCTCTTCACAGCACCTGAGCCCGTGCAACTACCCCTCTAGGGGGTAGGGGGTGTATATGTCGTTGTATGGGGTGGTCGACCATTGTGAGGTATTGACATCATGCATGGGAAGTACACCTCAACCTAGGATGGACCGGGCAGAGGGTATAAATGATGTCGCCACCAAGATTAGGTCTAGGAACAATATACATAGTGTCCTTGTGGAAAAATGACTGATCTTTACCAAAGCACATATCCGGAGTTTAGGTATGAGGATGAGAAGGTATTAAGCACCCAACCCCACCTGACCTATATGTCGGCCTCCACTCATTGTGCTCCAAATCATAATCCCATCAAAAAGTCTGCTAATAGGTTATTCTACACACACACACACACTTAATCTTATCCTAACATGCATCTAACACACAACAAGGCATCTTATCACATTCATGGTATAAAAGGAAAGGAGTTCAAATAAAACAAGCCATATCAATTAAAGCAAATCAAATATTTAAGGAAAAAAACATGTCAAATATATCATGGAAAAGTCAAGAAGAAAATCATGGCAAGAAATTAACTAGAATATTCTTACCTAATCAGAGTCAAATAGAATAATTAAACATGGAAAGTATCATAGCAAATCAATCATGCAATTTAAAAAAAGATTCTGCCATTTTCTAGGTCAACATGCGTACGCATGGAAAAGGATGCGTACGCATCTTTATAAGCATGTGTACGACCTTCAAGTGTACATGCGCATGTTCACTCAGAAACACGAATCCAGAAACGTCTTCACATGTTCAAACAAATTATCACATGTTCATATATCAATTCAACTCCTCAATCAAACACATGGTAAGACACAACAAATCAAGTCTATTCCTAAACATGATCAAGAAAAAAGTAAAAATAAAACAAACAAATCAATGTCTATTTCTAAACATGCATAACATGTAAATCAAATAAAAACAACAAGAACACAAGTTATAAAAAATCAAAATTAAGTAAGAGTCATGGAGAAAGACTCACCTTGCTTACGGATCACAACTTGATACATATTTAACTAGCCCGTCAGTGCTAGATATTTAACCAACCTTTCAGTGCCTACACAACAATTATCAATGAGATATCATAGGAATCAAAGAACTCAATGGAACTTTAGTTATCATAACTCAAAAATAAAAGATGTTCTTAAAAGCTTTGAAGAAGGTTTTGAAAAACGTTTTCTCTATCAAAATGGCTCTTAGATATAGGTTTTACAGATCTAAATCATGGCTCAAAGATGAAATCTTTTCTTAAGAAAAATAGGTTTTCATGAAGAGCACAACAAAAAATATTCTTTCTCTAAAAATATTTCATAAAGTTTGAAAGAAAGCTTTGAAAGATCCTTGGAAAATAGTTTTTTGCCTAAGTGAGAAATAGAGAGAGGTTTTTGAGAGAGACAAAAATGTGTATGGTTCTAGGGTTTTAGAAGATTCAACGTGGAAGAAGGTTTTTGGAAGAAAGGTGGTGAAAATTATCTCTCTCTAGCTAGGGTTTGAGTTTGGAGGCATAAGGTTGTGTGTGTGTGTGTGTGTGTATCCTTAAACTAGAGTTTTCGAAGTCATTTAGAGGGTTTTGGACGTTTCCAAGGGTCTAGGGGCCGGCCCACATCAAAGAATGATATTTTGGGACCCAAAAACTAAAGTTCTAGGCTACTAGAAACAAGGCTGCGTACGTAGGCTCAAGGCTGCGTACACAACCTTACCCCCATGCGTACGCATGCTTTCCAAGAACCCTAATTTCAACTATATTGTTGGTCCAACTTCAAACAGCCATAGCTCACTCAATATAAATCCAAATTATGTAAAACTTATGTCCAAATTAAGGACTAGGATATCTATTTTCCAATGAAATAAACTTCACTCAAAAATTATTCGTGATGCAAAAGTTATTATCAAAATAGTGAGCAAAGGTCATTTTTCAGCATCGTTTTCAAACAATTTGAGCACTTTTGAGTTGTAATTATTTTCAAACTATCAAGATAACGTCAATTACCCTTTATAGACATATCAAGCTCATCATTGGGCTGGGGGCTAAAGGTTATTAACGGGATACAAAATAAGGTGTCTACAATGGGCGATAAATGGCTTTTGGGTGGCAAAATGGGGTAACAACAAACTAAAACCTAAATATCATAAGACATAATGAATTGTAATTTAGGTTTTCTATGTGTTAATTTCATTAGCATACCTAAATCACATATAATGCAACTCCTAAACTATTCATCAAATGAATGAATAATGTCCAATGTTCATATAATCTTAGAAAATAAAACAATTTTATTAATTAAAAAACTATCATGAAAATTGGATTAAAGGGAAAAAATCCCAACACCAATTTTATTATAAACTAAAATTATATTAAATTTTCTATATTGTAGACAAAAACACTAATGATAATACCCAACAACTTCAAGTTCAATTTATAAATTGGTATAGAAAAGTTTGTATCTAAACTTTGTTTTTTTTTTTTATAGGTTAATTTATAATGAATTTTTTACAAATTTCTTTTCCTTTACCTAACATGTGATATACGTTTTTTACATCGAACTTTATATATTTAGTTATTTTTATAGGAGATTTCATATTTTACTTATGACAAGTGCGATTAAGGTTAATCTTTAGAATATGGCAACTACTTTTTCCTTATGTCTTACTAGTGAATATGAAAAAGTTAATTAGTGTACTATTAACCATAAACTTAATAATTTATGTATTTTTTTTTTTTCAATGCAACTGAAAAAGGTAATTTATTTATTAAATATAAAAAAATTATAAATCATATGAAATAATAAATATTTAAAAATTTTAGGTTAAAATGCAAAACTCACTCTCTGAGTTTTACCATAATTTATTTCAATCTTTTAGTTTTACTTTCATACATTTCAATCATTTAAATTTCGTGTTATTTAATTAAGGCATCTCCGTAACTTTCACTAATTTTTTTTTTTTTAATTTGGAAAATATTTCTCAATCATTAATTAGATTCTTTTTAATTTAAAATTTTTGAAAAATAAAATTAAAAATTTGAACAGTTGTTGATGCCCACTTTGGCAAAAAGGCCCAATAACAAGAAGAAGCCCAACAATATGAAAGGGGTGAAGGAAGGAGAGTTAGCAAAGTAAGAAAAACTATTAAGCCCGAATGGCGGGAATAATGGCACAAGCCTATAAAATAGTAAAATAGGCCACAAAGAAAGCAAACGGGCCCAAGGGAGCCTAGAGAAGGAAGTAGTAAGCCCATGGGAATTATAAGAAATGGAAAGCAAGCAAAGATGGGTCGGAGAAGCCCAAAGGGAGGAATTAGTAAATGGGGTTGGTGCAAAGGCCAATAAACCCCAAAGTAAAGAATATGATAATTGGGCCATGGAAGCCCAAAAGATTTAGCAAAAACCCATGGGAATGTAAGAATAGAATGGGCCGAGGATGCCCAAAGGAATAAAGTGGACCGAGGAAGCCCAAGATGGTATGAGAATTAACCCATTAGAAATACTGGGCAACATGAACTGAATAAAGGAAAAGTACATGGTAGGCCCAAAGGAGGCCCAGCAAACACAAGACAAATGATAGCATGGCAGAAGCAATGGAGTGGCGTGGCAGGAATACTAGTGAACCCACAAACTAGAAGTAAGAAGAGACAGGGGCTGAATTGAAGGCGGAAGGGCCCATGCCCAAGCAAGACCCAGACCAGAGAAGAAACGAGATGCAAAGAATGAAGACCCAGTGACTCATCCATGCCACAAAAAGGGTTAAAAATGAGCAGCAGAACATGCAACAAAGACCAGACAAACCCGCAGGCAATGGCAAACGCGTGAACAGCAGAAAAGTTATGGATTCACATGAAAGTGGAGCACACACAAGGCTCAGGCACCACCCACTTGTACCTAGCCAATACAAAGGCGGTGGGCCATAGGTCAGAGGTAAGAGAGGGTATGGTCTGGCGGTAGGGAGAAGGGGGAAGTCTATTCTGGGATTCACGCTCAAGCTCTTTTGGGGGAAATGTCCTACTAGGATGACATACCAACCAAAAGAGGGAAAGTTGAGTTAGAATCACTAGGTGCATGCCATAAGAATTAGTAAAAGAGAATACCCAACCTTTATCCGGATGGGAATGCCACAGAGAGCAAGAAAACAAAAATAAGACTCTTTTTCCTGTGAATGGAATGTGGCGTGGCCAGCACCAGCCAGCACAGGGTAGTGGATGACCCGAGAAGGACACCCATACCAGGCCAAAAATAGTTAAGGGGTAAAATAGTAAAACTTATCACAGCAAACAGTATAAAAAAGGGCTTGGCTATGCACAGCAAAGGGGGGAAGAGGCAAGCAGTAAAGAGGAACAAGTGAGAAAAATAGCAAGAGAGAAAATAACGAAAAACAAGGAAAAATAGAGGGAATATAGGAGTGAGAAAGGAAATGGAAAGCAGAGAAAAACAAAAAGGATAAAATGTGAAGTGAGGAAGTAAGAGTGTGATAAGGCATGCACCAATAGGCTACCCCCTTCTCTCCCTCTTAATATTCTACCCTCTGGCAAGTTAAAGGACTTGAGATTGTGCCATTTAGGCCCATTCTTTCAAAGTAGGCAATTTCCATGGTAGGGTCTTCCTGTGAGATTGCCCACATTGGGGATTGTGTTAGGACTATGCTAATGGGTTGGGAAGAATTGTGTGGTCACTTCAAGGGGACCGGACCTCCATGGAAGATTAGGAATAGAGGGATAGAGAGAAGACTGAATTGTTGTATTATTTCACAATGAATCCCCTGTTACAGTACTTCATCCTTATATCCGTGGTAATGCTAACTAACCCATAGTGCAGTTAACTAACCACAGTACAGACCCACACCCTTAACCACTTCAACCAAACTATTAACCAATGTGGTAACCTTTAACCCAATAGTAACTAACTAGTAACTAACTATCAGTTACAACCATTATAGCTCACGTGTAATTACAATATTACCATTCAATTAGAATAGATTCCTAACATTACCCCTCCCATTCAAAGCACCTTGCCCACAAGGTGAGGAAAGGAAAGCTGCAGCTGATGAAAGGGTTCCTAAGTTGCATCTTCAGGAGAAGCACCTAGCCACTGCACCAACACTTCAGTGATGACCCTTGACCTCAAAGACTTACTCCTTTTCTATAGAATAGCAACAGGTTCTGTGTACACCTGCCCTGAATCATCAACTGGTGGTAATGTAGGTAAGGGTGTAACATGCTGGCCCAACTTCAACTTCAAACAAGACACATGGAACACAGGGTGAATTTTTTATTCTGGGGGCAGATCCAACTTGTAAGACACACTTCCAATTCTCTGTAACACCTTAAATGGCCCAAAATATCTTGGAGACAACTTCCACCTACCCTTGGAAGCCAATGACTACTGCCTGTAGGGCTGCAACCTCAAAAAAACCCAATCCCCCACTACAAAGGACCTATCCTGGCTGTGCTTATCAGCTTGGGTCTTCATTCTAGCTTGAGCAGCAGCCAAGTGAACCTTTAAGGTGTCCGGGACAGCTTGCCTCTGACTCAACAGGGAATCCAAAACATCCACCCTAGTGGTACCAGGCACATAACCTTGAAGCTTAGGGGGAGGGAAGCCATACAATGCCTCAAAGGGAGTTAACTTCAAACTAGTATGAAATGAGGAATTGAACCAAAATTCAGCTAATGGTAGCCAAGAAGCCCACTGATGAGGTCTATCACTTGTGAAAGCCCTTAGATATTGTTCCAAACTCTTATTCACAATCTCAGTCTGCCCATCAGTTTGAGGATGATAGGCAGTAGACATGGCCAAAACAGTACCCTGTAGTCTGAACAACTCAGACCAAAATAAAGAAGTGAAAGTGGCATCTCTGTCACTTACAATGGAAGAAGGCATTCCATGTAATTTGAAGATATGTTGCATATAAAGGGAAGCAATCTTAGCTGCACTATATGGATGTGAAACAGGAACAAAATGCACATACTTTGTTAATCTGTCTACCACCACCAAAATAACCTCAAACCCCATAGACTTAGGAAGGCCCTCCACAATGTCTAAGCTCACATCAATCCAAGGTGTAGTAGGAATAGTCAAAGGTTGAAGCAATCTAGCTAGAGAAGAAGTTTCAGACTTGATTCTCTGGCAAGTATCACAATCTCTGATAAACTTCTTGAGGTCAGTCTTCATCCCATGCCAAAAAAAATCACTATAGGCTCTCTGATAAGACTTCAAGAACCCAGAATGACCAATGTAGAACCTGTCCTTGTAGAATAACAACCCATTTTGAAAGGTGAAACCCTTAGGTGGAGTTCCTGCTTTGGCAGCAGCAATGAGTTGTTGGACAGACTCATCCAAAGAGTAGCTATCCTTCAACACATCCAACCAAGTAGGGTTAGGGACTGTTAAGAGCATCAAGCAACTGGCTTTGGAGTCAGAGCTAGGAGTAGACAAGTCAGAATCAGCTCCAAAATTCCGAGACAAAGCATCAGCTACCCTATTATCACAACCCCTTTTATATTCCACCACAAAAGCATACCCCAAAAGTTTAGCAAGCCACTTCTGTTGAGATGGTGTAGCAATTCTTTGTTCTAGCAGAAACTTAAGGCTCTGGTGATCAGTTTTAACCACAAAAGGCCTTCCTAACAAATAAGATCTCCATTTTTTTACTGCAGAAGCTAAAGCCATCAATTCAGTTTCATAAGTGGACAAATGGAGGTACTTGGCTTTCAAAGCCTGACTGTGGAAGGCTATAGGTCTCTGATCCTGCATTAGCACAGCCCCTAAACCCCTCCCAGAAGCATCACACTCAATGACAAATGGCTTGGAAAAATCTGGAAGAGCCAACACAGGAGGTTGAGTCACTGCCTCCTTCAACCTTGTAAAAGCTTCCAAAGCCTTATCACTCCAATGAAAAGAATCCTTTTTAAGGAGATCAGTCAAAGGTTGGGCAATGGTCCCATAACCCTTGATGATTTTCCTATAATACCCAGTCAGCCCTAAAAAACCTCTCAAAGCCTTGACAAAATCAGGTATTGGCCACTGGACCATAGCTGAAATTTTCTTGGGATCAGCCTTGACACCCTCCCCAGAGATAACATGACCCAAATACTCAACCTCATGACAGCCAAACACACACTTGGACTGCTTGGCAAATAGCTGGTTTGACAATAATACTTCCAAAACAATTTTAAGATGAGATACATGAGCCTCCATAGACTGACTGTAAACTAAAATATCATCAAAAAATACTAGAACAAATTTCCTCAGATAGGGTCTGAATATAGAGTTCATTAGGGCCTGAAAAGTGGATGGTGCATTAGTCAACCCAAAGGGCATAACCAAAAACTCATAATGCCCTTCATGGGTTCTAAAAGCAGTTTTAGGAACATCCTCACTCTTCATCCTAATTTGATGATAACCTGACCCTAGATCCAACTTAGAAAACACTGAGGCACCTGCCAGTTCATCTAATAGTTCATCCACTACTGGAATTGGGAATTTATCTTTAATAGTAGCTTTATTAAGAGCCCTATAGTCTATACACATACGCCAGCTACCATCAGCTTTCCTCACAAGCAAAACTGGTGAGGAAAATGGACTTTGGCTAGGCTGTATTGACCCTACTTCTAGCAACTCATTTACTATCTTTTCAATTTCAGATTTTTGAAAATGAGGATACCTGTATGGCCTTTCACAAACAGGAAAGGTTCCTTCCTTGAGGTTGATGCTGAGTTCATGACCTCTGATAGGTGGCAGGCCAGTAGGAACAGCAAAAACCTTGGAGAATTCACTCAGCAAGTTTGCCAGCACCGGTGGAAAATAAGGTTGGTCAGAGGGAACAGGAGCTGCAGCAGTAATTTGCAGCACTAAACCCTTCCTTGTTGACCCACTGAAAAGCTTGCTAGCATCAAAAATGGTCGAGGAAGCAGGCTGCAATCCCTTGAGGAACACTCTTTTTCCCAAATACAGAAACTCCATAGTCAACAACTGAAAATCCCAACTGATCACCCCCAAAGTACTCAACCATTGGGTACCCAAAACTACCTCACAACCCCCCAAATGTAAGACATTAAAGTCCAATACAAACCTATGTCCTTGCAAAGTGATATTGACCCTATGACAGCTTCCTAGAGTCTTAATAACTGTGCCATCAGCCACTTTAACCTCTAATATCTGAGAGGTATCCAAATGCAAGTGCAGCACAGGTAACACAGCAGCATCCAAAAAATTATGGGTGCTCCCAGAATCAATGAGAGACACCACATCATGATTTTGAATTCTCCCTTTTATCCTCATGGTATTGGCAGTAGGATTTCCCACCAAGGCATACAGTGTAATCTCAGCAGGGTTAGCTTCATTCCTTGAACTAACATTTGTATTATCCAGCAAAACTTCCTCTTCAGTAATTTCCACAAGTTGTACCCCAGAAGTTTTAGGTTCTATCTCAATTACCTCCTCCAACAAAAACAATTTAGCCCCTTTACACTTATGCCCAACTTGTCATTTCTCATCACAGTTGTAGCATAACCCTTGCTTCCTCCTTTCCTCCATTTGTGCTCCAGTCAACCTTTGTAAAGGAAATTTGGTTCTTGATTCCATTCTAGTTTCTAACTTAGGTGACCCCAAGACTGAAACTTTACCATTTTCAATTGTATTCCTAATTCCTTTCCTACTATGGCTTAAGTATTCCTCCTGAATTTTTGCCAACCCAAAAGCCTCATTAAGATTTTTAGGAACCAACATCCTAACAGGTAGTCTGATTTCATCCTTTAACCCACTTAGAAAATAACTCAATTTGTGTGTCTCAGATAAACCCAAGATTCTATTTGACAGAATTTCGAAGTTACCTTTGTAAGCTATCACAGTGGAAGTCTGTTTGAGTCTGGTAAGAGCCTCCATGGGATCATCATAAGCAGTGACACCAAAACGCGTCTGCAAGGCTTTAATGAAGACCTCCCAACTACTAAACCCACCTGTTTTGCTCTGCATCCTGGAACCAAATAAGAGCTTCTTCCTCAAGATGATACGAAGCCATCATCACCTTCTGGTGCTCTGGAGTGTTATGATATGAGAAAAATTGGTTGGCCTTATAAACCCAACAAGTGGGGTCTTCTCCATGGAATCTTGGAAAGTCCAATCTTAGGTTCTTGATAGAATTGAGGGGTGAAGACTCTGAAATTCCCCCATTATTGTTGATAAGAAGAGCTCGAGAACCTGAATTTGGGATTTGTTGGCGTTTTTCCTCTGTTTCAGCCACCTTTTGCATGAACCCAGCAATGGTTTGCAATTGCTTCTGGATTTCTTGTAATGCATGTTCATGATTCTCGGAGATCCTCGCTAAAGCCGCAATTTTCTCTAAATTCTGTTTCTCTGAATTTTGTGAATTGGGATTTTGTGAAGTGGAACGGGTTTCTGTCATGGTGGTATGAAAGGATCGGTGGCTCTGATACCAAATGTTAGGACTATGCTAATGGGTTGGGAAGAATTGTGTGGTCACTTCAAGGGGACCGAACCTCCATGGAAGATTAGGAATAGAGGGATAGAGAGAAGACTGAATTGTTGTATTATTTCACAATGAATCCCCTGTTACAGTACTTCATCCTTATATCCGTGGTAATGCTAACTAACCCATAGTGCAGTTAACTAACCACAGTACAGACCCACACCCTTAACCACTTCAACCAAACTATTAACCAATGTGGTAACCTTTAACCCAATAGTAACTAACTAGTAACTAACTATCAGTTACAACCATTATAGCTCACGTGTAATTACAATATTACCATTCAATTAGAATAGATTCCTAACAGATTGGTTCCCTTCTTGGACCTAAATCTACCAAGGAACCAAGCACAGCAGACTAATCCCCCTTTTCCCTCTTTTATTGTGTTTGATTAAGCATTAACATTATTCTTCTTTTTATTGTTGCTAACTTATTTCTGCAATACTCACATTACTGTGTTTTTCTTATTAAAAGAGTGGTTTAAATATTATCTTTTGTTGGTAGTAAACATGTCTTTCTATTCCTGTTATATTATGAGTCTCATGCTATAATATTTTTGTGACAGCATCATTTGCCATGGGCACGTGACCAAGATCTCAACAAAAGGGGGTCCTAGCTTGCGCACAAGCTAGCTTGAGGTGAGTTTCAATTGAAACAGTCTCGACTCTCCTACCCCAGAACTATTGGACCATAGCGTGACAGGAAACAATCCAACCCAGAAACACGAAAAGGCCCACCACAACAGTTAATCAGAACATTTAACAAAAGTTTATAAATAACCCTTAGTTGAAAAAATTGAAATTTAAAAGCTTGACCTATACATGATCAAATTAAGGGTCTATTTGGAATCCACTTAGTTTGCTGAAACTAAAAATTTTTTGTTGAAAGTACTGTAAATAAAAAAAGTTAGCTGAAATAGTATAGTGAAACTCATGAATAGTACCAAAAAGTGCTGTGAGACCCATAAATAGTAATAAAAATAAGCTGAATAGTAAAATAAGTTGGCAAAAATATTTTTTGCCAAACACACACTAATTCTAAATTAGCCCATTATTGCATCTATTATTAGTCAGTAATAGAAAATTACCGAAGAGTTTTGATCGAACGGCTGATATACAGTTTAGCAACACGTTGCATCGCGATCCAACTAAAAAAAAAAAAAATCTGAGGAGAAAATGGGAAAATTAGACAAACAAAAACAATGAGTACTGACACAGAAAGAAAAGAAGACGAGGCCACGTCAGCCAAGAAGAGAATTTAAAAAAACGACGTGAAATATCAAATATCAAATATCAAATATCAAATATCAAATATGAGCACACGCCAAACACATTACCCCTAAATTTAAAATAAAAAATAAAAATAAAAATTTTAAAAGGCGAAATATTAAATGCGCATCACGTGCTTCTTACAACTCCTCCTAACTCCTACCTACTAGCTTCACGTGCTCTTCACCACCTTCATCAATTGGATTCAATTGACAATTGAGGATTGATGTGATTTAAACACGTGTAGTGGGGCCACTATAAAAGCGTGGCGCGCGTTTTCTGTGCTAAACGTGTTTGTTCTGAGAATTACATGATGGAGCCGCCCAAAACGCGTGATAGGCGGGCTGGAGAGGAGTGCGTGATGAACAATAAATAATACTAAAATAATCATCAATTAATAATTCATTTGTTATTTTCCAGTTAAAATCATCTCATATCTTTGTGTTATACTTTCTTTTTTCTTTTTTCTTGGTAAACACTTAATAGAAATTCTACTCTAGAGTAATATAAGTGTATATGTGTATGAAACTCTCTTTTGAATACTTAAATTCCGGCCCTTATCCCCCACACCCCACAAGTATTTATACATATGGAGTGACCATCGCACCAAAGATGTGCGGTAGTTATGGTACCAAAAAATTAGCAATTTGATACTACAAAAAATTACTTTATATATTTTACTACTTCACTTTTACAAAATATTCAACATCAATGGTTTTATTTTAGCATTTAACATAATAAAACAATATATTTACTACAATAAATAACAACCATCACCACCAATACAATAAAATAATATATCTACTATAATAAAAAAAACAACAATTATCACCAACACAATAAAATAATATATCTTTTAATAAATAAATAAAAATTACCATCTAAACTTCACAACAATCTTTGGCTATGCAACGTAACTTAACAACTAAAAAATTTGGCTTTTGCTCCACTGATTCAGCACACTTTTGTTATATTTAGTTGCTAAATTTAGCATTTTACTTATTTGCCTCCACCAATAATAATGCTCTTAAAAAGCTAAAAAGCTATTTCTAACCCCTCAAACTCCAAAAAGCACACTTTATTAGAGCATCAACAACCGGTTTTGCTATCTCATCTTATTTTACCATCCCAAAAAATTACTTTATCAATTATATCATACAATTTTACAATACACCCAGCATCCCAAAATTCTATTTTTTTTCCCAGTTTATTTAAATATTCTTTTTTATTATTTTTTTACTATTTCTTTCTCTCTCTTTTCCTTTTCGTCTCTCTCCCTCAACCTTTGGCACAAGAACAGATAAGGAAAAAAAAAAAAAACAACCAGCAAGGTGTCTCTGGGTCTAAAACATCACCACCACCGAAAAACCACTGTCACTCACATCCCAGCAAACCCACCATGCTACCGCCATGCCAACCACCAAAACCCATTAAAAAAACCACCAAACCCACCACCAACAACAACCACCGCAAGAAATAGCCACCACAAAAACCACCAAGAGAAAAAAAAAACACTAAGAAACCGCCAAAAATCTCAACCAACAACCACGAGAAACAGCCACTACAAGAACCACCAAAGAGAGAAAAAAAAAAAAAAAAAAAAAACACACACACACACTCACACACACACACAAAGCCGAACCCAGAAACCCACGGCAAAACCACCACATCAGGGATCTGCAAAACCCATGGCAAAACCCACTTTAAAAACCACCCACGGCAAAACCATAACCCCCACGGCACCAGCGATCTGCACTGACTCAACATGTGAGCTCCGATCTGGCTTGGTGATTCGGAGAGAAAAGTGGGCTTGATGATTCGGTGAGAAAGAGAGAAGCTTGACAATGGCGAGAGAGAGAGAGAGGGGATGAGAAAGAGAGAAGGAAGAGAGAGAAAAGAAATAGAAAAAATGAGAGAGGAGAGGAAAATTGCTGGGTTAAAACGGTTTGAGAGTATTAAAAAAAAAAAAAAAAAATTTATCCCATTCAGCTACAGTACCATCTTACATTTGAGATGGTACCGTAGCTATATGTCAAAAAAAATTTGGCCTTTTCCCATTTGGCCTTTCCGTTGCTGGGACTTTTTGGGCCTGTATGCCAAATGTATCTTACATTTGGCATATGCAAGGCCGGCTAAGGATGCTCTTAGTGGTACTAAATCTAAATTTTTTTAGCAACCAGCTACAGTAAATTGCTGCTAATAGCAACTACTGTAGCAAGTTGCTAGTTTTTGTTTATTAATTTCTCTCATCTTTATCAAAACATTGTCTCTTCTTCTTTAAAAAAATCGGTGCCTCTCTCCTCTGCCAACTACCTTTCTCTTCTCTCTCTCAACTCTTAAGTCTATGCCACTCTCTTCTCTCTCTCAACTCAGTGCCTTTGTCTCTTTTCTTCCTCTGAGCTCACAAGTTGGTACCTCTCTCTCCTCTGCCTCTCTTCCTCTAATGTCGATTTCGTCCTCCAACCTATCATTCTCGTGTACGAATCCTTCTCCAACTCTGATTTTGGCCTTTCTTGGATTGCTAGATCTATATTTTGGGTTGCAATGGGTTGTGTGTTGCAGGGACGGAACTAGGATCAAAATTTAGGGGGGGCCAAAACCTCAATAAAAAAAATTCTTTAAAATACAAATTAGCATATATTTAATGTTAAGAAAATATCAACAAAAGAGAGGAAAAACAAAATAACTGTTTATTAATACATTTTAAACTAATAATTTAAAAATAGAATTCAACATTCTTTTAAATAACAAAAATCATCTATAGTTGATTTTGTACTAAACTTTGCAATAATCTCCCTTTCAATCCTAATTTCTTTTGATTAATGATACATGAATTTATAAAATTTATATAATAAAATTTGTAATACTAATGACTGTACACTACACATTAGCACCAATTTATTAACGCAACTATTCAATTCTATAATACCCCACATAAAATTAAACTAATTTACTAATAAAAAACCAACTAGTAAGTTTTAAAAAAAAATAAATATTTTAAGTTAAAAATTAATAGCCAAACACACCTGCCATCCCACCCCACACATTGATTAATAGCCACCCACGCACCCTTCTCACTCACTACAAGTACATTAACTTGGTTTGTAATTTGTATTCATCTATCTTTCTTCTTTTTTCCTTTGCGCATTTTTTTTTTTCTTTTCAGCAAAAATAGTCATATCTTTTTCACGAAAATTCAAATAGTCAATCTTAGTACTCATAAAAAAATAGCTTGGATCTAAGAAGAAAGATTAAGAAACAACCAACACAATAACACAGATGTTGTAGTATAGTTGTTTGCCAGTTGGGTTTTATCATTTTCATGGGCTAATTTGTAACTTATTGGGAGAAGGGGGGCAAAAAATAATTATTTTGGGCTCAATTGTTAAACTATTCATTAAATGTGTATATTATTACTTTTTTTAGGGGGGGGGGGGGGCAATGGCCCCCCTCTGCCCCTTACTAGTTCCGTCTCTGGTGTGTTGCTAGGTTTTATGGGTTGTTTGGTAGTGACGATGGTGGGTTGCTCTTAGGTTTTGTGAGTGGCGGTGGCTTTGCTAGTTTTTATTAGCGGCGGTGGTGGTGGGTTGTGGAAATGGGTGTTGGTAGGTTGCGTGGCGACATGTTTGGCAGAAGGTGTAGCAGGGTGGAGTTTCGATGCTCCTTGTTATAAGAGGAGCTAGGGTGGAGAGAGTAGGGATACATAAGGTATTATTAAGATATTATCATGTGTAATCTAATGTATTCATGTTTTAGTAATACGATGATGTCACATATCTTTATTAGTGGATGTAAACCAAAAGTTTTACACTAGGTCTTTATAGAATTTAATCACACACACTTCTAACATGAATGAGTAATTCATTTAATCAAATATCCAACTTGCTCTAAACAAGCTTCCAAAATTTTTTTTTAAGAATCTAATCGGCTTCTAACCTAATTGTCACATATCCCTTAACTAGTTTTTGTAAGACATATTTGACTTGCCTAGTTGCCTCCTTCAACTCCCACCTAGGGGTGGCAATTCGTGTTTGCGTGTCGGGTTCGTGTCGTGTCGACTCATGAGTATTCGACTATATAGGTCAACCCTAATCCGACATGTTTATTAAACGAGTCAAAATTCCTCAACCCTAACACAACCCGTTTATTGAACGGGTTAATCGTATCAACCTATTTATTAGATTTTATCAAAATGAAAAAAAAAATACTAATATTTGTATTAACCAAATTGACATGAATTATGAAAAACCAAACAAATAAATATTTTTAACATAAAATTTAGAACTAACGAGTAACTGCATCACTAATAATCATTCAAAACTAAAGTATATCTCAATATCACAAATAATCAATCATAATATGTCAAAACAAATAAACCACAACAACTAATAAGTTTATATACATAGGGTTTTAAGGTTATATTGGTAAAATATCATTTAATTAAATGGGTCAAACAAATCAAACGGATTTCATGTGATAGACACTAACACAACCCGTTTATTAAACGGGTCAATCGTGTCAACCCGAATATGATACGAACCCATTAAGTCTCAACCCATAACCTACTAATTTCGTGTCGTGTCGTGTCGGGTTCGCGGGTCGTGTCCAATTTTGCCACCCCTACTCCCACCCAAAAAAAGGAAAAAATTGACTTTCCAAAATATTTAATCCTCATCTTGGCATTTTCTTTATTTAACATCTTCTGTCATTTTTTTTTTAAAATGTCTTTGTTTCTCTTCTCTACGTATCTTGTGTCTGTGGTTTGTTCTCTTTTTCCCACTACTTATCTATTAAAAAAAAAAATGTATTATGTATCTACACTTCAAATGTATTCGAAGTAGTTAATAAGGAGAAATAGAATAAGGTTAAAATATATTTTACGTCTTTAAGTTTTGGGTCACTTTTAAATTGCTCTCTCAACTCTCAAAACTTTGGTTTTACATGCCTAATCATTTCAATGTTGCCAATGTGCCATTTCACATCACATTTTACCGTTAACTTGTCTAAAAATAGCATTTTCTTTTTCATTAAAAACCCCAAAAAATGATTTTTTTTTTCTTAAATTGTTAATAGTAAGATTTTAACATATGTTAATGAAAGGAGCATATTGATATTGTTGTAATAGTCGAAGGTATAATTTTTAAGATTTAATAGTTTTTTTTTCAGAGAAAAAATTTAATAATTAAAGCAAATGATGTAGAAGCGATTTCAAACTTAATGGATGTAAGTAATATATACAAGTGTAACCAAAGTAATCAGTCAAGGATACCCACCATTATATCAAGGAAGGATAAATGTTTTTCACCAAAAAAGGAGAAATTAATGTTTGTGTTTATGTTTTCTTCCTAAAAAATTGATCTAAATTTCAAATTATTTTGAATTTTAATTACATGTGTATACGTGAATTTTAAAAGGTATGTTTTTGTTTTTTAATTTACCCTTGACAATTTGTGGGAGCGACAAAATTGACCAATATGACTTTGTTTAGGAAATTATATAAGAAAGAAAGAAACGCGCGGAATGTTTAATAGATTAGAATTAGATAACATTAGTTTCTCCACAAAAAAAAAAAGATAACATTAAAAAGTTTGATGTAATACATTCTTTACCCAACAGATAAACAAACTACTAAAATATATTTTATTTTCTTTTTCCTTAAATCAAATTGGAAAACGAGCCCTCAATTTGAGACCTTTCGCTTGGAATCATTTTCAACTTTTGTTTTGCCTTTGATTCTACTCAATTAAGTTCCACCAATTGGCCTTGCCGTTACAGCCCTAAATGACACTTTAATCTTTAGTATTAAGTTACTTCGAAACCTAAACTTATCAGATTTCTTTTATTATTCTTTTACTTTTATGTACCCATGATTTCTTTGTGTAACTTTCAACAATGATAATGCCAAAAAAGCACAAACGAATGGTTATACTTAAATTGTTTGGTTGTATATCTTTTTGTTAAAAACTTTTTTTTGATTAACGTTTGGGGCCCACTTAGTCAACCTCGTTTTATTTTCATGACTATGAAGCTTACAAATGTACCAACAGGCACAACATATAAGTAAAAGAAAAAAGTTTTTCGATCAATTAAAATTAAAAAAAAAAAGAAAAAAAGAAAAAAAGAATTGGAGATAAGTGTAGACATCTACACAAGTAGTGATGACGAATCTAAGAAATAGTAAAAATTAAGCCAGGAAAAGCATAGAAGCAACTTACGATCGATGGATTGGGATATTCATATGATAGATGTTCTTCTTGAGGGATGGGTTATGCAAAACCATCATTTTTATTTATTTATTTTCTTTTGGCACGTAGGTGCATCCATTAAAGTATAATTCAATAATGATTTTATTCCCATTTTTATAGAGTTAAATCACATTCAAGGTCGGGCTCTTACAGTTGGAGAAGTATTTTAAAGGGTCGGGATGTGATTCTTAGAGGCTCTAGGTGGCGGATTGGGGATGGGAGATCTGTGAAGATATGGCAAAATCATTAATTGTCAAGAAAACACCCTTTCCTAGTGTCATCACCCACGGTCCCTTCAATGAAGGAAGCCACAGTGGATATCTTGATCGAGGCAGAGGCAAGGCAATGGAACCATGAGATGACTAATGGTATTTTTGCCCCACAAGAAGCTAAGTTAATCAAAAAAATTCCTCTTGCACAAATTGGGTCAGAGGACACCCTTTTTTAACCTCTTACAAAGGATGGAAGCTATACCTACAAATCTGGTTATCATTTTTTGAAGGAGGCAAAATTAGAGCTCCAGGAAGTCTAAGATTCAAGATAAAAATCAATGGAAGGGGATTTGGTCTCTACATGTACCAAACAGAGTGAAGAATTTTATTTGGAGAGCTTGCCAAAACTCACTACCCACGAAGATAAATTTGGTTTGTCGAACTGTAATTGCTAATCCCGCCAGTGAAAGATGCTGTGAAACCAGTTGTTTGCTAATTGAAGATGTGCAGCACTGTTCTAATTTATTTAATCAATTATGTTACTCTCATGTTAAGAAAAAATGTAATATGATTGCTTATAGTCTTGCTAGGTATGCTGTGCATTTCTTTGACTTTTTTTTATGTAGATGAAGGATGTTCCATCACAGTTTCTTTTTGTAATCCAAGCTGATTTAGCTGAGTTTTCTTAAACAAAGTTCACAGTCTTTTCTCAAAAAAAAAAAAAAAAAAACCTTATCATCAAGATTTTCATTAATTTCTACTATTTTCCAATTTAAATATTACTAATTTGAAGCCTCTAAACAAACGCCTTTTTCCCCCCTTTTTTTTTCCATTCTTTATTTATTATTTCACTCGCACGGAAGAGAGTCCGAACCTATTTGCTATTTCTACTTTATGATTAATTGTCTTATCATTAGTTAATTTCCAAATCAAAATGTTGAATTTAATCTATAATTTTATAATATACTCTTTTTTTTTAAGTACCATACATATATAATCTCAATCGTTAAAATAAAATAATTTTTTAATATATATTTTATAATAATAAATGAATGGTTAAAATTAAGTACATGTGGTATATTAAAAAAAAGTATTATAGAATTAAAAAAATTATAATTATATAGTATATATTTACGTGTATGGTGCAAGATTGAGTGATTCCTTTATCAATAATTAAATAGTAAATAAACAAAGGTTGTGAATTAAATAAATGGGAGCAAGTTCAATATAGTTTGAGGTGTAAAGCGATTTTTTAAAAATGTGTCTTTTTATATTTAAATTTAAATTAATAAATATTATTAATTTGATGTTCTATATTATAATTTTTATTTAAAATTCATTATTCTTATTTTAAATATAATTAATTCAATTAATGGTGATTTGGTTGGTTTTTTTTGTTGGGAAAATGCTAAAGTTAATACCAATTTTACTAAAAAAAAGTTTACAACTGATGTAATAATAATTGTAATTGGTGGTACTTCAACAAGATAATAAACTAGTTGAGTTCAATCTACAGTAAGTGTAACTTTAAGTAATGTTACACCATTAAATATTTTTTAATTGAATAAAATTTTTGACAAATCCACCGTTGAATTACATTGTCTTCGTATATTATCCATGCTTGCAAAATTTCAAGGTAATCAGAGATTAACAATTATGTCATCAATCAATTAGGGGTGGCAAAATTTGACATGACCCGGGAACCCGACACAAAATTAATAGGTTATGGGTTGAGGCTTAACGGGTTCGTGTCATATTCGAGTTGACACGGCTGACCCGTTTAATAAACGGATTGGGTTAGTGTTGAACATATAGAACTTGTTTGATCCATCTGACCCGTTTAATTAAATGACATTTTACCAATATACCCTTCAAACTCTAGGTATATAAACTTATTATTTGTTGTGATTTATTTTTTTTTGACATATTGTGATTGATTATTTGTAATATTGTGATATGCTTTAATTTTGAATGATTATTTGTGATACAGTTACTCGTTAGTTCTGAATTTTATATTAAAAATATTTATTTGTTTGTTTTTTCATAATTTTTTTTTTCATTTTGATAAAATCTGATAAACAGGTCGACACGACTGATCCGTTTAATAAATTGGTCATGTTAAGGTTGAGAAATCTTAACCCGTTTAATAAACATGTCAGGTTAGTGTTGACCTATATAGTCGAATACTCATGACTTGACACGACACGAACTCGACACGCGAACATGAATTGCCACCCCTACAATCAATTATTTAAATTCAAGTTTTTGTAGTTTAAAATAATGCATAAAAGATGAGATTATAAATTGAATGGTAAATAACATCTGATTGTTATAAAAATTAGCATGCATGCTAAGAACATATAAACCATGTAATCCAACGGTGAGATTTTCAAAATAAGAATTCAATAGTAAGCTATCGGGTGATGTAATATTACTTAGAGTTACACTTAATATAACTTGAACCCAATCTTATATATATCTATATATAAAGTTGGATGCGAATGTTACACCACTCAATACTTTTTAATTGGATGCGAATTTTGACAAATTCACTGTTGGATTATATTATTTTTGTATATTCTCCATGTTTGCAAAATTTTGAGGTGATCAAAGATTAATAACTATGTTATCAATCAATTGTTTAAATTCAAGTTTTTGTAGTTTAAAATAATATATAAAATATGAGTTTATAAATCGAATGGTAAATAACATCCAATTGACATGAAAATTGGCATAAATGTTAAAAAAATATGAAGATCATGAAATTCAACGGTGAGATTTTCAAAATATGAATTATATAACAAGTTATTGGATAGTGTAATATTGCTTAAAGTTATACCAAATTTAACTTAAACCTAACCCTATAGGTAATAGGTAATGTAGCATTGCTGAGAGGAATATTCATTGACATATTTAATGTATTTTATTTTTGTGTTAAAGTACAATTACACCTTAGGAAAAAGTAATTCTTTAAAAAAGTGTACATTTTCTTTCGGAATGAGGAAAAGCTCATTCAAACAAGCCTTTTATTCAATTTTATTTTAATCTTTCATTACATATAATTAAAGCATTCCATACGAAGACAAAAGTCTCGTGGTTTAGTACTAACTAATTCTTCCTTCTCAAAAAAAAAAAAAAAAAAAAAAAAAACTAATTCTCCCTATAAAGGATTCTAAAAAATTTATTCATATAAGAAAAAAAAAACTTGGGATGAAATCTCACTCCACACTTGGGATAAAAAACCAAGAGAGAGGAAGAAAATCAGAAGATAAGAACGTCATTATTATTGCGTGAATAGAGTCAGTATCACGGGTTGTAAATGTGTATAAGTTGTTGCGTTTCTTTCTTTAAGAGGAAAAAAAAGAAAAAGAAAGTTATTGCGCGCCAATATCTGGCATGAGAATCACGAAAATTTGTGAGAGGAGAGGCATTAATTGCTATCCTTCGAGAATACCTACAAACTATTCATGTCCTACAATCAAAAGAAAGTTAGGAAACGTTGTCATTAATAAATAATTCTAGTGGACTAGTGGAGTAATGCTATAAATATATATATATATATATATGTATTACAAAAACTTATAAAGTGAATAGAGCCTACCACTCACATTTATTATCATATCAATTTGTAAACGTTATGTAGTAAAAACTTGCAATATTTTTAACATTTTTCATTTTAGAGACATATTAATCACACATTTAATTTTATAATTTATTAATTTATGTAATTATGAGTGTTCAACGAAAAGTGATAGATCGCATAAGTTTATAATAGATAGAAAATGTCAACTATTTATAATTGTACAAGCCAATAAGTTGTAAAATTAGATATGAAAGTAGGGTTGATCATTAATTAAAATCACCGAAAAGAGAAATTAATACATTATTACATTTCGTTTGGTAGCCCGAAAAAAAAAAAAAAAAAAAAAGCAATAATTTTCCCTCCGCAAAATAAACAGTTACAAAATTGTAGAAAGTGGGGTGAGAGATGATAACGTGTGAATAGTAGTAATTAGAATAGAATAGTGGTGTGTTTCAGGTGTTTCCTAGTTCCTACTGTGTTGCTCAGCTTCCAACAAACAAACAAACCAAAAGAAAACCAACACAAATCTCTTGCCGACTACTTCTCAACCTCCAACCAAATAATCCTGGTTAATTTCTGACCTTGACTCTAACCATGGTTAAGAGTTACTAACATTTACAAAAATAATAAATATATAAAAAAGAGAAAAACTAAAAAAAAAAGAAAAAAAGAAATGAAAAACCTCATTTGTATCTCTCTCTCACACACTCTTGAGTCTGACCTTCACTTTGCTAGAAAGAAGAGAGAAAGAGAAGGCTTTTGCTTTCGCTATTGTTTCTTAACTGTTTATAGCTTGTTTCTTTGTTTGTTTTCCGAGAAAATTATTTTATTTCACCAATTGAACATCTTTTAGTTTTCTGGGAATGTTTGTTTATACTGTTACCTGAGATTATTTGTCGCCCTGCTGTCTAATCCAACGGTCGCATCATCATCATCATCATCAGAATCCCATTTTGGTAGCCAAAACCGGTGTGTATTATCTTTCAAGTCCTTTATATTTTGGTTTGCTTTTTTCTGGGTTTGCTTTTATATTACTTAGATATAGAGGTTGTGAGATCTGAATTTGTAGTTATGGCTTAAGAAAACTATGTGGGTTTTGGTCGGGATTTGAGGCTGGTGCTAAAGAAACATGGATTTTTAACAGCGCCAAGGGTTTTTTGGGACTGAGATTTGATCTGGGTATTGAAAATATTAAGATTTTTAGGAGTTATTATTGGTGGATTTTAGAGATGAAGATTGAGGTGGGTTTGGGTGGTGGGGTGTGGAATGATGAGGATAAGACCATGGTTGCAGCGGTCCTGGGTACTCGGGCTTATGATTACTTGATATCAAGCTCGGTTTCAAATGAAAATTTGTTAATGGCTGTGGGGAGTGATGAGAATTTGCAAAACAAGCTTTCGGATCTCGTGGACCGCCCCAACCCCAACCCCAACCCCAGCGCCTTGAATTTCAGCTGGAATTATGCAATCTTTTGGCAACTTTCAAGGTCTAAGTCCGGGGATTGGGTTTTGGGTTGGGGGGACGGATCTTGTAGGGAGCCTAGGGAGGGTGAGGAGTCCCAAGCTGTGCAAATTCTCAATCTTCGGCTTGAGGATGAGGCTCAGCAGAAGATGAGGAAAAGGGTGCTTCAAAAGCTGCACACATTGTTTGGGGGATCAGATGAGGATAATTATGCCTTAGGATTGGACAGGGTTACTGATACAGAGATGTTCTTTCTTGCATCCATGTATTTCTCCTTCCCTCGCGGGGAGGGTGGTCCTGGCAAGTGTTTTGCATCCGGGAAACATGTTTGGCTCTCTGACACATTGACATCACAGTCTGATTATTGTGTCCGGTCCTTCCTTGCTAAATCTGCTGGTATCCAGACCATTGTTTTAGTCCCAACTGAAGTGGGTGTCTTTGAATTGGGTTCAGTGAGATCTGTGGGTGAAAGTTTGGACTTGTTGCAGTCAATAAGATCTTCATTCTCAACGCATCCCTCTCCTGGAAGGATTAACTCAGTGCCAGTGTTGTCGGTGATTAACGAGAAGAAAGATGAAAATACCCCTTTTACAAATTTGGGGATTGTGGATAGAGTGGAAGGAATTCCAAAGATTTTTGGGCAGGAATTGAACTTGGGTAACTTGGGCCGTCCCCATTACAGAGAGAAACTTGCTATTAGAAAGATGGAAGAGAGGCCATGGGAAGCCTACCCTAATGGGAGTAAGATTGCATACCCTAGCCCACGAAATGGTATCCATGGTTCAAGTTGGGGACATATTCATGGTGCGAAACAGGGAGGTCCAGCAGAAATTTATGGTCCGCATGCCCCCAATAACTTACAGGAGCTTGTTAATGGAGTTAGAGAAGAATTTCGGCTAAACAACTACCAGCCACAAAAGCAGGTGCAAATGCAAATTGATTTTTCAGGGGCCACCTCAAGGCCTTCTGTGATTTCCCGGCCAATTAGTGCTGAATCTGAGCATTCAGATGTTGAAGCTTCTTGCAAGGAAGAACGGGCAACTGCAGCTGATGAAAGGAGGCCCAGGAAACGAGGTAGAAAGCCTGCAAATGGAAGAGAAGAACCGCTCAATCATGTAGAGGCAGAGAGGCAGCGGCGGGAGAAGCTGAATCAGCGGTTCTATGCATTACGAGCTGTTGTACCCAATATCTCCAAGATGGACAAAGCCTCCTTGTTGGGAGATGCCATTTCTTACATCAATGAACTGCAGGCAAAGCTTAAGATCATGGAAACGGAGAGGGAGAACCTTGGGAGCTCTTCAAGAGATGTATCAGCTTTTGAGGGTAACCCAAACACTGAAAATTTGTATCGAGTTCCTGATGTTGATATTCACGCTGCCCATGATGAGGTTATTGTTAAGGTGAGCTGTCCTTTGGATTCACACCCTGCGTCAAGGGTCATCCAAGCATTCAAAGAGGCACAAGTTACTGTTGTTGAGTCCAAACTCTCTGCAGCAAATGACACTGTGTTACATACATTTGTAATCAAGTCTCAAGGATCTGACCAACTGACAAAGGAAAAGTTGATTGCAGCATTTTCCCGGGAATCCAACTCCTTACAGGCATTGTCATCAGTTGGTTAGTATGAGAATCAGATTTAACATAGTCCATAGGCGTAATACATAGTGGAGAACCCGATTGAGAAATTCTTCACAGTTTTTGATATACAACAGTGGATCTTATAAGGAAATGCAGTGCCAGCTAAAGTAGATTAATAACTACCTATTGACCAAGTAGGGCAGCAAATTTTCTGTGATTGTTTATAGTTTATACATATTCTGTTATATGGGAAGTATTCTTCTTGCAAGGTGAATTACTGAATTAAATTTGTAAGTTAAACCGACTCTATTATTGTTGGTTATAAAAGCAGATAAATTTGTTATGTTTTTTTAATTCTAGCATCTCTAGTGTATTGTAATTTTCTAAGTTCAGTGCAATATCAGCATGGTTGCTTGTAAAATCGCTGCTGATTGAGTCCTCTGCTCTGAGGGATTAATGGAATTTTTGTGTTTAGGCTCTCCCCTTTCCTTGCATCATTTTTCCTTTCATCATCTTTCCTTTGCAAGCTATGTCATGGTCTACTTTGTGGATGTGGGAAAACAACGCTTTTGGTAGCATATCTGAGTTCTGTTTTCATGGTAATGTGTATACCTTATTGTTTGCATTGCGTTATCCAGTAAAACTACCTGTTCTGTCATACTCTACTAGCTTTGTGCAGCATACAGAAATAGTTGAGTCTAATTTCTTTAACTATATGCGTTTTGACGTGTGTTGTGCTTTGATATGTCAATAGTTATAACCGGGTTTGTAGGGGCAGTTGAGTCTGAAACACGCCCGTTGACTACTACGGTTGTACTCCTCTAACAATAAAATAAGATAATTAGAAAGTGAAATAATATAAAATATGATGTAAACAAATGAAATAGGCAACACACATAAACTTTATGGATGATGCAAGGCTTAGAGCATCTAGCAATGTTAAGGTGATATAGCAGTGTTGGAATTATTTGTACAACTTCCAACAAGTGCTAGTATCCAATAACACTTGAAGTAGCCATTTACGAGGAAAGGAAATATTTTGATACTAATTAATATCGATTTACCATTTTGGGTTGCCTCCATTCTCTCTCGCGCTCTCATATATAGTTGGGCTCAAGTTACACTTAAGTGTAATTCTATACAATATTACATCACTTAATAATATTTTATTGGATTAATATTTAGAAAATCTCATTGCTAGATTAGATGTTCTCTATGTTTTTAACACGTATGCTAAATTTCGTGCTAACCAGATGCTTACTATTCAATCCATAAATTCATATTTTATTCTTAGTTTTGGAATTTTTTTTTTTTAAGTTGAAATTTAAACATTTGATAGATGACACAGTTATTGATCTTTGATCATTTTGAAATTTTATAGGCATGGAGAATATAAAAAGAAAATGTAATTAAAAACGATGAATTTGAATTCACATCCAATAAAAGAAATTAAGTAGTGTAATAGTGATTAAAATTACATAAGGTGTAACTTAAACCCAACTCTCTCACACACACATATATATATATATATATATATATTCATGCGTTTATCAATTTATATGTTTATGAACATAGAATTTAAAATCCAAAAATATTTTATTAGCCAAACAATTAGCTAAGTACATTAACCCAATGTATTTAGCTTAAATAACATGTTTTAAACATATTTTTTAGAATTTAATTATTTTTCTTGTACTAACTAAACATCAATGCCGGTTTAAGGGATGTCGATATTGGTTTAGTGGCCAGTACTTATATGGTGTTAACTACTTTGATAACATTGACATTCAAAGGTTTAGTAAGGAGTATCCAACTGCAATAATGGGAGATTTAATGGTGATGAAAGACATTTAGTAGTGTGTTAATGGTAATATTTTGCAATGTTGTCTAAATAAGCCATATGATTTCTGGTTGCGATTATAGATGTGAGGTATCCATTAGTGATGTGAGACATCCAATGGTAATTTTACAAGGTGTCTAACAGAAATTAGTCAATATTGTACTGAATGCTATTTCAGTTGGTCAGGGGAACAAAATATTTTGGTATTGGTTAATATCAGTATACCATTTATATATATATATATATAAATATATATATATATATATAAGCAAAACGTTTGACTTTTTATTGACCACTCCTTATTGCATCAACGTGGCTATATAAATTTATGCCATGTATGCCATCTACTCACCGTTTCACATAAAATGTATATATTAAAACAAAAAACTATCATTGAGAAGAAAAGCATCGATAAGACATAGGAAAGAGAATGATAAATCTGAGAAGAAAAGCATCCTTTGACATTGGTCACACCTCTTAACAAACTTTGAAGCGTTCCTCTGCATGTTTGGCCACCAGTATCCCTGTGCCATCGCACGGTGTGCCAATGATCGGCCTCCTATGTGGCTCTCACAAATTCCCTCGTGTAGCTTATCGAGGAGGTTGTCAACTGCCTCAAGATGGACGTAGAGCAAGTATAGGCCCCCAAACGATCTCTTGTATAGTCTCTTTTCTGCTGATAACCAGTACCTGGGAGACTTTTTCCTTATCTTCTCGGTCTCTTTCTTGTCTTCGAGTAGGGTTCCGTTCAAGATGAACGAAGCGATGGGATCCATCCAACTGGGTGAGATAGTTATACTCGATACTCGGCTGCTCTACTCCTAGAAAATGCTGGGAAAATCTATTGACTCCACAGAAATGATATGAGGTATGGATCCCCCGACCGAAGAGGCCAGCATCGCCAGGGAATCTGTATGGTTGTTTTGCCCTCAGGAAATTCAGGTAACCTTTACTGTCCTAAATTGTTCTTGCAATGATTGAGCCGCCTTTAGATATTCTGACATTCTCGAATCCTTCACCTCAAAATCCCCTTGGAATTGACACAAGCAATCGGGAATCTGAACACATCTCCACCTCGGTTGCTCCTATTCTCGCAGCTACTTAGAATCTTGCCAATAAAGCTTCATACTCGGCTTCGTTGTTCAAGTCCCAAAAACCCAACCTCAGGGAATGTTCCATCCTTATGCCCTCGGGGGATTCCAACACTATTCCGACGCCAGAACCCCGAGCATTTGATGCCCCATCTATATATATTTTCCACAGTCGGGGTGAGATTTGATGTACCTTATATGCAACCCCACTTTCTGGAGTGAACTCGGTGACGAAGTCCACAAGCACCTATCCTTTAATTGCACTTCTCGGCCTATATATGATGTCAAAAGATCCCAAGGTGGTTCCCCACTTGGCTATCCTCCCCATGAAGTCCAACCTCCTCAATAGTGCTTGTAACGGGTGTTTGGTCAAGACATACACAATGTGGGCTTGAAAGTACTAAATAAGCTTCCTTATGGCGTGTATCAGTGCCAAAGCTACCTTCTCCAAAGGCAGATACTGAATCTCCGAATCTACTAAAGTTTTGCTCACATAGTACACAGGCCTTTGTACACCACCATGAACTCTGATCAGTACTACGCTCACTGCATGCGCGAACACGGCCAAGTACATATATAGAATCTTCGCCGAGCTCTGGACTAAAAAGGATTGGGGGATTGGCAAGATAAAGCTTTAAACTCTGAAAGGCATTGTCACACTCCTCCGTCCAATGAAAATTCTTCCATTTCCTTAGTAGCTAGAAGAAAGGACGACACCTATTAGTCGACTTGGACACGAATCTGTTTAATGCCGCTATCATGCCCGTGAGCTTTTGAACTTCCTTGGTATTCGTCAGCGAGTTGAGGTGTTGAATTGCGCTTATTTGGTTGGGGGTTAACTTCTATTCCTTAGCAAGTAATTAAGAATCTGAGGAATTTACCTGAACCGACTCCAAATACACATTTTGACGCATTAAGGTGCTGCTTATGTCTTCTCAAGATTCCAAAAACCTCAGCCAAATCTAAAAGATGGTCCCCTGAAACTTTACTCTTAATCACCATGTCGTCTATGTACACTTCCATAATTTTCCCGATCTGAAGTCTGAACATCCATGTCACCATTCGTTGGTACGTGGCTCCAACGTTTTTAAGTCCGAAAGGCATTACCGTATAATGATAGTTGCCTTCGAGGGATATAAATGATGTCTTCTCCTGATTTTTTGGAGCAAGGGAAATCTTATGGTACCCTTGAAAAGCATCTAGGAAGCTCATCCGCGGATGCCCATATGTGGCATCAGCCTGCTAGTCTATCTTTAGGACAAGGAATGGATCTTTTGGGCATGCCTTGTTTAAATCAGTGAAGTCCACACAGAGCCTCCACTTCCTATTTTTCTTCTTCACCACCACTGTGTTGGCTAGCCAGTTTGGAAAAAATACTTCCTTGATAGCACCCGCTCGTTTCAACTTTTCCATCTCTTCTTTCACAACTGCAGCATGAGGCTTGGTAGATTTCCTCAACTTCTGTTTCTTGGGAGGATAGGATGGGTCCACATTTAATCGATGAACTATAAAGTTAGGCTTCACTCTAGGGACATCATACAAACTCCAAGCAAACACATCCAAATTCTGCATCAACAACAGTGAAAGTCCTATTGTTTCTGAGATGGGAAGGCTCTTACCCACTTGAAAATATCTGTCCTGCTCGGGAAGGATGTAGACTTTATCTAATTCTTCTGCATTATCAGCCCTGTTATCTTGGTCGAGGCCCTGTAATTGCTATAATGATGGGGACGAGTCGAGTTGCTCTTTTTGCTTGCCCTCGTGGCAAATTGCAACTATTAAGCATTGTCGAGCCGTATTCTAATCATCCCGTACTACAACTATCCCCTAATCAGTCAAGAATATCACTTTCAAATGCAACGTGGATGATAACTCCTATCGTGTGTATCCATGGCCGAGCTAATATGGCCGTGTATGGGGAGAAGGCATGGACCACGATAAGGTTTACCATTACTTCTTTTCCCTTTGTGACCCAACGTAGTTTGATCTGACCCACCAATATCACCATCTTCCCATCAAAGCCCACTAAAGGTGTGTCATACTTGGTGAGATCTTCGTCCTTTAGCCCCAATCCCTTATACAGGTTGGGATACATAATTTCCACCCTACTCCTTTGATTAATCATTACCCTCTTCATGACAAACCCCCCAATCTAGAGGGTCACAACCAACGCGTCGTCGTGTGGCTACATCGTCCATTCTAGATCTTCGTCATCAAAGGCTATCTTTTCCTTACCCATTCTTGCTTTCTTTTCTAGCTGATTAGCTGGTTCTAACTCTTGCTGTAGTGTAATGCTGATCACCCCCTTACGTCAGCGGATAGCAACACCTGTGTTTGGGGCAGTATGTATGACCTTGATTATACTGAAGGGTGGGGGCATCACTCTTCCTTGGCTGCCAGATGCCTGCCCTGAGGTTCCAGCCCCCTGACTGACCATATACTCCTTCAAGTAACCAGCCTTAGCTAACTATTTCAAATGGTCTTTGAAGGTCCTGCATTGCGCAGTGGTATGCCCTTTCTCATGGTGAAAAGTACAATATAGGTTCTGGTTCCTTCGTGCTGAATCTCCACTCATCTTTCTCGGCCAATTGAAAAATGATTCATGCTTAATCTTCTCCAAGATCCTATGTACAAGTTCCTTAAATGTTAGGTTTACCCCCCTCTCCTCGGGGAATGGGATTTTGTCCCCCCCCCCCTCCCCCCAATGCCTCTCCTCGGCCTTTGCTAATAACTTCCCATCCTATTCTCTCTTTTGTCAGGAAAAGTGATCAGCCCTTTCCCCCGATTCTGCAATTGGTCATTCTCCAATCTTTTATACTCTTCAATACACCTTATCAGCTGATGCATGTTCTCGAGGGGTTGCTTGGTTAACGACCCTTTTAGCTTAGAATCTAAGGGGAGCCCCAATTTAAATGTACTCACGGCCACCTCTTCGTTATTTCCCTCGATCTTATCATATAACTCCTAATACCTATCGAAATAAGCTCGCAGAGTATCTCCATCTCCCATGGTCATGGACAACAAGGCATCATTAGGTTGTGACACTCAGCTACATGTCACGAATCTGGCCCCGAAAACTTGGATCAGTTCTTCAAAGTGGCGGATGGAGCCCTTCTCCAACCCATTAAACTATCACATTATTGTAGGACTGAGGCTAGAAGGGAATACCTTGCACATTAGCTCATCATTTCGGGAGTAAAGAGCCATTAATTGGGTGAAATGATTCACATGCTCCATAGGATCCGTTTTCCCAATATAGTTAGTGGATGAAGGGGGGTGAAGTGACGTGGCATCTCAGTTCTCTCGATCTCCTCAGCAAAAGGGGATTGCAATATCCTCATTAATGCTTGGCTCATTGCATCAAAAGCCATATTAGGATGGCCTTCTGTGTCCCTTCTCAGGGATGTTTGATTCCTATCCCTTGTCATAACTGACCTATCCCTGAACAATCGAGACGGACTTCGTTGGGGTGCTCTTCTCACATGGCTACTCCCACTCCCTGAATTGTCCTCATAATGATGCCTTTCAGTAGGCCTTCCTCGACGTCTCCTCTTGGCTTCAAATTCTAGCTCTCTCACTTGAGCACACAAGTCCTCTAATTCCCGGTCCTTATCACTCTTGTACGACTCTTTCGGTCTATATGAGACAGACTAACTCCCCCCTGGATGACATTGCATGTGAGTCATTCTACGCCTCCAGGTCATTTTAAGGGTAATGCTCCCTCTTACATCCCTCTTGTACTAGCTTGAGGGCTTGAGATGAACCCTCGAGCGGTTGTCCCTCGACCCTACCGAACCTTCACTCGAATGTCACTTTTCCATAAAGCTCCTGTCGTTTACACTCCTAGACCTTCAGCTTGGTGGGCTTTCCCACAAACGGTGCCAATTGTGGTGGCATTTTCCTAACAACCATGGGCTTGTTGGGCTTAAGCCCCCAATTTATTTGTATCTTGGGTTGGGTTTAGCCCACAATGAGAGATTTTTGAAGCTCTTTGAGCTATGATGGACCACACCCTAGTACTATTTTTCTATTGGGCTACCTTGATTTGAGCCTAGCCGAGAAGGCTTCCGAACAGCCAAGCTTCCCTTCTGAAATCTGAGCAAGACCTATGTACCCAAGACTATGTTCTCACCTTTCTCTCATGTATCACTCTCCCAATTTTTGTTCTAACCCTTGATCTTTGCCCCTCCCTTCTAATTTATACCCTTGTTTCAGTGGGTCAGTCATAATGAGGGAATATTCAGTTTGACAGTGGGACCCTCCACCCATGAGGCTTAAGTGATTTCTTAAGTTTTATCCACTATTCCATTGTGTCATGTCACGTATCAGAGTGGGGCCCCATTTCCTGCCGTTGAGGTGACACTCTAGTAACTTGTGCCCAATGCCGAATCCAGTGTTCGGCAGGCGAATTTCCCCAAGGCACTACTTTACATCCTCGCCTCACATGGATGCTTGTTGGAAAGTTTCGCCGAGGTAGGCTCCCTCACCTAGGATGCTTCATCATGCACTCGGCTATTATGGGCCTATCTTGGGCCGAGACAATCCTGAAATGAGCCTAAATTGTTCCAGGGATGGGCCTACTCTTCTCCACCCATAATCAAAAACCCGTATAACACACACTCAATCAATATTCAATAAAATATTGGACATCACAAAGGGTCTTCGATTTGTATAGGAAATTTGGGCTCTTTCCCCCATGGATTTGGGGGATGTACTGATGGAATATGTCCCATCCCTCTACCTTCCAGACTAGAGTGGTACCTTTGGATCTACTACCTTTTGTATCTACTATTCAATATGATCAATCATCATTTAATGTGATAGGTGCCCGTTTGGGATGCACTTATAAACCAAATTATTGTTTATTTTTCTTACTATTTGTGAGTCCCACATAAGTCACTTATTTTATTTAACTTTTACCTTTTATTTTTTATCTATAGTATTTTCAACAAAAATTTATCCCCGAACTTGCTAGACCACTATCTCCTCTTACCTAAGTTTGAGTGTAGGGGACTTGGACCAAATGAACGAGCATGTTGTTTACTAGAAGAATCAACCGTGCCGTCAGCATGCTTGTCAGGTGGGCAAGATATTGGAGTGTTAAACTTGAACGTAATAAATTAATTGAGCTTATGGTCAATGTTCCTCTTTGGTTGGTTATGGAGTGGTGAATCTCATATTCTCTCTCTATTTTTTGTTTTTTTTGGCGATCAAGTATCATATTCTCTTTGGTTCCTAAGATATAGAAAGTGAGGAAGCCAATCAAATCTCACATTCTCTTTGGTTTCTAATGCTGAGTAGATATTTATAATTCAAGGGAAACCAGCAAAGCGTGAAAACTGGCAGATTCTTGAGAGTTTCATTTTCTTCTTTATTGTTTTAGCAACCAATGTACAAATGAAGCTTTGTTATGTTTTCTTGTTTTTGTCTTTTTTTTTTTTTTTTTGGGAAAAAAGATGGAAGCTTTGTTTAGCTGCAAATGAAAAGGATGAAGACTAGGTCCTCTACTCAAATGCTAGGCAATATTTTTAATTCTTTCATCTTTTTAGAAAGGGATTTGGTATCTATAATCTTGGGTGAAAAAGAACTTGGGTGCAAGAATAAAATGGAGTGGTCCAATGGAATCCGCGTCCCACCCCACCCCCAATGAAGGTTGTTAAATCTTCATGTCGCCAACGCTCTTTCAACCAATGAATTTTTGTGACGACAAAAATCATGTGGTGGTGCATGTGTAGGTGTAGCCTTTAAAAAAAAGTTAAAGTTTTTTTTTTTTTTTGGTAAATAAAAAAAGTTAAAGTTGGCACTTTGAAATATTGAACCATAAAAGTATGACAAAACAAATCCTTCAAACAGTCCTATCGAGGAAACCCCAACAATCACGTGTCAAATTCGCATATACTACTTCTACTTGCACCCAAACTTTTCTATCTTGGACCACACGTAGTGTAGACTTGGTTGAATTTGAAACCCATCTTCATTTCATAATCCTAATTTCTTCATCCACTTTAAAGTTATCATTCGATTAGCTTAACTAGTCAAATTTATTTTTATTGAATAAAAGAATAAAATATATGCAATTCAATTTTCGCTTACACAAAAAATCAGTTGATATCTTGATCTAATGATATAAAAAATACATATAATAAACATTGCAATACTATCCTATTAAAAAAAAAGGTAAAAGTTGCCAAAATAAGCACGCGAGCGCTCAGTAGTTGGCGGTAATGCTATAATAATATGAAGAACGTGACCAAATCAGAGGCAATATGCTTCAGTCCTAATTTTCTTTGCCCACAGCTTTAGCTTGAATCACTTTGGCACATTTCTTTGCCCTTGAAAGGCAATGAAATATCCACATGACATGGTATGGCATGTAGTTTTCAGGTCTTTGAAGCGGAAGAGGCAAAGTCATGTGGTGGTCAAATTCAAAATTTTCTGATGGAAGCATAGCCCCATCAAAATTTCCAGGTGAATGAGGAGCCTTCAGATTAAATATTGTCCAAGATCTAGGCAGGATATGGTTGACTGATGGGGCATGAAAAAATTATCATCTATAAAATAAATTAAATCAGAGTATGTGTAGCATAAAATCATGTGAAGAAACTTGGAAATATTGACCACTTCCATCTATTCAAATAAAAAATTTATACAATGGTGTTGGGTAAGCACAATTTAGGCGATGAATATTAGTATATTCTGTTTATTTATTAATTATTTGTTTTGTTTTATCCTTTTCTCTTGCTGAATTTTTTATTTGTTCTCTCTGATTTGTTACGGAAGTACCAGTCAGTCAAGCGTGATTGAGTGATTTACAGGGCACTGAAAGTAAATACTTCCTTCACGGAAAAAGTTTAGCATAAATACAATTTACAGGGCTAACTGTTTTGGCATGTAATATATAGTATACAATCTAAAATTCATATTTCAGATTCTCAAAAAAATAAAATAAAAAATCGTCTTTCACTTATCGATTATGTTAATTTCTTATTTATTAATTATATCAATTTAGTCCTTGAAATTTTTGCAAATGATTCAATGTTATCTTTATCCTATTTCATTTTAGAAATAGATTCTTTTTCTTTTTCTAATAGAAAGTCATTTTCTTGAATTTTTTTTTTTTATAAATTTAGTGATTTGACCTATAATGATAGTTATTAAACCCAATTTGGACATTGACCTGATCTATGAGTCAAGTCATTGATTTAACGGTCGAACCGTAGGGCTAAATAAAAAATTTTAAAAATTTTAAAATAAATAAATAAATAAATATATACATAAAAGTTTGAGAAATCATAACATAAATATGTAAATAAAAAAAAAAAAGGCTAAATTAAACTGGCCATTATAATTGTGGGTGCTCGAGGATCGAGGATGAAGTTGAAGAGTTGCAACATTGGTGTGAGGATGCCACGGACCATGGGCCCGAGGAGGAAAGCTACCCGAGGAGAGGAAGAAGTGAGTCAAGGTACTCTAAGGCATTCTAAGTAAAGCTTGAGTCTGAAGAAAGAGAGAGTTAGTGGACATCAAGGAAGCTTCTGGTCCGGTATGGCCTGTTGCATCCGCATTAAATGGTAGGTAACAGTTTTATTAGCCACATTGATGATGAAGTGACCTAAACAGTGTAAGTCATAGCTAAGCATATTCCTTCCACCACCTTCTTCAGATGTTAAAAGCAACAAGTGTCATGAAAGGAGGGATGTTAGGTGAGAATGGATGGTTGAGATATGATGGAGGTAGAAGTATATAAGGAAAAGAAGGTGCATTGGAAAAGGGATCGAGACACAAGTATCAAAAAAGAGAAAAAAGATTAGAAGAACACAGAGAGGAGAGAGTGAACAGTGCCATTTTTCTGTATAGCATCGACCTCCTCGAGCTAACTTAGAGGAGGAGCTTAGCTCATCTATTCAATAATATAAGACCTTTCCCCCTTATTGCCATCCTCGGGCAGAGCCCCCTCTTGTTGTTTGTTTCCCTCTCTTACAAATTTATTGATTTGGGCCAAGACTGGACTGTACCATTCACTGCTTAAAGTGGGCTTGGGCCGTTGGATCTTTTGGTCCTTACAATTGGCGCCGTCTGTGGGAACAACAGAGTGTGCTGGATCTAATCTGAGTGTCCATGGCTAATGTAGGCCAAGATAGGGAGGAATCGGTTGGTCTGCAAGGGGAGAACCAGTTTGTTAACCTAGAACGAAGAAGAGATAGGCAGCATGCACCGAGTGTTATGGTAGAGTCTTATAATACTGAGCGCACTGAACGGAGTCATTCAAGGCCTATGAGCCAGGTCTTGCATGATCAGGAGACAAGGAAATTGCAGCTGGAAATTGATCACCTGTGTAGAAGGCTGAAGCGCAGGGAACGTGTTAGAAGGAGTCCATCCTCCCCACCAAGTGATGGTTCTAAGGGAAGCAAAGACAGTTCATATCATCACAGGTCTAGAACTCCATCTAGTGAGTCTTACTCAGCTTCTTCGCGTTGAGACAGGTTGGACGAGAGCAGTAATAAACGTGAGAAAAGGTCTTCCCACCATGGTATGGGAAACGATACAATGAGTAAAGCCCTAAGGCAAATTTCTAGGTCATCCTTCATTAGGAGGATTAACAAGGCAAAACTTCCTCAGCATTTTTCTCAGTCGACGTTTACCATTTACAATGGGAGAACCGATCCAGTGGAGCATGTGAGCCACTTTAATCAGAAAATGGCGGTCCACGCCAACAATGAGGCTCTTATATGGAAAGTGTTCCCCTCTAGCCTAGGACCCGTAGCAATGCATTGGTTTGACGCCTTGGAGGAAGGGTCAGTGGGGTCTTTTGAGGAGCTAACAAGGGCGTTTGGGGCCAAATTTATAACATGCAGTAGGGTCCCCAAACCATTAGACTCGTTGCTGTCTATGTCGATGAGGGAGGGAAAGACCCTCAAGACTTACTTGGATAGATATTGGGAAACATATAATGAAGTTGATGGAAGCTTTAAGGATGTGGCCGTGAGGACTTTTAAGGTTAGGCTCCTCGCCGAGAACGAGTTGAGGAAGTCATTGACAATGAAATCTGCTTCGAACATGCGCTAACTCATGGATCGCATAGATAAGTATAAACGGGTGGAGGAGGACCAGGTGCAGGGAAAAGGGAAGGCTAAGATGTTCCCGAAGAAGAGGGATCCTCGAGGAGGGGGATACCAAGGTAATCGCCCCCGAAGGGAGTTTTCTAATCAAACGTCACCCTCGGGAACTCAGTTGGTAAACTCATTGTTTAAAGAACCAGTGTATCAGATACTGGAGAAAATCAAGAGTGAGCCTTATTTTAAGTGGCCTAATAAGATGGGCAAGGACCTATCCAGGAGAAACCAAAACCTCTATTGCCACTACCACCAAGACCGAGGGCATACTATGGAGAATTGTAGAACCCTGCGGGACTACTTGGGCCAATTGGCGAAGGTTGGGAAGCTCAACCAGTTTCTACATCAGTCTCCCGGACAGTTTGGTCATGCGGCAACTGAGTTTCACAGGGATAGTGGTCCTCAGCCAGCGTTGGGCATTATCAACGTGATCTTTGCCATGCCAGGGAATAGTGGGGGCTCGGGTGCTGGGGTTATGTCTATGAATGGGGGTTGTGACTTGGAGGCCGATGATCGGGCTCCCAAGAAGGCTAGGCTGGTGATCACCCCTACTCTGGGCTTCTCGGAGGAGGATAAGGAGGGAACCCTCCAACCACATGATGACGCTCTGGTGGTCACCATTGGGATTGGGGGCTATGACGTAAAGAGGGTGCTAGTTGATCAGGGAAGCGGAGCAAAGATTATGTACCCTGATTTGTACAAAGGACTAAACCTAAAGCCCAAGGATCTGGAAAGGTACGACTCACCGTTGATGGGCTTTGGCGGTAGGATGGTGGTTCACCGAGGAAGGATAAGGTTACCCGTATGAGCCGGGGACGAGGAAGTACAAGTTGACTTCATTGTGGTAGAGGCGTTTTCCCCCTACACGGCTATCTTGGCCAGACCCTGGTTTCGCGCTATGGGTGCCGTATCCTCGACCCAACATTTAAAGGTTAAATATCCTACTCAGGGGAGAGCGGGAGAGTTGGTGAGTAGCCAAGCTACAGCTAGGCAGTGTTTGGTGTTAGCGATCATGCGGCAGCCTTTAAATCCTGCTGTCGTGACGAAAGATCCAGCCCCCTAGCAACTAAAGGGCCTCGCGGAGGGGTAGCAAATCGAGTCATCGGAGGAGTTGTCCGAAGGGCTAGAGAAAGTGATAATAGGACAGGATCAAGAGCAATATTTCCAGGTGGGATCCTAGTTGCCATTATTGGAAAAATCAGAGTTAGTGGAGTTTCTGTAGGCTAACCTCGATGTCTTCGCGTGAAGTACTTATGATGTTCCTCGGATTGATCCGGGGTTTATATGTCACCAACTGAATGTTAATCCCGAGGCTTTGCCACGTAAACAGCCTCATCGGCGATCATCTAAGGATTATGCCAAGGCAATAAGGATAGAGGTAAACAAGTTGAAGCAATCGGGAGCCATTAAGGAGATCTTCTATCCCGAGTGGTTGGCCAATACCGTGGTGGTTAAGAAGAAGAGTGGGAAGTGGCAAGTCTGTGTAGACTTCATAGATTTAAATAAAGTTTGCCCAAAAGACCCCTTCCCCATTCCTAGAATTGATCAGCTGGTGGATGCCACGGTGGAACACCCTCGGATGAGTTTCTTGGACGCCTTTCAGGGTTACCATCAGATACCCTTGTCATTGCTTGATCAGGAAAAGACGGCCTTTCGTGCCCCCATTGGGAATTATCACTATCGGGTTATGCCCTTTGGCCTCAAAAATGCAGGATCCACGTACCAGCGAATGGTGACATGAATGTTCGAGTCATAGATTGGGAGGAATATGGAGGCCTACATTAATGACATGGTAATAAAGAGCAGGTAGGTGGAGGAGCATTTGGCCGACTTGGGGGAGACATTCTCAGTCCTAAGAAAGCATAAGCTCCGCCTTAACGCTGCCAAGTGTTCTTTTGGCGTGAGCTCAGGAAAATTCCTGGGTTACATGATCACTCACCGCGGGATTGAGGTCAACCCTGAGCAGATTAAGGCTATTAACAGCTTGCACCCTCCTCGGAACCCCAAAGAGGTGCAGAAGTTGACTGGAATGGCTGCAACTTTGAACAGGTTCATCTGCCAATCTGCAGACAGGTGTCGTCCCTTTTTCCAACTCCTCCATAAGTGGAAAGATTTTCATTGGACTCAAGAGTGTGTAACAGCTTTCGAGGACCTTAAACAGTATTTGTCCAATCCACCAATACTTTCCAGGCCCGAGAAGGAGGAAGTGTTGTGTGCATACCTAGCAATCACGAATTACGTTGTTAGCCTCGTCCTGGTCAGAAACAAGGACGAAATACAGAGGCCCGTCTACTATGTTAGCAAATCCTTATAGGAGGTTGAGACGCGCTATCTGCCTTTAGAGAAGGCGGTGTTGGCCATAGTGCATGCCACTAGGAAGCTTCCTTATTACTTTCAAGCCCACACTATTGTGGTGCTCACCCAGCTCCCTTTGCAAGCTTTGTTGAGGAAATCAAATTATACTGGCAGGATTGCTAAATGAGGAACTAAGCTGGGAGCCTATGATGTAAAGTACATGCCGCGGACCGCCATGAAAGGACAGATCCTAGCAGACTTTGTAGCAGAGTTCACTGAGGGTACCCCCGAGAAGGAGGAGGCAGTTATGGGGATATTGATCATTTCGGCCACTGTTGTTCCCCCGTGGGAAGTTTATACTGATGGAGCTTCTAACCGAAAATGAGTAGGAATAGGGATTGTGTTGGTCAATCCTGAGAAGCTGATAGTGGAGAAATAGTTACGACTGGGATTCTTAGCCACTAGTAATGAGGCCGAGTACGAGGCCTTGTTAACAGGAGTAGCCATGGTCAAATAGTTAGGTGGAGAGGTGGTGGAATTGTACTCTGATTCTAGACTGGTCGTGGGCCAAGTCAATGGAGAATTTGAAGCTCTAGACGAGAGGATGCAGAGGTATCTTGTTAAGGTGCAGAGCGCTCGGGCCCAGTTCAAGGGTTTTGTATTGAAGCAAATCCCCAAGGGACAAAACTCTCATGCAGACTCTTTGGCAATGTTGTCCACTTTGCTAGAGTCAAGTCTTCCTCGGGTTGTTATTGTTGAGGATATGGACAGCTCAAGTCTTACAAGAGTACCTTTTGTAGGAGTGTACAACCTCCGTGTGGGGCCGAGCTGGATAGAGCCCATAGTAACTTTTTTGAAGCAGGGATTGTTGCCTGAAGACAAGTGTGAGGCAGAGAAGGTACGGAGAAGTGCCTCTCACTACTAGCTATCTGAGGAGCAAAAGTTGTACAAGCGCTCTTACTCAGGACCATATTTATTATGCGTACATCCAGAAGCGGTAGAGCCCTTGTTAAAAGAGTTACATGAAGGCATATGTGGGAGTCATACAGGAACAAGGTCTTTAGCTCATAAGGCCCTCACCCAGGGGTACTGGTGGCCTAGCATGCAAAAAACCTCTCAGGATTATGCAAAGAAGTGTGACCAATGTCAGAGGTATGCCCTAAATATTTATCAGCCAGAAGGAATACTGAATCCATTGTCTAGCCCTTGGCCATTCGCTCAGTGGGGCTTGGATATAGCGGGACCCTTTCCCCGAGCTATAGGGAACCGAAGATGACTCCTCGTTGGCACGGACTACTTTACCAAGTGGGTGGAAGCCAAGCCCCTTGCCAATATCAAGGATGTGGATGCTAAGAGGTTTATCTGGAGGAACATTGTCACCAGGTTTGGAGTTCCTCACACTCAGATCTCAAATAATGGTCTTCAATTTGACAGTAAAGCCTTCCGAAGATACTACGGGGAGTTAGGGATTAGGAACGGGTATTCTACACCTGCTTATCCTCAGGAGAATAGGCAGGACGAGGCCACCAATAAGGTTATAGTGTCTGGGCTGAAGAAAAGGTTGGATGACGCTAAAGGAAAATGGGTGGATGAACTGCCCCACGTGTTGTGGACCTATCGTACCACACCCCGAAGATCAACGGGGGAGACCCCTTTTTCAATGACTTATGGGACAGAGGCAGTGATTCCCCTTGAATCTGGATTCCCAACCTTGAGAACTGATCAGTTCAATGCTGAAGAGAACAACTGTTTACTCCTAAACAGCCTGGATGTGGCCGAGGAAAGAAGAGATGTGGCAATGGTAAAGATGGCATATTACCAACAAAAACTTAAGCAAAGGTATAATAAGGGGGTGAAGTCCAGGCCATTGGCTCCTGGAGACCTGGTCCTGAGGAAAGTGGTGAGGACAGCCAAGAACCCTGCTTGGGGCAAGCTGGGCCCTAACTGGGAAGGGCCATATAGGATCATTTCCATTGCTAGCATTGGGGCTTACTACTTGGAAGATTTGGATGAAAATATAATTTCTCGCCCTTGGAATGTAAACAATCTACGACGTTATTATTAATAATAATTTCTATTACCATTCATATCTTGCTTGGTTATATCTTATTATGGATGTGTTTGCTGAGACAATTAGTCTGTTAAATATTCTAAGTGTTAAACAGAACCTAGGCATTGTCTGGCTCCTCGGGTCATAAGCCTAGGGTAAATTAACATTGCAGAAAATGTTTTAAGTGTTAAACATAACCTAGGCCTTGTCTAACTCCTCGGGTCACAGGCCTAGGGTAAATTAACATTGCAGAAAATGTTCTAAGTATTAAACAGAACCTAGGCCTTGTCTGGCTCCTCGGGTCACAAGCCTAGGGTAAATTAACATTGCAAAAAATGTTCTAAGTGTTAAACAGAACCTAGGCCTTGTCTGGATCCTCAAGTCACAAGCCTGGGGTAAATTAACATTTTACGGGAAACGTTCTAAGTGTTGAGTGAAAATTAAGTCTTAAGTATCTCCTCAGGATTTGGTACCCTTGCTAATGGATTCGCTGTGGGATTCCAAGTCCAAGTTAAGGTAAGTATTAGTTGAAATTCTTCCTAAAGTTCTATGAATCAGTCTCTTAATTGTAGTTCAAATCATTATAGATTATATAGAGGGATACAGAAATTCCCCAAATAACTTATAAGTTAGTATGTTGATATGGTTATTAAGAAAAAGCAGTCCCGTAAGATATAAATTGACAAGTATGAATTGGCTGATTAAAGAAACAGTAAATAAATTCTAAATCCTCTTTATTAATTTGCTAAGAGTTAAGTACAAAATGGGAGGCATCAGATGCACTTTGGCCTATTACAAAATTGACTATGTATTTCCTAATCTAAGACTAAGCTACGCGAAGGGCTCCTTTTCCTTCACTCCCTTTTTCTCCTATTCCCTCTCCTTCTTCCTCCTCTTCAGTTGTGACACTTCAACCACTTCTTCTTCAGTCTCCACGTTTAGCGCCTTTGTTGGAGGTGGCAGTTCTTTTTCCTGTTCTTTGCCCTTAGCTGAAGTGGAAGAGGAAATGAAGGCAGGCTGGTTCGAGGAGACGGGGGGAGCAGAGCTGGGATCTGCTGGAGGCTGTTGGGAGGTGGGTGCCAAATGCAGTGCCGGGGGGTAGTAAACCTTATCCGAAGCCTTGAGCTCAGATTCGGTACTGACCCTAATGGCGTTTAGAGCTTGGCCCCACACCTTCAGGTAGAAGGCTTGAGTAACATCCCTGAGTTGGGCAGTAAGACTTTCAGCTGTCTTAGTTATGCCCGCATCATAGGCTGCCTGCTCGGCCTTGGCCATTTCAGCCGCTTTATCATCCAGCTTCTTCTTCGTTTGCTTGAGCTCCACCACCGTCATAGCCATTTTATTTTCGGCCTTCTTATGGGCCTCCAAGGCGTCAACCACCTGCTTCTCGTAGCCCTTAAAGGCGGACTTAGCATTCCTGCGAGCCTTCTCCACTTCAACTAGCTGGGCAAGAGTCTCATTGAGCTTCTTGTCCGTGTCCGCGTGGGCCCTCTCGGCAGCCTCCAACTTATTCTTGGCATCCCTAGCCATGTCCAGGGAATGGTCTACCCATTCCTCAGCCATGAAGGCAGCTTGGACAGACTACACAAAAAAAAAAAATGCATAAGTGTTATACAATGCATATAGGGTCTTGTGAAGCAATCAAATGGGAGCAGTCATGTACCTTAGCCAAATCTTGTTTCAGGGTGAGGAAGACTTCACACTTCCTAAAGGATCTCAACTCCTCCATATCTCCTAGAAAACATAATGCCTTTTCCAAGCACTCAGCCACCAGGCCTGAGTTGCCCTTTTTGGGGTCCCTCAGGTTGGTATCATCCAACGCTGGATTTCCTGAGCTCAGGGTAAAAATGGTCCTCCAGATGGAGGCCTTCTTCGATTGGTCCCCCCCCCAACCTCTTTAGAAGTCCTAGTGGAGGCGGACTTCTTTGGTTGCCCTTTTCCAGTCCGCGCTTCTTTAGTTGGGGGCTAGTGGGAGGATTGTGCAACCTCCCCCTCCTCGGCACCCTCAGCGCTCTTGCCTCCTTGGGCCCTCTTCCTTTTCTTATCTTTGGCGTCAGCGGAGGATGCGTGCGTAGTGGCCGGGGTGGGTGGTCGGGGCACCACCGCCACGGCTGGGGAAGAGCCCCTAGCGTGGGCCGTGAGTAGGGCAAACAGGTCTAGGGTCTTCTCTTCGAAACCCATGTCTTCCGAGGTACAAGCTTATGATGAGCTAGGAGCGTCTTTGTGGTAGAAAACCTCGAAGTCTTTGTCTGTCACTTCTTGAACAGACTCGGGCGTGGACTCCTTGTCTTCGTTGTCGGATGGGAGAGTCAACTCTTGGGAGTAGAGCAGTATGGCAACTAGAGGGGCTGGAATCTGGGTTTCCTGAGTCCTTTCCGAAGGAGGTTCAGACAACAAGAATCCTGGGACTGCTACGTCGATTAAAGCCAAGCGAAGGTCCCTGGCTTTAAAGACGTTCTTCGGACTTTGGAAGCGTTTGGTGGACAGCTTATAACCAAGGATGATGTGAGCTGCTTGAAGTTGTCTGTCCTTGTATAGGAAGATCTCTGCCTTGAGAATTCTGTTTAAATCCTTAAAATTCACCAAGTGTTTGGCTGGGGCGGTGTGGTATTCGTCTACCAGATAAGACAAAAGGGGTTGTTAGTAAAAAGGGAAGAAAGAAAGAAAACGTTGACACTAACAAGGCTGTGTAAAATCCTATGTGTGACCTCGGTCCTCGGGAACACTACCTGGTTCCCCTTCTTGGGTAAGGCAGTGCATTCCATCGGGCCAGTCTTCCAAGATAATGAGCAAATCCTCGTCCATGCCTTTGCTTGAGTCAGGTAGGCAGGCAGGAGATTAATCTAACGGCGGGAATCCTACACTTCATGTAGTATTTAGTTTTTTCCCCTTTCTGGCAGTCGTATACCCAGTTTACATCATGCCAGGTGAGTTTAGTCCCCATTCTCCGGTTTAATGCATCTACACACCCGAGGATCCTAAAGATATTTAGGGAACATTGGGTCGGGGTTAACCTATAATTTGTTAGATAGTCCCTAGTGACCCTCCCTATAGGAAGTTCCATCCCGCCTTCAATGAAGGCGATCATAGGAATGACCACGGATTCGGGAGGTCTATTTAAGACCAACCACTCACCTCTTCGTAGTGTTGGATTTCAACACTGTTAGGAACCTATATTGTGCCCTAAAGACTGCCCTAGCCTCGGCAGTGTCCACTAACTTAGCGTATCTACCCATGGAGTTTTGTGGTGTGAAATGTTAAACTTGTGAAAAAGAAGAAACAGGGAAATCAACACACCTATGAGTGAACGCAAAATGTGCTCCTTGGGAGGTTTCTTCAAACTTAGATCACCAGAATGTTCAAAATGAACCTCAGCCAACTTCAAGTTCTCCTTTTATAGGAGTGAAAAAGTGAGAGGTAAATTTCCCGCCCATAAATGAGGGGGAATGAGGACCGTAGGATCTTGATCGAGCCGTAGAACGTGGGGAGACAAGCAACCGCCTGACGCCATAAATGTGAGATCGTGGATTCCGAAGCATCAGGAGCGTGCAGAAGACAGGTGAAAGGACGTTAATACGTGGGAACACATATGGCACGTGCATAGTTTGCCTGTGAGACTAAAACTTCGTTTTTGCCTCGTAAACAAATAGCGAACGTTTTAGAGGGCTATTGTGGGTGCCCAAGGACTGAGGATGAAGTTGAAGAGTTGCAACATTAGTGTGAGGATGCCATGGACCACGGGCCCGAGGAGGGAAGCTGCCCGAGGAGAGGAAAAAGTGAGTCAAGATACTCTAAGGCATTCTAAGTGGGAGCTTGAGTCTGAAGAGAGAGAGAGAGAGAGTCAGTGGACATCAGGGAAGCTTCTGGTCCAGTATGGCCTATTGCATCCGCATTAAATGGTAGGCAACAGCTTTATCAGCCGCATTAATGACAAAGTGACCTGAACAGTGTAAGTCATAGCTAAGCAGATTCCTTCCACCACCTTCTTCAGATGTTAAAAGCAACAAGTGTCATGAGAGGAGGGATGTTAGGTGAGAATAGATGGTTGAGATATGATGGAGGTAGAAGTATATAAGGAAAAGAAGGTGCATTGGAAAAGGGATCGAGACACAAGTATCAAAAAAGAGAAAAAATATTAGAAGAACATAGAGAGGAGAGAGTGAACAGTGCCATTTTTTTGTATAGCATCAACCTCCTCGGGCTAACTTAGAGGAGGAGCTTAGCTCATCTATTCAATAATATAAGCCCTTTCCCCCTTATTGTCATCCTCGAGCAGAGCCCCCTCTTGTTGTTTGTTTCTCTCTCTTACAAATTTATTGATTTGGGCCAAGACTGGACTGTACCACTCACTGCTCAAAGTGGGCTTGGGCCGTTGGATCTTTCGGTCCTTACAATAATTTTAAATCAAGATTTCATAATAACATAGTTTTTTTTTTTTTTTTTTTTTTTTTTTAGAATGTGAGTTTTGGAGGTAGGCAGACAAACAAAGAAATGCATTTTTTTTTTTAAATTTTATTATGTTTTCTTATCTTTAAATTATCATATTATAACACATTAGACACTAAGGAAGTCAGTAAAGTGGACCTATAGATGTAATTTTACAAATTTCACAAACCTAGTATGATGATAAAAACCATTTGAATTACACAGGTTGCCATAAACCCACCGAGTTAGACTAAGTCTTGCGTAGAAACAATCCATTTAAACACCCAAACCGGTTAGGTGCCAAGTTTATGGTCCGACCGGCCATTCTAGGTTTAATAACTATGCCTATAATTAACTTTAGCTTCTTTTTTATATATATAACTTTAATACATAATACTGGTATTGGTAGTCATTTCAATTTGGCTATTGGAATGAAATGTGTATTTTCATAAACATGAAATCAAAATTTTGATAATTTAAAAAATTAGTTCACTCACAAATTTTAGTTTATATAACCATTGTTGATCCACACAAAGGTGGGCTGACAGCCCATAATATAAGTAGTCCATGGTCTAAATAATGGGCCTCACATTGAGCTTGAAAAATGAAAACTTAGGGTTGAGCCGTACGTATAAAAACAAACAAGGAGTTTTACAGCTATTTCTTTCAAAATAAAAATTTTTATTAAAAAAAAAAAAAAAAAACCCTGATATTAGGTGGCAACTACCCAACTAAATGCAAAATGCATTACCTACCTCAAAAAAAAAAAAAAAAAAAAAAAAAAAAAATGCCAAATGCATTTCCAAATACACAACCTCACAGAAATGCTCTTACTACATCCGGGAATGCATTCCTGTAGTAAATTATACAACTTGCATTTGAACCCTACTGTAGCAAGTTTTATAATTTCTTTGCTTTTTTTTATTCTTTCTCTCTCCCAGTGTTGGTATGGCCGTGTGGGGTTCTTTTTTTTTATAAAGTTGTTAGTGTGGGTTTTAATATATTTTTTTAATGGGATGGATTCTAAAATAAAGACCAGGATGTGGGATGTATTGTTTAAGTGAGAATGTAAATAGATAAAATGATTTTTTGGGGAGGTAAAATAAATTTTTTTGCATTCTTGAATGGGAATGCTGAGCTAAACTCGAATTAGAATATTTGACTTTGAGCCATTCTCAAACTTAGTGGTTAAAAATAAGAAAATTATTAAGATTTAAATGAATCTTATGTGGCTTGATTAATGTGTATAATTTTTTTAATAGTCTATTAATTTTGAAAAAAATATTAAAGTAACAAACTTTTCAAAAATTGTTAACGTGGTAGGTGGTTATTGGTAAATAAAAAAAAGTGATGTTAGGGGTGAATTCAAATAAGAATCGGTAAGAATTTGCCACATCAACAATTTGTAAAAATATTGTAAAATAATTTATACTTGTAGCATTACTCTTGATTTACAATAGTGTTTTGTGACTTTCAGTGACAAGAAAACTCCAATGTTAGCATTATACTATTATCAACCAAGTTGGACTATTCCTTTTCATTTTGTTATGAGATCACCATTTTGGGTATTAAACAATAGCTTGTGTTAATTTCCTGAACCTTATTATAATTATTGAACTCAGATTTTCATAATCTTGTTTTGTTGGCCTTTTTTGCCAAACAACATGATTTTTGGAAATATTTAAGAAAAAAGCATAAGGTCAAACTTATTTAGTTATGTAACATGTTTTTTGGAACTCGAGTTTAACAAATTCAAGTTTCAAGCATTATGGCAATTTGATCAAACATAATGCTTGAAACTCGAGTTCCAAAAATATGCTATATAACTAAATAAGTTTGGTCAGATGCTATTTAGCAAAATTTTCTTGTTTTGTTTCTCCTGTGAAGGCCACAACTGCTGCTATTTATACTTCTAAGAAATCCGACATCCCTTATATATTGTGCTTTATATCCTCTCTTTTTTGGTAGGTCTTGCTTAAAGGCATTTCTATAAGTTGCATCTTCCTGAACAAATTCAAGAAATTTTATCTCATATTGGCTGGTAACAGTTGCAGCCATGGCAAGATGCAAACACCAGCAGATGAAATATTAGCTAAATGATCAATGCTTGTATAGAAATGGATAAGATGCCACAGACTGTTAATTATACTTAAAATTATATCCAGTTTGATCTCATATATTTTCCCTGGTCAGCTAGAAGTCTAGAACCATATTAATTACAAAAAAAAAATCCCAACTTCAAAACCCTGCGTACAAGAAAAATGATTCAGAAATTTTTACCCTGCATGGCAGGGCTTCTGCAACAAACACCCTTCATAGGGAAAGAACACTTGAACTCAGCGTCTTTCCTCAAAACAAAGCATACACTTGATTTTATTTGGATTATGGACCGCTCTTGAAGAATGAACGTCACTATAGTTGAACGTCACTATAGTTGAGATGGGTAGTAACTTTGCCAATCAGCTATTTCTCTTTGATCATTCTCACTACAATTAAAATGGGTGGTGTCTATGTCAATCAGCTACTCCATAGTTCCCCCAACCATGTTAACCTCTGTGACCACAGGCATGGATACATTGTCCACAACTCCATTTCCACTATTTTCCTTAACAAACTTCTTGCGACAATTTCGTGAAAGATGCCCTTTCTTGCCACAATTGTGGCAGACTAAGGGCTTTCCATCCATTTCTTGTTCCCGCCTATTCCATCGCATGTTTGGAGGCTTTATATTGGGTCTAAATTTCCAGACTTGATTGCCTAACAGATTAGAAGAATCTCCTTGCTTGCCTTGGTTGCGAGTCTCTTCCTCAATCCTCAAATGATCCATCAATTTATAGAAAGGTAGATACTCCTCACGCATCACCTTGATGCAGAAGTCCTTCCAAGATGGGGGAAGTTTGGAAATGATGACACTGACATGAAAGTTCTCTTCAATCAACATTCCAGCTGCAACAATAGAGTCAGCAATGCTATTGAATTCAAGAACTTGTTCAACTATAGGCCTTTCTTCAACCATCTGGAAATCAATGTACTTTTTAACTTGAGATCTCTTGGTTCCAAATTCTTCATAAAGATAAACTAACTCAAGTTCTTTCCACAGTTCTTTAGCAGTCCCAGCTCTCTTAGAGTATTTGTAAAAGAGAGGGTCAGATAGAGAGCTCAAGATGTTGCGACGACAAATGTAGTCATCTTTGACCCACTTTTGTTCATCAAGTTTTGCTTGAGCAATTTCTTCAGCGGTTGCTTCTGGGCTTAGAGTAACACTGGGGCATGGGTCGGCGAGTACATATGAAATCTTTAATTGCGTTAAGAAAGATTCCATCTGCCGTGCCCAGCAATGGTAATTCTTCCCATTGAAACGGTCAGTCTCAAAAGGAACTTCATGGGGAGCAATATCACTCACTGTATTAGACAGATCTTCAATTTGTTTTCCATCAAGTTGGGATCTACATTTTATTGATTAGATAATTCAATTAGTAAATATTACTACGGCATGGCATGCTTGAGTACACACACACACACACATATATACATATTTTAAATTGAGAATGAGTCACATTCATCCGGAGGGTCTTGAACCTCCCTCCACCTTGCTCTTAATTACAAGGGAGGGTGCTGTTTTAGCTAAAGCTATGCTCTAAGCACATATTATGCTATCTTTTGCTTAGAACAACATTATTTACAGTTTAATAACAGATTTGTGGACCTCAAATTCTAATTCATGAAACCATGCAGTTTCTCTACCTAATGGGAGAAATTTTTTGATGAGTTTTATGACAATCTATATTCAAAAGACCATGACACGAACCTAAAACTCTAACAAGGTGCTCTCACCTTAACTTCAGTTCCATCTTAATAACAGCGTCCTCTATAGCAGGGACATTCTTTCTGAAGACTGACCATTGTTCAGGTGACAAACTAATTCCTGAAATACGACAGTACAGACAAAAGTTTGGAACATAAAAGCACTGCATTACAAACAAAGCATTGAGAAAAGAAAATGCAACCAATTGATAAAATGTTTAAATTAGAATCAACAAAAATTTGTAATCAAATTTATTTCTTAGATAAGTAGTAATCAAATTTGTACCTTATTAAAAAACTAAACACACAATTTATATCAATAATCAATGAGGACCAAGTGCCCAAAGATAATCAAAGGCATTGAGGCCGTGTGTGTGACCCTGGGGGGTAGAGAGAAAAAATGGATAAGGTCAACCAATTAATAAAAGGATACCAAAACTTTGCACACTACCTCAGCAACATCACACAGGAACTAGCATTGAAAGCAGAACATAAACTGTACCGTTGTTTTCTATTGTAGCATAGCACATAAATGAAGAGTACTTTATAACATGAAAGAGTTATTTCTTCAAGTGCTAAGAAGTAGTGCACATTGCACTGGGTATAATTAAACAAAATAGCTTAGAATATAGACTGTCATCAGTTAAACTTCTGTGTAAACATTCCATCTCATTTCCCATATAAAATATAATTTTATTTAATTGCGCAAGGAAGATATATTTTAATTCTCTCAACAGCAAGGAATAACGATAAATTCAAATGACGATTATATTACAGCAAACATATCAACAAGCAAAGACTACAAAGCAAACAGATTTATTAGAAGCAAAGAAGAACAGGTATAACAATATGTTTATCTTTCACCTTTGGCAGCAGGAAGCTGCTTTCCATCCTTCTCATAGAATTCCCTGATTGATACCAAAGCTTTCCCTCTGAAATCTGAAATTACCACATTCCTCTTGTTTGATAGCTGAATCAAACCAACTGCCATTAACTTAAGAGCATTGACAATAAATTTAAAAAATAAAATAAATGAAAACTATGGTTCACAACAGGTTTGGATCCTATCCGATTCCAAACATAATTGGAGATGTCCAGTAATACTAATCACGCAATATTTTAAGTCACATTACACACTTGTATTTTTTCTTTCTTTTAAATTTGTTTTTATGTTTTTTCGTATGTCTGGTGAGTGACCAATGATAAATTTGATTCTGGAGCTTGCCAGGAGTTAAAATTCCATTGATGCTGGTGTATGTGAACCAGGTTGAACTTAGGTGGTGGGCAACAGTGCATCCAAGCCCTGTCCTATATCATGACTGTAATACACTAACACGCTAGCGTATTTGAGCAAATGTATTTCAAAATTGCCAGAAGGAAAAGCAGTAGGGAGCTCAATACAATGATTATTATACATTTGAAATTGAATACACTATTTTTTTTTTGGGGGGGGTCAAAAAACACCAATGGTGGTCTTAATTTAACATTTACAGAAACTCACAGCATTCAGTGCTGGAATCCTGATTTGAAAGGGTTTGGGGTCGTGTTCAGTGCCGCCGGTGAGTAGGGAATTCAAACTGTTAGATTTAGGAGTTAAGAAGTTTTCTAATTATATCTGAAATTGGAGAATGGAAATGATTCAAACTCATTTTACAACATAAAGATCACTCTAAACACCACATTACATTACATTACATTAGGCTCTCCTCCTTTTACGATGTTACCCCCATCATATCTACTACTACTACTACTACTACAGATATCCATTAACTAGTTAAATAATAAAACTGAAAAGCATTAATAAAATGCCTTAGCTTTTAGCTAACATGAAGTATTAACTTTGTAGTATAAATAAGATGAGTAACCTAGGGATTCCAAAAAATGAATAACTTTGTTTTCAACCTAAAAGCAAACAATTAAATTTTTTTTTTTTTTTTTTAATATCAAAAACAGAAATTAGGGATTAAAAAAAGAAAGCGAAATGATTATGAAGTAGTGAAATTAAGGACCTTGCAAATAACACGGTCGCCTGCTCCTCCTCCATTAGAGTTAGGCCTGTGTTTGTTTTGGTCTTTATGATCAGCATCATCATCGAGGTCGAGGTCGAGGTCGAGCAGGAAATTCTCAAGGACAGTCCGCACAAAGGCCTTGCGGAGGTCATTTTCGAAGAGGTCGATCCCAAGACGCTTGGAGGCCTGGAGTCGGAGCTTGAACTCAGTAATATGGTCGAGGTTGGAATTCCTCAGTATATCCACCACTGTTTTCTCGATCTTCCCCCTCTCTTCTTCATCCATCCTCCAACAAAAACTACTTTACCTTTTTCTTCCTTCAACTAAACTATGCCTCTGACTCGCCCTCACCCTATCATCCATCTTCTTCTTTTCTTTTTTTTTAATTTAAGCCTTCGCTCTTTCTCTCTTCGCCGGCGCAACAATGAAAAATTATAAATTATAAAAAAAGGTTCCACCGAGATTTGAACTCGGGTTACTGGATTCAGAGTCCAATGTCCTTACCACTAGACCATGGAACCTCTTCTTTGCATACGAGGCGCCAACTTTTTCAATTTATTCGTTTCTTTTGTTTTTTTTTTTTACCCCACGGCCAACACAAAAAATAGATAGTGTTCTTTTTATTTTTTTGGAAAAAACTTATGGCATGTTTGGATGGAGGGGAGAAGGAGAGGAAATGGAGGGGAGTAGAATAGTGTTGACTAAAAATAAGCTAATTTTGTGTTAAATCTACTCTACTCTACTCTACTCTCCCTCCCTCTCTGTTAATCCAAACGGACCATTAGGTACAATACCTTAGGTGCTGTTTCTTAAATTCTCCACTTAAGATTGAGCCACATGGCTACTTAATTAAAAAATATATTTTAATTTCATGAGGAAAAATTCACATGGCAAAATTTTCAGAGGAAAACCTAAAAAACACTACCTAAATATTGTAGTTAAATCTTGCCCTTATTTTTTATGTTAGGATGTACTGCTTACTATTCAAACTCCTCCTACAATCTTAGGTATTTAATACATTGGAAGGTGCCATTAAACCATCTTTAACTAGTCGGCAAGATAAATGGTAACTTGTACTTTACTTGAGGGGTCAATTATAGTATCTTCGTTAAACTATAAAATTGTACAATCTACTCAAGATTATTATAATTTATAAAAATGATTTCATTTGTCCCTTTGGGGATATCTAAAAAATTGAAGGGCTGTTTGGTAGTGCATTTTAAACAACAGTTTTCAGTGTTTAAACAACATTACATGTATTTTCACACGTTTTTTTACTCACACGTATTTCCAAAAAATACAAATAACATTACTAGAACAACATTACCAAACGAGCCTAGTTTCATATTGGTATGATTGAAATTTGTAATTGCTTTAAATTTCCAGGATGCGTGTTGTAATAAATGACATCATGATTCATTGACACTATTTTAAAATTCAATTTGGGTTTGAAACTAATGATTAATGAACTTCATGCATATTTTTCTTCTAAAAAAATGAACTTCATACACTCCTCAATTAATTTGGATTTTTTAGGTTGCATTTGGCATTAGTTGAAAAAATTAGCTTATTTTTGTTGCTCTTCAGCTTATTTTTGCTATTATTCATGGGTCTGATTACATTTTTTGGTACTATTCATAAGTCTCACTGTACTATTTCAGCTAGTTTTTAACTTTATTTATAATACTTTCAACAAAAAGTTTTCAAATTCAGTCAAATAAGCTGTTCCCAAAGAGACACTTAAAATTTTAAAAAAAAAAAATGGTGTAACTCACATGATTTTAAATTATTCGAATTCGTAATATCTTTGCCTGATTTAGGAGCTTAAACACCTTGTATTTTTCAATTTACCATAAATAGGAGCAATGCATGTCATTTCTTTGAAGTAGGAGGCCACAGAAGACCATCACTGGCGTGCTTACCAAACTAACAACTTATGAATAGAAGTCGTTCTCCATGATTTAATTGTGTGAAAGAAAAGCAGCCAATAAAGAGTTGACACGTATAAAGGGGGGGGGGGGGGGGTTGGAAATGCATATATCATTTCTTTGAAGTAGGAGACCACAGAGCACCATCATCGCATAGAGCGTGCCTTACCAACCTAGCAACCTCTTCAACTCTCAATTTAGCTCCATGAAAGTAAAGCGGTCAATAAAGAATTGACATTTCTAGATATAAAACTGGTTGAATAAGTGGTAAATCATTCACGAAATCGACGTGTAACATTATATTATACAACAATAACCTTTGCATGTAAAGATTTTGATAAATAATAACCACTCTTTTGTACTCCAATATTCAAGTATTTATAGGTTTAAACAAATTCAACTTTTTAAGTAACTGAAAAGATACTAAAAAATTTGGCCGTAGATGGGGTTTGTTAGCTGAAGAAATTGGGGCTACATTCATGGATTTAGTTACATTTACTTCAACCTTCCTTTGTGTAGCTCTCATCGCCAATTTCATATACAGAAGGTTCTTATTGCATGATAAAACAAAAAGACTTCCACCAGGTCCACCAAGATTGCCCATATTTGGTAACCTTCTCCAATTAGGAAAACTCCCTCACAGGGACCTAGCCTCTCTATGTGACAAATATGGACCCTTAGTGTACCTTCACTTGGGTAGCATTGATGCCATCACCACCAACGACCCAGATATCATACGTGAAATTCTAGTTCGTCAAGATGATGTGTTTGCATCAAGACCTCGAACTCTTGCTGCAATTCATTTAGCATATGGGTGTGGGGATGTGGCACTAGCCCCATTGGGTCCAAATTGGAAGAGAATGAGGAGAATTTGCATGGAGCACTTGTTAACAACAAAGCGGCTCGAATCATTTGCTAAGCATCGTGCTGAGGAAGCACAACATTTAGTTTGTGATGTTTGGGCTCGAGCTCGAACTGGTAAGGCTGTGAACTTGAGGGAAGTGTTGGGTGCATTCTCGATGAACAATGTTACTAGGATGTTGCTAGGGAAGCAATATTTTGGAGTTGAATCAGCTGGCCCTCAAGAGGCTGTGGAGTTCATGCATATAACCCATGAGTTGTTTTGGCTATTGGGATTGATATATTTGGGTGATTACTTACCATTTTGGAGGTGGGTTGACCCTTATGGCTGTGAGAAGAAAATGAGGGAAGTGGAGAAGCGAGTTGATAATTTCCATACGAAGATTATAGCAGAACATAGGAGGGCAAGGGAGAGAAAGAGAAAGGAAAAAGACGAGGATGATGGAGAATTGGATTTTGTTGATGTCCTACTTTCCTTGCCTGGTGAAGATGGAAAACAACACATGGATGACAGAGAAATTAAAGCTCTAATTCAGGTGATCTATATATATATTTCTTAAAATCCATTTTACTTTTTTTTTTCCACCCAATTTTCCAGCATTCTTTACTTGGTATTTTGGATCTAACAGTATTGTAAACTTTGGTCGATGATTCTATGTAACATAAAAAAGCTTTTATTTGCTGTGAGTTTGTTTTCTTATAAGTGAGATAAAAAATGACTTTGGTTTTAAATTATTTTTGTCTCATTTTTAAATAAAAAAGCTATTAGACAAAATTCCAAATGCACATACACACCTATGTTTTTTTTTTTTTTTTGCTGAATTTTGTTAACGATCTATGTAAGAACTTCCTTTGACGTACACATGCATTATGACAAGAACAATTTCAAACTTATCTTTATTCTAACAGAGTTACCATTAATCATTTTCTTACATCTACTTCAAAAAAGGGGTAATTTTCATCTACTTCAATTACTTTTTTAGAGAACTTCCTACGTTTATGGACAAGTAAAAAAGTGAGACTAGTAGCTATAGTACCACTCAACAAAAGCTTGATTAAAAATAGTGGAATGCCATGGAAATTTATTCTTAGTCCAAATTACAAAATTATTATTTCACCCCAAGAATGTTCACACTCTGTACACACATGTAAAATATAGATGCCAAGCATCCATATATTTTTCCTACCAAAAAAAAAAAAAAAAAAAAAAAAAACATCCATATTTTAAAAAAGGAGTATGAAAATTGTTGATGCTTCCTAATTAGCAATCTAGATTTCAACACAGTTATTGGTAACCAAATGCTTGGCATTGTACATAGGACATGATAGCTGCTGCCACAGACACTTCAGCTGTGACCAGTGAATGGGCAATGACCGAGGTGATCAAGCATCCATGTGTCCTTAGAAAGATCCAAGAAGAGCTCGATTCCGTTGTGGGTCCCAATCGAATGGTCTCCGAATCAGATCTACCGCATCTAAACTACTTGCGCTGCGTCGTTCGTGAAACATTTCGCATGCACCCAGCTGGGCCCTTTCTAATCCCACATGAATCAGTGTGTGCCACAACCATAAATGGCTATTACATCCCAGCCAAGACACGCGTCTTCATCAACACACATGGGTTGGGTCGAAACACTAAGATTTGGGACAATGTGAATGATTTTCGACCCGAAAGGCATTGGCTAAGTGATGGGAGTCGAGTCGAGATTAGCCACGGTATCGATTTCAAAATACTCCCATTCAGTGCTGGGAAAAGAAAGTGCCCCGGCGCGCCGCTTGGGGTGACTTTGGTTTTGATGGCTTTGGCTCGATTATTCCACTGCTTTGATTGGACCCCGTCAGAAGGGTTGAAGCCCGAAGATATAGATACTAGTGAGGTGTATGGGATGACTATGCCCAAGGTCGAGCCCTTGATGGCCATTGCTAGAACACGCTTGGCCGACCATGTGTATCTCTGAATAATTATGTAGGATGACCTTGTCCATTTATATGTCACACAGGGTGTATGAGAAAGTTAAACAAAATGTAGTTTTTTTTTTTCCTCTAAATATGAATTTAATAATTACTATGTTAGTTATTAATGTCTAATTATGCTAGTGTTTTCTTTTAAAAATTTTAATTTTAATAATGGCAAGGTTTTAATGGATGGTTTAAATATAAAATAGAATTTAAACTCAATTAAAAATTATATATAAATAAAATAATCATGTGTAAAATTGCACACAACTACCCAATTGGCATTTAATCCAATAAGAGTTAACCATTGACGGGAATCCTCAATACTCTAGAGGCACACCTAGAGTGACAAAGTAGGCTAAAACTGGTCACATCCGCTAAAGTCCAAAATAGATAGGCAATGATGGGTTTTTTAAGATCAGCACGTGCCAATTGAGGGTATAAGAGCATTCGCATTAGGGATTGCAAATGTCAAATGTAAAGAAAATTTGGCAATTCAAGCCCAAAAGAGCTCAGCATCTGGAATTGCACTGTAGCATAATTGTAAAAATAAAAATATTATTTTATTCGGTTCACTGTAGCCTTTATCTGCCACTTTCTCTCCTCCAATCTCTGTCTCACATCTCTCTCTCCGTCTCTCAATCTTTGATTCTCTCTCTCCTTTCAATCCTCACTCACTCCCTCTTTTCAGACTCAAAACTCCATAGCCACCACACCATGGCCTGAACCACTGTCATCGGCCATGGCAAGCCACCACTTATTCATTATTTCTCTTCTCTCTCTCATTGCAAATCAGTGTGATGGCGTGGAGATTGGCATTTGGGGTTTGGCGCAGAGATCAGTTTTTATGTGTGGTGTGGAGATCGGCATTGGGCTGTGGGTTTGCCGTGGGTTTCTCTTGGTGGTTGTCGGCATGGGTTTCATCTAAGGTTGTCAACATGGGTTTTGGTGGTTGGAATGGTGGTGGCATGGTGGTGGGTACTGTGATTATGGCGGTGGTTGCTAGTCGGTGCCGTGGTGGTTTTGCGTGGTGGTGGTTGGGTTTATTCTCTTGGTGGGCCACGATTTCCTGGATTTCTTTGGAGATTGGTGGAGTTGTTGTGGCGGTTAGGTCGACGGTGGAAGTGGGTTTGGTGTGTTGGTGGCAGCGGTGGCGGTGGCAACAAGAGGTGATGCAAAGAGAGAGTTATTTGGAAGTGAGTTTGATTGATATTTGGTTTCTGCAAGTCGTTTTTATTTTTGGAGGTCTATTTGAGTTCTGGGCTACTGAGAAATTAGCCAAATTTCGAGAAAATTAAGGTTTTTGGCATCTGGGTTTGATTTTTATTGGATTTCTACAGGTGGTTTTTTTTTTAAAGCCTTTTTGGACGGTGGAGGTGGTTTGGTTTCAGTGGAAGAGAGGTAAAAATTAGAGAGAGGAGAGAGATGGGAGAGAATAGATATGGTTTTGGGATATATTATTTTATTGGGTAGATATATTATTATTATTATTTTTTAGGATTAGGGTAGATATATTATTTTAATGAGTAGAATAGAAAAATAAAAGTTGGGATGCTAGATGTATTATAAAATGGTATTGTGTAATTGATAAAGTAACTTTTTGGGATAGTAAAATATGATGGGATAGCATTTCCTGATGCGAATGCTCTAAATACTCCCATTTAACAACATTAAGAGGTATGCATATTTTGAACCCATATTTCATCTCATTTATTTGTTCACGTTCCCTAATCGTGACTAATTCTTTGGAGTGCTCACTAATGCTCCTACAGCGGTGCCATTTTTATTTTTGTAGGTATTAATGTAACTAGTCTTTTGTGAGAGCTTCCCTGAAATACCCTTCACCATATTTCCACTCACCTACGGTGTTTATATATACATATATTGACATAAAAATAGACTCTCTCTAATTTGATGAATCATTATGCAAATTGTTTGGATATGATTTTTTATATACATTTAATTTTTAACTATTTATAGCTTAAGTATATGTTGTATTCTATTTATATCATCAGTGGTGGAGCCAGGAATTTATATTTGGGGGGCCATATATAATTTTTTTTTTGTATAAAATGTAAAATAGTAATGTACAATACTTCATAACTAAATATGTATAAAAAAGTATATTTTATTAAAATTAAACAATCATTCAAATGTCAATACATAAAAAAAATATGATAAACAACAACTAAATACATGTGTATATATTGTTTATAATATATTGATTATTATAATAATAAATAATATATTATAAGGAATTTAAAAAAGAAAGCAATGAAAAGAGAAATAAAAAAAATTAAAACAAAAAGAATACAAATACCCGGAAAGTGTTAAAAACTTATGGGTCAACCAGTCTTAGGGGCATAGATAGAGCATTGCACACTGCACAAGCACGGAAGCTTCACAAAGTGAGTCACAAATTGAGGGTCCCACCGTAATGAGTCACTGACAATGACAATGATAAGGGGATAAAATTGAGTCACTCTTTCTTGTCTAAATTGAACACATGGTACACTACACTACTACTAATGATATAATATCATTAGACAAATGCAAAAATCTTGAGTAAGATGAAAGATTTTGATAAAGAAAAAAAAATAACAAAAAAAAAAAAGGAAAGAAAGAAAAGAGTTCATGATCATGTGCAACGAGCTTGTAACAACAACAACAACAAAAATAATAATAATAATAATAATAATTTGTGACTTGCTTTTATGGGATTTGAATTTTTTTACTCTTATGGCATGTTTGGAAGTTTAAAAAAAGAGGGGGAGTAGAGTAGAGGAAGGGAGAGTATTTCAATTACCTTGTTTGGAAGTTTTTTAAAGAAGGAGGGTGAGGAGTTTGAAGGGGTTTCAACCACCTCTAACCCTTCATTTTTAATTCCCCCAAATTGGAGAGATTTGGAGGGAGAGTAGAGTAGATAAATTATTGATTAGATAAATTTCCCAATTTACCCTTTCTAAATTAATAATAGACCAATGTATGTTGCAAATCCATTTTCAAATAGGAGTAAATTTGTTTATTTTAATCATTTACTCACCCCTCCATCCTAATTTTTAAAACATCTAAACAAGGGAAATGGCTAATTACTCTCTTCCCCCTTACTAATTTTAAAAACATCCAAATAAGGTGGAGGGGAACCATTCCCCTCTACTCTCCTCCCCTCTACTCTCTACTCTCTCTAAACTTCCAAACAGGCCATTAGTTTTTAAAACTTTTTTGTGTGAGTGTGAAGGATTGTTAGTGAGAATATAACTTGACGGTCAATTTAAAAATTCCAAATTTTTCTTTTTGTTCTTAGCTTATCTTATTGTTAAATAACTTTCAATTAGGTCATAGGATTATTTTTGGAAGTAATGAAAGTGGATACCAAAAATCCTATTCCAATTATGTATGCTAGCCTTTAAAAGGTTTGTTTTTATTTTTTCCATTATAAGATCATTTGTATCAAACAATACAAAAATAGAAAAATGTATCAATTCTACATATTTAACTCCCAAAATCACCCACATTAGTCAAGCAAAAAATGTGTAAATTTGCAAAATTACTACAGAGCAATTGCATCAGTCTTCCTAAAATACAAAAAAAAAAGTGATGGAATTTACATAACAATATAGCATGAAAAGCACCCATATCAGCTTGTCTATAATTGTGCAAATATACAAAAAGAGCTACATAATATACGTGGTTACCGTAGGTTTGTATCAATTATTATTATTTTTTCTTTCTCTTCTTGCCATAGTCCTATCTCTTGCTCTCTTTCTTCTTCTCTCTTTGCGTACCAGACACCACCTCTTCTCCTTGGTTTGTTTAATATTTTCTCTCTTCACACAAGATTCCTCTTCTCCTTTAATTTTTTAAAAATCTCAATCTTTGTTGTAGAATGAATATTTTATTAAAATAAATGTTTAGAATAGATAAATTGATGTGGGTACTTAGTAAAAGTGATCGTGTAAAATAAAAAAAAGTATGTTCTTTTTGTAAAATAGACAAAAAATTGTAGAAGAGCTGGTGTGAACTGTGTAAATATACACTAACATTATTAACTTTGCATATAGTTTTTTATTATTTCTTTATGTATTCCAAGGCTTAAAGAAGAAAGTTGATATTAGTTATTGTGTGTGAAAAACAAGAAATAATTATTAAAAAAATAAAGAAAAATTGATATTTTAATGTAATGTAGTGTAAAATAGATAATCTGATGTATGGTATTTTGAGAAGAAAGTATGTAAAATAATAAAAGTAGATTCTTATGCTAAAATAGACGAATTTTTTTGCACAAACTAATGTGAATGCTCTAAATACTTGTTCATATTTATTTTTGGCGTTAGTGAAGTAGAGAAGAAAATAAAATCGTTAATATAACTGTATGAGCCCAAAAAAGGCTAAGCCCACTTAAAATAGTGGAGTTAGGTTTAAAAGGCCCAATGCAATTAATTTGTTAGAGTATGGGTTTCCGAGGTCAATTTTAATGCACTTTTATGGTCCAATTGCTAGGGTAATGGAGAAAACGCTGAACAAATCATAAAAAGAGAAATTAAATTTGGAAATAACACTACCTCAAATCTGGCTGAGGAGCAAATGTTCATAAAAAGTTTCAAGTCTCTAATACAGGATGGTTCTACTCAATTTTTATGTTGTCTTCTAATTCTTTCGTCCCCCCATTTAGAGGGATTTCCTTTTCTTATATAGTCAATCAAATTGCATCTTAGTCCTCCGCTTGTACAGCTAAAGGCCTTAGTTTGGATGCTTGTCCCATCAGGGCTTTGCTGGAGATGGTAGAGTGTGTTGTGAGATTACTGTTCAAGGGTTATTCTTTCATTAATGTGGCCAGTTGAGTTGGTACAGTGCATTGAATGCGGAAGTGATGGCTACTTTACCTAAATATTTTACTTCTTCTTTACTTGCACGTCTTTACTATCTTCCTTCGGTATCCCTGTCCTTTGGTGCAAGTGGCCTGCTCAATGGTTCCTGAGGTAGGCTTGCTCATCGGGCTCCTCGGGAAGTTGGACTCCTCGTCCTTCCTCCTTGGATTCTCATCCATGGGTTGGGTTAGAACCTAAGTGTGGATGGACCCTTCCATCCCTCGGGCCCTATTATGTACTCGAATCTTACTCCTCCCACAATAACTTAGTATTCTTATATGGGGCAATAATTTTGAACTTTTAGTAATCACTTTCTTTGTTTAAAATGGAGTTGTGAAATTGATTAATTAAAAAGGAGAAATTTATTCAATGAGTTTCTGATTTCATATGTGCTAATAACAAAAATTAAATTGAAACCATTTGGGACAAAATTAAAAAACATAAATTAAATTAAGGACATAAATCAATTTTTAGTGTAAATAAAGATTGAATTTTAAATCTCTTATTCAAGATCAAAGACTTTAGCTAAGAGCATTCTCATCAGCTCTCTCAAATGTGCCAAATGCCAAATATTTGGCACATTTGGCACACCAAGCACAAAAACAGACCCTCATCAGGTATGCTAAATGTCTCAAAATTTTGAGACATGCTACAGTACGCTCTCATATTTGAGAGCGTACGGACAGCAATGCCATTTTGGTTTAATATTTTTTTATTGTCTTTTCTCTCTCCTCTCTCATCACTTTATTCTTTTCTCTTCTCTCTCCGTCACTCTCTATCTCTTCCCTATCAGTCCGCTCAAGATCTCTCTCATCTTTGCTCAAGATCTCTCGCCACCTCACCTCGTCGTCAACCTCCACAACCCTCGCCGCTATAGTGGGCAGCGGTGTTTGTGGCTGTAGTAGGTTTCGATGTGTGGGTTTTGGGTCATTAATTGATCGGTTGGGTTGGGATTTGGGGGCTGGTGGTGGTGTCGTGGTTGTGGCGGTGGTTGGTTGAGTTTTGGGCCGGCGATGTTTGTGGTTGTAGTGGGCGGCAGTGTTTGTGGCTGTAGTGGGTTTCGATGTGTGGGGTTTGGGTCATTGATTGATCAGTTGGGTTGGGATTTTGGGCCAGTGGTGGTGTCGTGATTGCGGCAGTGGTTGGTTGAGTTTTGGGCTGGCGATGTTTGTGGCTGTAGTGGGCAGCGGTGTTTGTGGCCGTAGTTGGCTGGCAGTGTTTGTTGAAGATTTTGAGTTTCTTTTTCTTTTTCTTTTCTCTTTTGTTGAGGTTTTTGGATTTGGAATTTGTTGGAGATCTAGTGATTGTGATTGTAGTTTGTGGAGGTTGATTTGCCGTTGCTGTTGCCATTGCCGTTGGTGGTTTGTGGAGGTTGATTGTGATTGTAGTTTAATGTGTTGAAATTTGTTTAATATTATTTAATGTGTTAGATATATTATTTTAATGTATAGAATTGAAAAATAGAAGATGTTATAAATGGTGAATTGTAAAATGATGTGCTAAAATAATAAAGTAGGTTTTTGATGTATCAAAATGACATTTTTTATGAGAGAGCTAATGAGAATGCTTTAAGTCTAACCTAAACCCAATTAGTATTACAGTTGGAAAAAGAGAAAGATGAGTTAATTTTAATTTATAAACAAACAAAGTTGGTGAGAAATGAAATGGGGGCCGTGAAACGTAATGCATACGTATGCATGTTGACGTCAGAACAAATCTCTCTCTCCAGTACGAGTCAGTGAGTCTATTTGAATCGGTCTTAATTCCTTTAACTAATTTAGTCTATTTATCTGAGTCTGAGCAATGCTTAATAATTTTCCATATTCTCTGACTCCAACGATCGAAAAATAAATAAATATCCTGAATCAACATCCTGATGGGGGAGGAGGATCGACGATGCAAGCGAAGCGCCGGACCCAACAGATGGCGGTGCAGTGAAAAGGCGTCGCCTGGAAAGTCCTACTGCGACAAGCATTTGGCTCAACAGATACAGAATAATCAGAAGAAAAAGAGAAATCAGACTCATAGCGATACCAGTGAGAGGAAGAAGAAGGTGATGGAACAATCTGCTTGTTATAATAAGGTAGAGAGAGTTGATTCCGGTGAAGGACAATCGACCTCAGCACCTTCACCTAATGCTATGGTAATTTAATTAAAAACCTTTGCATTGAACACATTTTTATTCTTTCAATTATGTAAAAATCATACTGTGTGTGTGTCTCATTGTTAAAAATAAAAATGAAATGCATAGATGTTTTGAGATTATTATTGTATTATGATAATGCAACTATCTTGGAAAATTGGTTTTATCATGTGAACCGAAGGTCCGAAATTGAAAGATGTGTCTTCGATCTCCAAACACAATGGGATTGAATTTAGTCCAGCAGAAGTAAGGTCTAGTTTAATTAAACTATTTGAGTTGTTGTTTGCTTTGCATTTCCTGTATCAATTGAAATCATAATAGTGACTTTTTATGGCCTGGTTTATGTTTTTTGGTCAACAAATGAATTGTGTTCCATTTTAACAAGCTTATTAGCATTGCGTTGCAGGATAAGCCATCCCAAAGCAAGAAAGAGAGTTTGATGTGTCATCAATGTCAGCGGAGTGATAAGAGCGTTGTTATCTGCTGTTCCAATTGTAATAGGAAGCGATATTGCTATGAGTGCCTTGAGAAGTGGTAAGAAGAATGATAAATGTTTTTTTTTTTTAAATAAAAAATTTCTATCTGGGATATGATCATATGTGTTGACTTCCCAATAACATAGGTACCCTGGGAAGACAAAAGAGGAAGTTGCGATTGCGTGTCCTTTCTGTTGTGGCAACTGCAATTGCAAAGCTTGCTTGAGGGAGGTTCTGGTTGTGAAGGTGTGCCCTCTCTTTCCGGTTTTTTTATTTATTATAATCTCAATTGTGGGTCATATTTGTTTTGTTCTTTTGGCATCATTGTTCTTGTTTTTCTTCTAACAGCCTTGCCATAAGGAACTTGATGTCACTGTGAAATTGCGGCAGCTGTACTACTTGCTACATAAAGCTCTGCCAGTTCTCAGGCATATTCACAATGAGCAGAGATCTGAACTAGAGATTGAATCCAATATACGAGGTAAACTAATTTTATATAATGGCAAACAGAGCTTTGACTCCCTTTTTGCTCTCTAAATTATTATTTCATTGTTTTCTCAGGTGTTCAATTGAAGGAAATTGATATAACAAGAAATAAACTGGACAAAAAAGAGCGTTTGTACTGGTACATTATCGCGATTTTTGATAGTTAAATGAAACAAAATTTAGATGTTGAGTTTTCTTAGTATCTGTTGTTACCAATTACCTATTGTTGTCAAATAAATAAATAAACAAAATGCTGCCATTTTATTATCCTTGCTACTCCACCTCCATTGCCATTAGGACTTACAGGTTTTGGAAATTTTGATTCATCTTGCTTGTGAGAAGATTTATAACCTATAGTTGCTGCTACTCCTATCTATTCTACATTTGATATCTGAAATCTTTCTTCTCATTGTGGTCAAGTTCTATGTGCACACATGAGTTTGCTTGTGTTTGTGTTTGGTGGAATGTTGTAACTTTGTGGGACGAAATTAGGTGGGGAGATCCATGTGTGACCTGCTTGTCTTAAATTCTTTTGAACGATGGTTAATATGAGCATGGTGAAAAATTTTCAGGTCAAGCTTAGGTCACACTGTAGCTTGGCTTGGGCCCAATCAGAATGAAACTTTTTTTGTGCTTTACATCTTGTTATATTTCTACAAGGCAACATCAGTTTTCTGCAGTTCTAGATTTATAGTCTTAAGGTCTTTAGATTTTGAGGTTTGTTTGAAAAAAGAACGTTGTTCTACTTCTTGTAATTCAATGTCAATGAATTCTCATTGAGTGGTGTCCTGGCTCTCACTGAATGGATTGTGCTGAATTTGGGTTAAGGAATGTAAGCTTAATTTGGGATGAGCTCATTTTGTGGTAAGTAACTTGTATACACGCAGACAGGCTGAGCTTGAGTGTTCTAACTTGGATTGATTGATGGCCTTCTATGTGCACACGCATAGGGCTAGGATCAAGTTATAGTCAATGTTACATTTTTTTTTTGATAAGTAAGAAGAGAATATTAATAATTAAAAGAATAGCAAGAGAAACACAAAGAGTTCACGGTAGTGAACAAAGGAAAAAAAGGATCAAAAAGACAGAAGCAGCCCCTAATCTATTCTAATAGATGAAATAAAATCCATAAGGGTAGAACAATCCGAGAAACCCCAACATCGAGACCAATCAAAGAGGGTCCTCTAGCAAATCTCTAATAACTGAACCATAGTTTTCCCCTCATCCTCAAAAGACCGCTGATTCCGTTTAGTCCAAATAGGCCACATTAAACAGCCTGGAACCAAATCCCAAATATCAGAATATGCTTCCCAAGCCAATGATACCAACAAAATAATAAGTCCACAACTGAACCTGGCATGATCCAATCGATCCCAAACAACCGAAGCATATACATCCACAAAGAATGAGTTATCGGACAAAAAAGTAACAGGTAATTCACAGATTCCGCATTACAACAACACAAACAACAACGATTCGCCAAAGGGCGACCACGAAGCATAAGATTATCCAACGTTAGAATCTGACCATGAGTTGCTGTCCACATAAAAAAAGCCACCCTTTTAGGAACCTTAACTTTCCAAATACCCTTCCAAGGGAAACTGGAATGAGCTGCATTATGAATCTTATGATAAAAAGACCGAGTACCAAACTTCCCACTGTCATTAAGATCCCAACAAAGCCTGTCACACCCTCCACCCCTAGGAATTCGGGTTTGGATGAAATGAAGAAGGGAGTAGGAAGCCGCCAACTCCCAATCATTGAATTCCCTTTGAAATCTTAAACTCCACACTTTGTCATTATCACCCACTGGAGGGCTTAACACATTAGAAATACAAGCCTCCTTATTAGCTGAACACAAAAATAACTGAGGATAAAGAATTTTAAGAGGAACATCTCCAGTTCACTTATCATGCCAAAAAAGAATACGAGAACCATCCCCCACCACAAAAGAGAAATGCTTAGCGAAAGTTTCCCACCCTTCACTAATACTTCGCCATAACCCACAACCATGAGCCTTACTACAAGCTCTAGTGCACCAACCCCCTTTTCCCTCCTCATATTTCATGGCAATGACCCTTCGCCACAAATGAGAGGTTTCATGGCCATACCTCCAAAGCCATTTCCCTAATAGGACCTGATTAAAAGGCGCCAATTTCCGAATTCCTAAACCACCCAACTCACGCGGTAAGCAAACCTTTTCCCAAGCCACCAATGGATATTTGAAACACTCAACTGATGAGCCCCACAAGAAGTTCCTTTGAATGCGTTCCAATCTAGTTGCCACAGCTTTAGGGATAGTAAAAAGGGAAAGGTAATAAGTCGGAAGGCTTGAAAGGGTACTCTTCAGCAAGGTGAGTCTACCACCCTTTGACAAATAAAGCTGCTTCCAGCCTGAAAGCTTCTTTTCCATCCTTTCAAGGATCGGATTCCAAATAGAGGCTGTTTTGTACAAAGTTCCCAATGGCATACCTAAGTAAATCATAGGCAAACTGCCCACCCTGCACTGAAGGATATTAGCCAAGACTGAATGTTACGCACCTCCCCAATAGGGACAATTTCACTTTTCCCCACATTCACCTTCAAACCAGTAAAAGCTTGAAAACAAGTCAAAACCAGCCTATTAGACAGAATCTGCTCTCTAGAGGCTTCACAAAAAAGAATGGTATCATCAGCAAATAAAAGGTGAGAAACACGGATACCAGTAGAATTAATAGGACCCACATGAAAACCCTGAATGAAACCACCTTCCTCAGTTTTCTTCAGGATACGACTTAAAACCTCCATGATCAAAAGACAGAGAAGGGGAGACAAATGATCGCCTTGTCTGAGACTTCTAGAGCTACCAAAGAAACCAGCAGGAGATCCATTAACCAGAACTGAGAAGCGAACGGTAAAGACACAAGTCTTTAGCCATCTCCTCCATCTATCCCCAAAGCCCATCCTCTCTAACAGATAAAAGTGTCCCAATTCACATGATCATAAGTTTTCTCAATGTTTAACTTACACACCACCCCCAGAGTACGACACTTCAGTCTACTGTCTAAACATTCGTTGGCAATAAGCACTGAATCTAAAATCTGTCTTCCACCAACAAAAGAATTTTGTGACTCCAAAATAAGATTATCCAGCACCCGCCTCAATCTGTTAGCTAAAACTTTGGACAAAAGCTTATACACACTGCCCACTAAGCTGATAGGCCTAAAATCTTTGATATTCAATGCATTATTTTTTTTGGGAATCAGAGATAGAAAAGAAGCATTCAGAGACCGTTCAAACTCTGAGCTCCTATGAAAATGATCAAAGAAGGCCATGACATCTATTTCCACTACACTCCAGCATTTTTGAAAAAAATCCATAGTGAAACCGTCAGGACCTGGGGCTTTATCACCCTCCATCTCTTGAAGAACCTTTACCACTTCCTCCTTAGAAAAATCCCTCTCTAATTCAAGCCGCTCATCCTCCTCAATGCTAGCAAACTCTAATTCATCCATAGAAGGGCGCCAAGTATCTGACTCAGTGTACAAACTCTGATAAAAATGGACCACCTTAGACCGCACCTCTTCCTCATCCTCACAGAGGACACCATCCATCTCTATACCCCGAATATGATTAGTTCTTCAATGAGAGTTTGCAACCCGATGAAAAAAGCGAGTATTATTGTCCTCCTCCTTCACAAATAAAATCCGGGACTTTTGTCTCCAAGAAATCTCTTCCAAAGAGGCAAGATGTGTGCAATCTCTCCTTTAATCCTAATACGACGAGTTTGATCGTCCTAAGAAAGACCTGACAAGTCCTCCCTAGCATCCAAACCCAACAATTCAGATAAAAGACATTTCTTCCTAAAGGCCAGATCCCCAAATTCCTCCTTATTCCACTTTTTCAAGTCCTCTTTAAGAGTTTTTAATTTACGAGCCAGAATAAAGCTAGGAGAACCCGAAAAGCAATACCCATTCCACCATTGCCGAACCCTTTCTACACGAGGGAGTACCCTTTGAGACACGTTTCCAAAGTGATCTACCCAATCCACCGATGCCAAGGTTCTATCAGTTCTTGACATACAATCTGTCCCGGAATCTCTAAACCAAGTAAACGAAACCCCTTCAAGGGGTAATTCCACAAGGTAATTAGCCTCAATGAAGTCTGAAAGAGCAAACATACCCAGACTAAAAGCCTCACAACCAAATCTCTCACTCGGATATCGAATGATATTGAAATCCCCAAAAACACACCATGTCGTATTCCACCTGGAGTGCATCCTTGAAAGTTCTTCCCACAGAGCACCTCGCTGATTATCCTCATTAGGCCCATACACTCCTGAATAAGCCCATACAAAATCATCTACAACCCCCTTCAATAAAACATTAACAGAAAACAGACTAACAGCACAATCAACTTTTTCAAAAACTCTCTTGTCCCAAACCAGTAACACCCCCCCTGCAGTATTGACTGCATCTAGGACAACCCAATCTAGGAACGGACTACCCCAAAGGCTTCGAACAACAAAAGAGTTTAAAGAAGATAGCTTAGTTTCTTGAAAGCAAACTATATCACACTTCCACTCTTTGAGAAGATTTTTACATACCTCTCGCTTTTGAGGATTATTTAATCCCCTAATATTCCAAGATAGCAGCCGTAAACTCATTTAAAACTGGTAATCGCCCCCGTACCTACTGAGAAGTCTCTGTTCCTCCCCTTAGATGCTACCCCATCATAATTAATAGAAGAAAACAAACCTTTGAGTTCCTAAGCCCTTTTTGCTTGGAGTTCACAATACCTTTAGAAGACCCAACACTAACAACATCAACACAATCTTGTTCGAGAAAACGAAACAGAGCCAGGCATTGATCTTCGTGCTTAACAATAGGAAAACCCACAATTCTACAGAAATTTTTCATCAGGTAATTAAGATTTATTGGATTAATATTTTGAAAATTGCACCATTGGATTACAAGTTCTCTTTGTTCTTAACAGGCACGCTGAATTTAATATTTATCAGATAAAAGTTACACCAGTTAATTTGAACCCTACTCATACTTTTTTTTTTTCCCATTATGCAGACTTGTATAACATTTATTTCATAAATTCAATTCTTCTGCATGTGTATGTGTCTTGACGTTCTTTGCATTACCAACTTGTCTGTTATTTTGGTTTTTCAAACTGTAGCAAGAACTTTGTTAACTCCCGAATTGATAAAATTGGCAGGTCCAAATTGGATATTATGAATATCAAGATCAATGCCTTTTGTCAAGGAGCAATCAATACACCAGTGCTAGTTTGCTAGGCATGAACAAAAGTGGAGTTGTTACTAGATATCTAAGTATTATGTGAGCTATTATAGAATTTCTTGATTAGTGGTTGTGTCTGTTGTTTTCCTTGCTGTTTGCAATTGCTAGCTGCATCATAAAAATAATTTTAACACTTGTTTCAATGTTACTCTCTCTTGTTTTGTGTCATAATCCTGAGCACATCCACAGAGTTATATCTCTGTAAGCTGTTTATATGCACAATCGCAACACATTAAAACCCTGTTTTGTCTTCTCTCAGTGACAATTGCAATACATCCATTGTTGATTACCACCGAAGCTGCCCCAACCCAAGTTGTTCTTATGATCTGTGTCTCACTTGTTGTCGAGAGCTAAGGGAAGGTTACCAGCCTGGAGGTAGTGAAGCAGAAACATCTCAGCAACAGTTTGTAGAAAAAGCTTATTCTCAAGTTATTGATGGAGATGGCTATATTAGCGCACCAAGGAAGAGGCATCGGTGTGAGAGCCAAGAGGCCCCTGCTTCCAATGATTCTAAAGCTTATATGTCCTGTCACTTTCCTGATTGGAAAGCTAATACTGATGGTAGCATTCCATGCCCTCCAAAAGAACGTGGAGGTTGTGGTACTGCAAAACTGGAGTTGAGACGCAATTTTAAAGCTAACTGGGTAATGAAGCTGTTGCAGAATGCAGAGGATCTTACTAGCAATAGCAAGTTTCCAAATGTTGATTACTCTCAAGGATGCAGTACATGCCAGTCAAATATTTCTGGGGGGAACAATTATATAGTTTCCAATGTTAGACTGGCGGCTTTCAGGGAGAAAAGTAACGATAACTTCTTATTCTGCCCGGATGCTTTTGACATGGCAAATGATGAAACCAATCATTTTCAGATACATTGGATGAGGGGTGAACCTGTGATAGTTAGAAATGTTCTTGACAAGACATCTGGACTTAGTTGGGAACCTATGGTCATGTGGAGGGCTTTTAGAGAAACAGGTGGCAATGTTAAGTTCAAAGATGAGACACGAAGTGTGAAGGCTATTGATTGCTTGGATTGGTGTGAGGTTGGTTATCTTAATAATCTTAGTTATTCTAGTAAAATGCATGCAAAGAGTTTTACGATATCTGCACCTGATAATTTTGAATTGATGAGATCTCATTGTTGTGTAGGTTGAGATTAATATTCACCAATTTTTCATGGGCTATTTAGAGGGCCGTATGCATAAAGATAGCTGGCCAGAGATGTTGAAATTGAAGGATTGGCCCTCATCAACATTATTTGAGGAACGTTTGCCCAGGCATAATGCTGAATTTATTGCAGCACTCCCCTACAGTGACTATACTGATCCAAAATTAGGTCCATTGAACCTTGCTACTAGACTACCTGATGACTCACTGAAACCTGATTTGGGACCCAAAACATATATTGCATATGGATTTCCTGAAGAGCTTGGTAGAGGGGATTCAGTCACAAAGCTGCACTGTGATATGTCTGATGCGGTAATGTTGTTATGTTTGGAAATATTTAAATTTACCCCTCAATTCTTGCGTAAGATTTGACAGAGTAGTCTTTTGTTGTTGTATTGTTTCTTATCCTTTAAAATAATTTACTTAACATATAAGGAAAAAAAAAGGAAAAAGAAATGGGATGAAGTATTTGATATTATAGAACCACAATATTATGGTAAAGGTTATCCTCTATGAGCCGTTAGTAGTTTTTATGCTTTCTTATAACTTTTAATCTAACAGTATTAATTACTTTAAATTTCCATACTTTAATCATTTTATGATACCCTTGCACATGTGGACTTATTAGTTATCGCTTCTCTGGCAATACTCACTTGATTGTGTTGCAAGCATTTTGGGCCAAACTATTTGATATTTTTTTGTATGCATTCTATAGCACTTTTACTAAGAGAAGACCCTGTTATCTTAGGTTTCTTCCTCCTGTGCCCGCTGCTGCCCGTCCCACATTAGAGGGGAAGATTAGCACAGTGAGAAAAGACAGGGGGAGCAGCATCTTATTCTCTTTGTGAGAACTTCCAGATCAAAGAAGCATTCGGAACGGGCTCCGCCCTAGAGTGACTCACCTTGCAGCCCAATTTCCTCTATGGAGAGTATACCAACTGGGTTGCTTCTTGGAGGACCGTACCTGACTGCTGAATGGGACAAGCTTGGTATATTGTCTTCCCTTTATCAGCAGACAGTAGTCACTTTGCATTTATTCCACTAGTACAGATCACTTTCTTCGAATTAGTAGTGTAGTAGCGATTGCAGATGGGGTTGGCATGAAACGTCAATTCTTGATTAACAGTATTCCTTTTGCTACTGTCTTTTTTTCCCGAAAAATGCATCACCTACCATTATAAAAAAGAAAATGAAAGCAATAAGATTCCATGCACATCACTCTCTCAAGAGGTTGGTCACTCATCCTAGATCTTCCCATTTTCAAGAAGACCCCAAGTTTGATCTAGATTTCTCAACTGAAAGATCCCCTATATGGATAATACACATTATAGTTGATTGTGAACCTAATTCTAATTGTTTTGTTCCGAAGCAAAGATATCCACGGGGCTGATTGTCCTATTAAAATATTTACAACCAAGAAGTATTGGATTCTATTTCAGATAGGCCCAGAATGAATGGGGATCCCTATCAATATAAAAATGAAGGATATATAATTATAGTTTTCTCCCTTTCTCCCACTCAATAGACGTATCTGGTCTAATACAATATAGTATAGTACAATATGAGACAATAGATTGCAATGGGATGGATGGTAGAGGGCTGCGTGTGCCCAAAAGCAATGATTCACTTATCTCCCTGTCCATAGTGACCCCATGGCATACATCCGAAACAACTCCCCTAGCTAGCCACCCCTTCATCTCATTTTACAGCCTCGTGGACAGATGGAAGAAGTTAGAGAATGGGGCATTAAAGGCTCGCGAAATAGACAACAAGCAATAGCTTCTCAACCCCCTAACCTTTCTATTATATTGTTTATTATTAAAGCACTAGCTTGCCCTTTTGGAAAAATTGGAAGTATGGTGGGAAATTTTTCTGGTGGGATAGAAGGGTTTTGGAAAAATTGGATGATATGGTGGGAACATTTTCTGTGTCGGTTCAGTGGCAAGGGGTGGTGGATGGTTTTGTGTGGGCTTGCTCAGGGGTATATGGCCCAAACGATGATTGTGAGAGGGGTAAAATGTGATACCCCAAATGATGATTGTGAGAGGGGTAACACGTGGGATGAGTTGGTTGGTATTTAGCAATATTGGAGGGTACCGTGGTGTTGCATTGGGAACTTCAATATTATATGTTTTCCAAGTGAGCGGATGGGAGGTTCAAGATCAACACTGACTCCGGCTATGGAAAAATTCTCAGAGTTTATTGAGGATCTTAATTTGATTGATTTGCCTTTAGAAGGAGGGAGATATACTTGGTCAAGTGATATGGACCAGCCTTTGATGTCTAGGATAGATAGAGTTTTGGTTTCTCATGATTGGGAGGAACACTTTCTAGATGTGATCCAGCGAATATTACCTCTCAGACCATTGTCCAATTCTTTTGGAGGCAGGGGGAATGGTGAGGGGGAAAAGCCCTTTTTGGTTTGAAAATATGTGGTTAAAGATGGAAGGGTTTGTGGATAGAGCTCAATCTTGGTGGAATTTGACATTCTTTCTTTGGTACGCCTAGTTTTGTACTCGCCAAAAAGTTGAGGGCTTTGAAAAAAATATTATACAATGGAATCATAGAGTGTTTGGAAATGTTGGTATTAATAAGAAAAGATTACTGGAGGATCTGGCGAGATTAGATTCAAAGGAAGGAGAATGTGGACTCACTGATGTGGAGAAACGTGCAAGAGCAGAAGTACGATCTCAAGTAGAACATCTTCTTTCCTCAAAAGAAATATCATGGAGATAGAAATCGAGGATGTTGTGTATCAAGGAAGGAGACAATAATACTAAGTTTTTCCACAAGATAGCTAACTCCCATAGAAGGTATAATTATTTGGGTATTTTGGAGGTGGATGGGGTGATATATGAGGAGTTGTTAGAGGTGGCTGCCCAAGTAGTACAGTTCTATAAAAATCTATATCAGAAGACAGAGGAGTGGAGACCTTTTGTGGAGGGTTTGGAGTTTGAACAAATTGGGGGGACAGAGAGGGGATGGCCTAAAAGGAAGTTTGAGAAGGAGGAGATCCTTCAAGTAGTTAGAGATATGGAAGTAGATAGAGCTCCAGGTCCGGATAGCTTCTCTATGGCCTTTTTTCACCATTGTTGAAGAGTTGTGGAAAGAGATGTCTTAGCTATCTTTGAGGAGTTTCTTCAATACAATAAGTTTGAAAAATCTCTTAATTTTACTTTCATTGCCTTAGTCCCTAAAAAGAATGATGCCTCCAATGTTAGAGATTTCCCTCCCATAAGTTTGGTGAGGAGTGTGCATATAAAATCTTGCCTGAGGTATTGGCAAACCATAGAGGGGTTTTAGATCAGTTGATATCTAAGACTCAGAATAACTTTGTGGGTGGAATACAAATACTTGATTCAGTCCTTATTGCCAATGAATGTGTGGATAGCTGAGTGAAGAGTAAGATTCTGGAGGTTATTTGTTAGCTAGATATTGAGAAAGCTTATGGTTATGTGAATTGGGAGGCACTCCTAGATTTGTTGAAGAGGATGGGCTTTGGGGAGAAGTAGTGTAAATGGATTTGTACTTGTATACCTATGGTTCAGTTCTCTGTTTTTTTTTTGGTTAATGGGTCTCCAATTGATTTCTTTGGAAGTTCAAGGGGATCTGTTATCTCTTATGTTGTTTTTATTTATGATGAAGTTTTTTTAGTGGGATGTTGAAGAGAGTGGAGGGGGCAAGTTTAATTTGAGGTTTCAAGGCTAATGGTAGGCGGGGTGATAGGGTATGTGTTTCAATTTTTTGTTTGCAGACTATACAATTCTTTTTTGTGAGGCAGATGTGGAGCAGATCCTTCATATTCGGATGTTGCTATTTTGTTTTCAAGTTGTAATAGGCTCAAAGGTATTAGCATAAGAGTGAAATGATTCCAATTGGGGCGGTTGATAATGTGCATGCTTTGGCAGAGATTTTGGGGTGTAGGGTTGGGACTTTGCCTAAGTCTTACCTTGGCCTGCCTTTTGGGGGTCCTCACAAGTCCACTTCTATTTGGAATCCTATTTTGGAGAAAATTGAGAGGAAATTGGTAGGATGGCAGAAGGTGGCAGATTGATGTTGCTTAAGAGTTCATTGTCGAGTCTTCCTACCTATTATTTATCACTTTTCACCATTCCTACTCATGTGGCTAACAAAATTTAAGAAAATGCAATGGGACTTTCTTTGGGGAGGTATGGGGTTGAGTCCAAGTCACATTTGGTAGGATGGGACAAATTGTGTGCGCCTATGGCTATGGCCAATGGTGGCTTAGGTATTAGGAAGCTCACTACCTTCAATAAAGCCTTATTAGGGAAATGGCTACAGCATTTTAGGACTGAGGAGACAAGGTTTTGGAGGAGGGTGGTAGCTATGAAGTTTGGGGAAGAGTAGGGGGTATGGACTTCTAAGTTGGGTAGGGGTGTGCATGGTTGTGGTTTGTGGAGAGGCATCTGAATGGGTTGGGAGGATTTTAGCCATAGTACTCGGTTTGAGATTGGGGTGGAGAATAGAGTAAAATTCTAGCAAGATTGTTTTGTATGAGATTGCCACTAATAGAGAAGCTTTAGTAGAGTTTTCCTTGCAAGGTAGTGGGTGGGGAGAGGAGGAGTTGGGATGTATGTTTCACTCAGGATCTGAATGATTGGGAGTTGGATTTAGTGGTGGATTTCCTTCATATTTTGGAACCTAATACCTAGGTTGCAGGGACACACCATTTTTGGCATCTTGTCGGTGTCGGACACGTGTCAGACACCAGAATGGGTACAACTCGCCGGATTTCGGTGTCTGACGAGTGTCCTTTTTTTTTTTTTTTTTTTCGTTTCGCCGACACGCGTCGACACAGCTCCGACATGGCTCCAATGCGGCCAACACGCTAGTAGTGAAGAAAAAAAATAAGAAAATCACAGATTTTGAGTTTGAGAAGTCATTTTGAGAAACCCACCTCTCAAGTTCTCAACCCACCCTCCCTCTGACCTCTGCCGCTGCCTTCTGTCCCTCGCCGGAGCTAGATCGGGCCGATTGGCGAGCTCCATAGACGTCAACGCCATGCCCTGTCCCTTCCGATCGGCGAGCTCCTCCTCTCTCCTTCTTCTTCTTCTTCTTCTTCTTCTTCTTCTTTTTTGTTTTCTTTTTCTTCTCTCTCTCACCCAGATGCCTTCTGTCTTCTAGTCTAGTTCATTTTAACTTTTCTAATACTTTTTTATATTTCCTCTTTGTTTTGTGTGTCTTCTGCCAACCCCACGTGAAAGTCACTTTCAAACTTTCAATTTCAAATTTTAACTATTGAGTACCATATGTCAGTGCCATGATGTCTTTGATATGCCATTGGTCCAAAAGAAAATAATTTATATTATTATTTTGACTATTATTTTTAGTATTAGTATTTGAATGTAACCTATTTAAACTTTTAATTTGTACTCTAAACATTTTATGTGTATTATTGTACTACTTTGGGTGTTAGTTTACCTATTTGTAGTTCTTACATAATTTAAATTCTAGACAAATATTAAAAAATATGCCTAAATATAAAATTTAATTAATTATTTAACCGCCGTGTCCCCGCCGTGTTGTGTCCTTATTTTTCAAAAATTGCCGTATCCCCGTGTCCGTGTCCGTGTCGTGTCTGTGTCCGTGTCGTGTCCATGTCCGTGCAACATAGCCTAATACCCCTTCAACTGAACATAGGGATCACATGAGATGGAAGTTGAAGAAGAATGAGGATTTTGATACTCTTTTTATAATGAATTGCGAGGTCCTCTTCCATCATCTTTCCTTGGAAAGGTATTTGGAAATCAAGGCCCCTCGGTGAGGTTCTTTTTATATATATTTTTTTTAAGTTTGTACTGCGGCTTGGGATAAGATACTCATGGGTGACAATTTGAGAATTAAGGGCTTCGCTTTTGTTGACTGGTATGTTATTTGTCGTTGTTATGGGGAGACTATGGATCATTTATTGCTTCATTGTGAGAAGGCCCATCAGTTGTGGTGTTTTGTTTTTTGATCTTTTGGGGTTTTGTGGGTTATACCAAGAACAATACCAGATTTTCTTTTTGGTTGGTGGAATTGTTTGGGGGAAGCACTCATCAGACATTTGGAATTTAGTTCTGTTGTGTTTGATGTAGTGCATTTGGAGGAAGCGTCATAGGTGGACTTTTGAGGATGTGGATAGTTTGGAGTACCAGCTGCTTGCTTCTTTTAGTGGTTCTTTGTTTAATAGCTCTCAGGCATGGGACTCACATCTAGTGATTCCCTCCCTCTATTTAGTAGTTCTCTTATCTCTTGTATTTAAGCTTTCATTTATGCACTTCTCTTTTTCTTTCTTATACTTTTTGACTTCTTTGTGCTCCTTTGCATAAAGAAGATTTATTTATACAGATTCTTCTTATTTATCAAAAAAAAAAAAAAAATTCAAATTTTATTTATACATGTCCGTATAGACATTCCTACGGAGGGTGGTAACTACACTTGATCAAACAGTCTTTCAAGATCCATGCTAGACAGATTGTTGTCCACCCCAGCTACGGTGGAGCATTATTCTAAGATGGTGCGGATGTAACTTCTGTGATTACTCTCTGACCATTTTTCTGTTCTTTTGGAGTGTGGGAGTATGCAATGAGGTCTGAGACCATACAGATTTGAATACATGTGGCTAAAAGCAAAAGGGTTTACCTATAAGGGGAAGGGGTGGTGAGATTCTTATCAATTTCAAGGCTTGCCTAGCTATATGTTGGCCAACAAGTTGAAAGCTTTGAAGCTAGATTTAACGAAGTGGAGTTTGGAAATTTAATGGGAAGGAAAAATACATTGCTAGGTTGCATTAAGTCACTCGATGAGATCTAGGAGAGTAGATTCTTGCTTGATGAGAAAAAGATGCAATGAGAACAATTCATTGTGGAACTTGAGAAAATTATGCTGTTGGAGGAAATTAGTTGGAGGCAAAAGTCTTAGATGCTTTGGTTGAAGGAAGGGGATAATACAAAGTTCTTCCATTGTCTTGTGAACTCACACTGTAGAACACCATTGGGCACCCTCTGTTGGATGGTATGCCTTTTTCAGCTGTTGATGATGAGGAATCTAGCTGGCTGGATAATTGCTTTACAAAGGATGTTTTTGAGGCGATTAAGAATATGAGTGGAGATAAAGCATTGGGCTCAGATGAATTCATGATGGCTTTTTTCAAAGCCTGTTGGAGCATTTTAAAGTGGACATGGTACATTTGAGAAGAGTATTAATGCTTCCGTTATCACACTTATCCCGAAAAAAACACTTGGTGCACTAAAGGACAAGGATTTTTTACCCATTAGCTTAGTCATTGGGGTTTACAAGATCATTGCCAAAGTATTGGCTAATAGGTTGCAAATGGTGCTAGAAGAGGTGGTGTATGAACCCTAGAATGATTTTGTTAGAGGGAGACAGGTTTTGGATTTTGTGCTTATTTCCAATAATGCATAGATCGTCGTATGAGTCAGACGATGCAGATTCAGTTCTTGATGGAGGAAGTGGATATTCACATGTGAACAGTAGTCCGAGTGGTTTTTTTCATAGCTCACAGGGTTTTGGCAAGGCAACTCATTATCCCCATTATTGTTTATTATTATGGAGGCTTTGAGCAGATTATTGGAAAGGTCAAGTGATGCAGGAGTCTAATGCAATAAATGGAAGATGTTGACATGGCATGGTGATGTGGCATGAGGGAATGACTTGGTATGGTGGCGTGGCACAAGGGATTGACATGGCACAATGCAAGTCAAGCCTAAGGGCTGTATTTCACATGTCCCATGTGGTTATTGTAGCTAAATCAACATGTGCTAAGATGTTGACATGGCATGGTGATGTGGCATGAGGGAGTGACTTGGTATGGTGACGTGGCATGAGTGAGTGACATGGCACAAGGCAAGTCAAGCCTAAGGGCTGTATTTCACATGTCCCATGTGGTTATTATAGCTAAATCAACATGTGCTAAGTTTGTTGTAGTGTTTGAAAAATAGAGGGAAAATTAGTTAAAGGCACATGCACATGCTAGATTTTAGGAAGTTGTTAGAAGTAAAAGCCATGTGCTTTATTAAATATAGCATGCAATTAATATGTTACAATTGTATTCTAGCATGTGACAATGTGAGTTAGTTATGGATGATGTCATCACCAACATCTAACCCCTAGGCCAATAAATATCCATGTATAAGCATTATAATAGAGGGGTTTTGTTAGTAAATGAAAATAAGCCTTTGAAATCTTTCCTTGGGAACTTAGTGTTCTTTGCAAAGGTGCCAAATCACCTATCAATTTGTTTAAGCAACTCACATCCCATTTAGTTTTAAACCATATTACATCCCATCACATTCCTTGCAACAAGAAGGGGGTAATTATATATCGGGGTTTACAGTTGGTGATCCACTAGATAATCTGATTATGATCTCACATCAGATGACACACTTTTTTTTTGGTGGGGCTAATCCAAAACGAATTTGGCATTTGAAAGATGTTTTTGTGTGGTTGCAGGCCATTTTGGGATTAAAGATAAATTTTGGGAAATTTGAGTTGGTTCTAGTAGGTCTAGTGTCAAATGTGGATGCCTTATCAGATATTTTGGGGTGCAGAGTATCCAAGCTTCCTATGACATATTTGGGGCTTCCCTTAGGCTCCACCTTCAAGGAGAGAGAGCTATGTGGAATGTTGTTATAGAGAAATTGGAGAGAGGGTTTGCTGGTTTGAAAAGAATGTATTTCTCTATAGGGGCCAAATGACGCTTATAAAGAGCACCTTATCTAACCACCCAACCTACTAGTTATCTTTATTTCCCATCCCAAAGCGAGTTGCTTGGTGTATCGAGAAGTTACAGAGGGATTTCTATGGGGTGGGGTTGGAGATGAGTTTAAATTCCACCTGGTTACTAGGACCATTTTCAGGCGGTGGATTGGGCATTCAAAATTTATTCTAATTTAATCAGGCTTTGTTGGGCAAATGGTTTTCAAGGTACACAACAAAGAGGGAGGTTTTTTGGCGAAGGGTAGTGGACCATAAATATGGTAGCATGTGCAGGGAATGGTGTTCTAACAGCATTTGGGGTTAAGCCTCTGGAAGCACATCAGGAAGGGTTGGGAGGCTTTTAAGCGGTTTATCAATTTAAAAGATGGGATGGCTCTTTAATCAGGTTTTGACATGATTCATGGTGTGGGGGGCTACCGCTAAGGGAGAGTTTACTAGAATTTTTTCGTATTGCAAGTAATAAGCATGCTTTTGTGGAAAGCATTTTGTCTTTTGTAGGGGATGTTTACCAATGGGATGTCTGATTTGTTCACCCGGTCCAAGACTAGGAACTGGAGTCCGTTGCCTTGTTTATGGATCTGATTTATTTTGGGCAGAGAAGATGAGGTGGAGTGGATACACTCTGGACTCCATCTTCACAGAATGTTTTTGAAGTCAAATCCTATTAAATTTGTAACTCTCAATAACTCATTAGTCCTTTCCTTTTTGTTGGAAGAATCTATGGAAGCCTAAAGTTCCAACAAAGGTCAGCTTTCCTTTGGACAACAGCTGTTGGGAAAGATCCTAACTACTGATAACCTTCGGAAGAGGAGATTAGTTGTGATAGATTGATGTTGCATGTGTAAGCAGCATGTGAAAGATCAGTTCATGATCTGATGTTTTTATTTCTCAAGACTTTGTTTGAGTGGATAAATGCTTCAAGGTTGTTTTCTTTTGCTGTTTTACCTGACTTGCTTGATTGATCTACTTTTAGTCTGTAGTTTTTGTGTACCTATTGTACGTACATGGGTGGTGTTTACCCATGTCTTTTGAGCTTCTTTATTGAAATTTTAATTATAAAAAATATATATATTACATGAAACCTGTATGTGGAATTTGTACCTGTTTTACATAAATTTACATGTTTCTAACTCGGTCCTTGTTAAGGTTAATGATCTCCTTTTAATGTCACTTGGTTCTGTTTATAACATTGTATATGGTGATTGACAATAGTAATGGTAATTTGATTTGGTTTAGGTTAACTTACTGACACACACGACTAGGGTGAAGATTGCTCCCTGGCAACATAAAAGCATAAGAAAGATACTAAACAAACATGCAACTGAAGACTTGCATGAACTTTATGGTAGAATAGATGAGGCTGGGGGTCGAGTTAGAGGACAGTCGCTTAAACGAACTTGTGAACATGAGTTCATGGTTGCTGAATGTATGAAAGGTGAGAATATTGTTGATAATGACCGGACAAGTGTTAGTACTGAATCAGAGTATGCAAATGTTCAGATGCTTGAACATCAAAGGAATAAGATGAAACAATCCAATTTCTCTAGATGTGGTGACATTTGTGAGACAGACTCATTTCTAGAAGGTAATGACACAAGGATGCAATGTCTGAATAAGCAGCGCTCTGAATTGGAGGAAAGCTCTTTACAAAGCAATTTATATGATAAGAAAAACTTGTTTACTGAGACTGTGGATCAGAAATCAAGGACATTGGATTTTGATGTGAAGGCAGATAAATATCTTTCAGCAAAGGACCAAGGGGAGGATCCAGGATCAAAAGAGTCGAGTCCAGAGCCATCAAGAGATTCTCATGAGAGTAAAAAATGGTTGGAGGTTGCCCATGGTGGTGCTGTTTGGGACATCTTCCGCAGGCAGGATGTTCCTAAGTTAATTAAATACTTGGAAAAGCACAAAGAGGAATTTCGCCACATCAAAAATCTTCCTGTAAAATCAGTGAGTATGATTGCTGGTCATTAGGAACTATGTTCTGTACTAAAGATTGAGTTGCTTATACATGCTTCTTGCAGGTTGTTCATCCTATTCATGATCAGACTCTTTTCTTGAATGAGAGACATAAAAAACAACTGAAGGAGGAGTTTAGTAATAATCTCTTCTATCTCTCCGTGTCAGTCTTGTAGAGTTGCAATACACTGCTATGGTTTTATTTATGTTAAATTTTTTATGCAGATATAGAACCTTGGACATTTGAGCAATACCTTGGTGAAGCTGTTTTTATTCCAGCAGGGTGCCCTCATCAAGTGAGAAATAGACAAGTAATTTATCAGCTAGTAATAGCTTCTTCATTTGGCAAGTTAGACATGAATGATCTTCATTTTATCAAATACTCTTGGCTTTTTATTTGGAATAGTTGATATGCTATTTTCCTGGTTGATGCTTAAAAATCTTGTGAGCTCTTCGAAACTGTCTTTTCCCTTAATTACCTATCCAATAAATAAATAAAGGAACAAAAAGCAGTGTGTAAATTACGTTGTACTTGTTATACATTTTATAGACATATATAGAGTTAGTTAGTTCGAATCTTATCTTAATGAACTGCTGTAAGAGTAATTTCCCATATGTTTGGCCTTTGTGGCTATCAATAAATAAATCTTTTCTTAATCACTTGCACTGTTTTTTTATTAGTTTTTCCGTCTTTTTCTTGATTACATGTCTGGTCAATTTTTCAGTCTTGCATAAAGGTGGCACTTGATTTTGTATCTCCTGAAAATGTTGAAGAATGTATTCGGTTAACTGAAGAGTTTCGGTTGCTTCCAAAGAAGCATAGAGCTAAGGAAGACAAGTTGGAGGTACTAGTTATTTTTCTTCCTTTTGTTACATCATAAACATTTATTTTTCATGTTAAGTGTTCTAGTTTTCATCCAGTCATGAAATAGCTTTGAACTCAAAACACAGGCATTGTTAAGCACTATAAATGTTGTATGTTAGTTGTGCATACTTTATAAGAACACTGCTAAATGCACCTACTGTAACAATTTTGTCTGTGTCATACTATTAGGTTTTGGAGTGTCAAAACTAGTGTTGAATGCAAACATGAAATGGAGGGTTTATCGTTTGACATATATCTACTTAGGGATGACTATCACATAGGCCATAGGATAATAAATAGTCATGTTATCGGTATTTTTTGGCTCTGTTAATTTAATTCCTTTACAGGTTAAAAAGATGACACTTTATGCTGTGAGTTGGGCTCTGAGAGAAGCCAAAAGTCTATTGCCAAATCTTGAGTAAGATTCATCTCTTTATCTTAATTTTATTTGTGCGCTTAATGTATACCTATCAGATGAAGGATCTTATGATCGTGATCAACAAATTATTCCATTATTTATAGGCGACTTATTTCTTTCAAATATGATAGATAGTATCAGTACGTAAGAATACCTTTTTGCTCCACCCTTCAGGTCCTCCCCTTGGTATTAATTGCTGTCTAGGCCCTATTGAGCTAACGTAGTTAATATGTGAATGAACTTATGAACATTCATACGTTTGAACCTTTGGCAACCCAAAATTCTATGGTCCTTGCAAAGATTTTCTCTACTAATTTGTGGTTTTGTTCTAAAGAAGGGGGTTTTGGGGGCAAGGTTATTGTTAAATTACCAATTGTCCTAAAAGCTTAAGCTATTGGGATATGATAAATTTAATCATTTAACCAATACTTCTAACACTTCCCCTCACGTGTGAGCTGAAACTACCTTTTAATAGGTGAGGCCCAACACGTGAAAATTTAAATGGAAGGTAGAGTGGAGGAGACAATGATCGAACTCAGGATCCTATGCTCTGGTATCATGTTAAATTATCTATTGTCCCAAAAGTTTAAACTATTGAGATATGGTAAATTTAATCATTTAACCAATACTTCTAATAGTTATAAATCTTGTCATCTTGGAATGCTTGAATGCTTAATGGTGAAATTTTGGGGAAAATAATGTTAAGAAAAAAGTACTTTACATAATAGAAGTCTTTTAATTGTAGGACTATAGATTTGTGTTAATATTAAGTGTTATCTACGTAGCAGAATAGAAATATTTTAGTTGTGGAACTATAAATTTGTGCTAATTTAACTATACCACTTGGCGGAATGTGAGACATTCTATGTTTTCTAAAATTTTACTTGTTTTCAGTTTCCACTTTTAACTATTAGGTAGATATTAGATTATGTATTGTCAAGAGTTTTGTAGTTAATTGCATTGTTTGGTAGCTATAAGGAGAACCAACTCAACCAAGGTTCTAGTTCCTCTTCCCCCCATCCCAATTGTTGTGCCAGTTACAAAATTAAAAAAAAGAAGATATTAGATGTTATGACTTATAACGATGACCTTTATAACCAAGTGTACTTATTTGCAAAGATAACATATTTGCTCTTCTCAAACTTATTTGAAGGTGTACCCTGATTGATATGGTGTTATTTGGTTCCAAAAAAAAAAAAGACAGATGTATCATGTAGCATCTGATGGTTTACAATTTTCTATGGCAATTTGATCTTATTTTGTGTTCATTAATTTTGTCTATCATGAGATATCTAACAGAGCCAATTTGCACTACTGCAGTAAATCGAACCAACAACAGGAAGAGTAAAAGCACCAGATGGTTTTTCTGCCACTATCTGTACAGATTGTGAATCTACTTTCTTAATACCGTTGTACTGTGCCCTTTTACAATGTTGTTCTTAACAAAAGACAGTAATTCTTGTTAAAACAAGCTGTGGCTGATCCCTAATCTATTGTAATAAAGCCTTGCCATAATTTTTTCAAAACAATTTTCTCTTTTTCTTTTTTGAACTCAAGATGAGAAATAACACATTTTTAGATAGTTTGTAAGAGCATTCTCATCAGGTGTGTCAAATGCCAAATATTTGGCATTTGGCACACCAAACACCAAAAAACCCCTCCCATGAGATGTTCCAAATGTTATAATTTTTTACACACATGAATAGTATTGTTTTATCTTTGGAACAGTACGGATGAAAATGCTAAAAAAAAAAAAAAATTATTCATTTTCTCTCTTCCTTTATGACTTTCTTTCTTCACTCTCTTTCTTTTTCTTCTTTCTTTCTCCACCATTCCCTTCATCTTTGTCACACTCTCTTCCTCTTTTCTTCTTCTTTCTTCTCTAGAATCTTCACCTCTCCCTCTCCTTTTTTTTTTTTTTTTTTTCCTCTCTGTCTTTGTCTCTGTCTCTCTCTCTCTCTTTTTTTTTCTTTTTTTTTTCCCTGTCACTCTCTCTCTCTTTCTTCTTTTTTCTCCACCTAGACTGTTGCCATTGAGATCGGCCGTCGCTGTGGAGTTCGGCCTCACCGATGAGGTCAACTGGTGGAGATCGCATGTAAGTTTGGGTCCTTTTTTTGTGTGTGTGTGTGTGTGTGTGTGTGTGTGTGTGTGTGTGTGGATTCCATGTGATTGTGGGTGGTGGTGGAGTTGGGTTGATTCCATGTGATTTTGGTTGTATAAATGGAGTTGATTCATCTCTTCACTGTGCCGCTGATCTCTCTCTAGCAATGGTTTTTCTAAGTTTTTTTTTTTTTTTTTTTTTTTTTTTTTTTTTTTTTTTTTGTGATTTGATGGGTGGGTTGGGCATTGGGTGGGTTTAGACGGTGATGTGTGGGTTCAGATGGTGTTGGTTGGGTTCGGTTCCAACGTTGATGGGCGAGTTCGGATGGGCGGATCGGTGGTGGGTGGGTTAGGTTGTGGGTTCCGATGGATGGGTCGGCAATGGGTGGGTTTTGGTGGGTTAGCCTATTAGTTCCGATTGATGGCTGAAAGCTCCATGGCTGAAAGTTTCAAGGCTTGCACCACCATTGAGGTTCGCCATCTCTCTGCTTCTATATTTTGTCTCCTTCTATTTTTTTTTTCTTGTCTCTAACCCATGGCCATGGAGGTGGTGGTGGTGATGGGGCTTCCGATTTGGTGTTGGTGGGCTATGGGTTTGTTTTGAATTGTGTTTTGGGCTGTGGAGGATGTGGTGGTTGTTGGTTGTTGGCAGTTGTGCGGTGGTTGTGACAGTGATTTTCGTAGATTGTGTTTGATGAGTTGTAAATATTATTTTAGTGTGTTGTATATATTATTTTAATATATAGAATTGAAGAATAGAAAATGTGATAAATGGTGTATTGTAAAATGATGTTGTAAAATAATAAAGTAGGTTTTTTGATGTGTTAAAATGGCATAATTTTGCAACTCCTAATGGGAATGCTCTAATACAAATTTTATCAAGTTACAATTAGTGTAACTCTTTTTTTTTATATTACACCATTTGTTAACTTTGATTTAGATTTATTTTTTGAAGATCTTAATATGGATTACACATTTCTTATTTTTTAATAGAGGCTGTAAATTTCATATTAATCAAATATTATTTATTATCCTATTTATAAACTCATGTTTATTTATAATTTTTAAGTACAAACAACTTGAAATTTTACCAACTAGCAAAAAACATTAAAGCTGCAAAAACCAATGCACCAATTGTGGTACAATAGGGTTGTAATTCACTAGTTATTCTAGAAACTCACTAAATCTTAAAAAAAAAAAAATTACTAGAGGTTTGTATTTCTCGGAAACCCCCACCTATATCACCATTCAATATTTCTTGGCCCACTATTGGCCAAACCATCTGGGCATTAGGTCCAATATGAGTAGGATCACTTAACCATGTTTCATAATAGGAAAAATGTTAATACAATATTATTTTACTATCCGATTTATAAACTCATGTTTATGTATAATTTTAAAGTACAAAATACTTGAAGTTAAAAAAAAATTATAGATGGAATAATTATTGATTTCTAATTATCTTGATATTTTACAAGCATTGAGTGAAGTCTATAAGGGAAGGGACTATATAATCCAACCGTTGGTTTGTTAAAAAACTCCAATGCAAAGTTTGAGAAGGGTTGAAGGGTATATGAATCTTATTAAACAAACAAATTATATATATAGTTTAATTTTTAGTTTCAAACATATCAAACGTCATTAAGAAAATGAAGAAAAGCCAAGAGCCTTGTAGCTGTGTTTTCAACGGAAACATTTAGGGTTCAAATTCTCTCACTCTCAATTATAGAATTATAAAAAAAGAAAAAAGAAAAAAAGAAAGATACATAAATTGTTAAGCAAACGCTGTAGTTTCATTCTAGCACAATGAGTTAATTATTGCAATCTACCTTAAACTTTGAGAGTATTTGCACTTTACACCTCAAATTATAGAAACTTGTAATTACCACCCTAATTGCAACAATCCTTGCAAATAGTACCTAATCGTCTATTTGGCGTTAAATGTACATAAATAGGCCTCCCTCTTCTTGTCTCCCTCTCCCCAATTTGAAAATATGCCCAAAATCTCAAAATATCTTCTTCTAACAACACAATACCCATAATCGATGATCCACATACCGGTGAGATGCCACACAACGGTGACAAATTCTTAGGCTGATTTACAAGACAAAATAATTGAGAAAATGTAGTTTGCTCTAAGTTGGGAAGGCAAGATCCAATTTTATACTAAGAGCATGTTTGGTAAATTGTAATAGGCACTGTAATGTAATAGATATTATTATGGTTTAGCTATTTGGTAGTTTGGTTATGTTTTTATTACTTAGTAGGTGCAATAATTTTTAAAATTAATATATTTCCAAATAAACAAACTTTCCATATACACGTAACAATTATAAAAACTAGCATGTAACTCATGCAAACGCATGGATGCATTTAAAATTAAACACAATTTTTATTATAAAAATATAAATAATTAGTCAAATTATTAAAAAAATAGCATGTAACATATGCATACGTATAGATACATTTGAAATTAAACATAATTATTATCATAAAAATATAAATAATTAGTCAAATTATTTTTTTTAAAGTAAACATTATTAGTCACATATTAAAATTCTTACCTAAATTTAATACTACTTATGATCATTTTTTTTCTTCTAATTTTTAATAAGATAAAACGTGTGGTGATCTTTGTTGTGTGGTGATTTTTATTGAGTATATGTGATTGTTTTTTTTTAATTCTTTAATTTTATAGTTCATTAATATTAGATTTTTAGTATTTTGCACTCATTAACTCGGCCAAAATTGGGAATTAACATTGATTTTCAAACAATATAATTAGTAGGCACTGTTTTCAAACTATATTTTTTACTAGCATCTCGAGTCTAAGAGACTCGATTTAGGGCCTATAAATCGAGTTTTTGAGACTTGATTTTCATGGGCTGATCACGTCTGATATGGCATTTTTTTCACGTGGTGTCCACCTGGAAATCAAGTCTCTAAGACTTGATTTATAAACCCTTTACAAAACAATATAATGTTTTAAGCACACCGGCCTTTACACCTCTCATCTCATTAGAGAGAGAAAAAAAAAAAAAAAAAACCCAGAAACAGAGATCAGATCGACGTGGGCCGTGTGTGGTCGTGGGGCGTGGGTGGCTATCGGTGGTAGTCGGTGGTCATCAGTGCTCATGGCTAGCTGTGGGTCGGGTTCAGATCGCTGTTGAAACTTAACCAACCATCAACAAAAACTTAACCAACCATCAAAAAATCACCCATAGCCACGCCGATCTCGCCGCCACAACAACTACTAGATAGCCACTGACCCAGTCTTCAAGCCACTGTTGCCGCCACCATCGCCACCAAAATCCGACCCAAACGCCGAAAACCCATGCCCAACAGCGATCTCCACATCCCACGCCCAACGCCAATCTCTATGCCCAACGCCAATCTCTATGCCCAATGCCAATCACCACACCCAACGCCAATCTCCACCCCACACTGATCTGCAGCGAAAGAGAGAAGAGAAATAATGAGTTTGCTTGGTTTAACCTTTCTGATGTGTTTTGCTTGGTGAGTTTTTCTCTATAACTTTGTTTTTGTTCAAAATTTTTCTTGCTAAGTTTTGCTTGGTGTTGTGCTTAAAACATTATGGTGGTGTTGTAAATGGCTTATAAATCAAGTCTTAGAGACTCGATTTCCAGGTGGTCGCCACGTGGAAAAATGCCACATCAGACATGATCAACCCATGAAAATCGAGTTTCAAAGACTCGATTTATAGCCCTAAATCGAGTCTCTTAGACTCGAAATGCTAGTAAAAAATATAGTTTGAAAACAGTGCCTACTAATTATATTGTTTGGAAAACAGGGTTAATTTCCCATTTTGGCCCATTAACTCACTTGGCACAAATATTAAAAAACTTAAGTGGACATATGGCACAAACTTAAGTGTATAATTATGGTGCGGTCTCCATATAAATTTAGACATATAGCACAAAATTGGATTCTAATTTCAAATTCTAATTGAACTTTTTCTAAGCTTTAGCTATTAATATATATATATATATATAGATAAAAAAATTATAAAAAATAACTCATCTCTCTCTCATTTAAAAAAAAAAAAAAAATTTATTTTTAAGGAAATATAATTATTTTTTGAGGAAACGGTAATACTTATTAGAACACACGAACACAAAAGTAGTATATAGATTTTTTAAAACAGGCTTATAACATATTACATAACTAGAGTACCACTACAAAAAGGCCTAACCTTTGTAGTAGTAGCCTGAGGTTATAAGGATTGAAACTCTAACACACACAACCAATGGGGGATAAACATCCATATTTTTTTTTAGGAAACAATAATACTTATTAGAACACATAAACACGAAAGTAGTATATAGAGTTTTTTAAACAGGCTTATAATCTATTACATAACTAGAGTACCACTATAAAAGGGCCTAACCTTTGTAGTAGTAGTCTGGGGTTATAAAGACTGAAACTCTAACACACATAACCAATGTGGGATAAACATCTCTATTTTTTTTTTTTTTTTTTTTTTGAAAACAGTAATACTTATTAGAACACACGAACACGACAGTAGTATATTGAGTTTTTTAAAGAAGCTTATAATGTATTACATAACTAGAGTACCACTACAAAAGAGCCTAACCTTTGTAGTAGTAGCCTGAAGTTATAAGAACTGAAACTCTAACACACACAACCAATGTGGGATAAACATTTTTTTTTTTTTTTTGAGGAAACAGTATTGTATAAGTTAAAATAAATCTTAAGTTTTATTCTAATGTAACTCACAACCAAACTTATAAATAGGTTTAATTATTCCATTACAACACATTTTACTGTTAGTAATAAAGATTACAATTCCTATTGTAATCTTCATTTAGTGTACCAAACGTGCCCTAAAGATCTCACTGCACACCTAATTGATCTACACACTACTTGCTTTCTTTGTATGCTAAAGTTAAATTAAATTAATGTATTGTAAATGAGAATGCTGATAAAATTATTTACTAACTTGAGGTGTAATTCTTAAAGATGGATATTTATGACCTACTACTAACATTGATTAGAATGTGCAATTCTCAAATATGAATATTTTATGACCTACTACTAACATTAATTAGATTGAATAGTATTAGTAAATTTATCATAGATTTTTATATTTATTTATTTTTTCTTTTATTCTTACAGCTCTTTCAAAATAAGTTGTTTTTGTAGGTAGTTTAGCTTTATTTTATATTTTAGATACCACGTGTGCACTTGTTGATATTTGTCTATGGCCTCCAATTTTATTTATTTATTTATTTATTTTTTGGAATTATTTGACTAGTAAACCTTGAAATTTAAACTTAAGAAAATTCTGTATTATTTAATTTTTATTTTTGAGTGTTTTATTTATTTATTATTTATATCGAAAGAAAGATAAAAAAAAACTGCTCAAGTTTTATTTATTTAATTAATTAATTAATTTTATGTGAAAAATATCTATACAAATCTTTTGTCCAACTATGAGTGTTCTATTCTTGTTTCTATCAACTGCGGTGCCACATGTTCCCTTTTTTTATTTTTTATTATTTTATTATTTTTTTACTTTTAAAATAATCAAAGTTTAAATTAGGAAAAATAAATCAAACACATGGCGTATTGCAATTGGTGAAACATAAAGTGAAACACTATACAAAGGATTTTTGTTCGTATGAATCAAATTAGGTTGACTAGACCTACCAAATACTAGACGAGGGTTATAGCCACTTTATAAAGGGGATTGTTCAATTTTCACATAATGTAACTTTAAATAATATTACACCACTTAATAATTTTTTTACTAAATTCATATTTTGAAAATCTCGTAGTTGGATTACATGTTATATATGTTCTTAATATGCATGTCAAATTTTGTACTAATAGAATGTTATTTATCATTTGATTTATAAACTCACATTTTATGCATAATTTTAAACTATAAAAATTTGAAATTTAACATTAGATAAATGACATAGCTATGGATTCTTTGATCATCTTAAAAATTTGCAAGCTTAAAAAATATTAGAAGAAAATATATTCTATGGTAAATTTGTTAAAATTTGCATCTAATGAAAAAATATTAAATGATGTAACTTTACTTAAAATTATACCAGGTGTAACTTGACTGCCAAATACTACGAAAATGTTACAGCCTTTGCAATCCATCTTAATCTAAGTATTTGACTGGGTCAAACCTAAACTCATTAATGAAGACATTTAGGGCATGTTTGGATTTTAATGGGTTTGTATTCGTTTTCATTTTTCTATACTCATTTTCTCTTCTTAAATTATGTACTCATTTTTTGTTTGACACCAATTTTGGTCTAGGTTTTTTTTTTTTTTTTTTTTTTTTTTTGGGCTCAAATTCTTCCATTTACTGACAAAACCAACAGTCACCCTATCACCCACTAGAAATCGTTCATCTTCTTTGACAAACCCAGCCACAAAAATCAGTGAGTCACTCGTCCATCCAAAGGTGTTGGAAAACCTGTAAGAAGGAAAAACTCTACCGAAGGGCATCGGTTGGGTGCTGGTCTAAGTTTCTCTGATGCTTAAATTAGAACCTCACAAAAGATCTCCAAGAATTTTAAAAGTATAAGAGTTGGGATTTTTCTCACATATCTCGATTTTAGTGAAATTTGGCATTTATATAGTCTTGAGTGGATCTCCTTGTTTTGTGCCACTTTTCTCGTGGGAAACGTGTTGGCTAAGTAGAGTCAGTGGGAGCGAATTTCCATAAGAGTGCTCACATGTTCTGAAGTAGTGGATTTATGGTGTAAATTATGTTGATAGCATTTAAGTGTAGTTGAATTTGTGTAAGTGTAGAATGACCGTTACCTTAAACGATCATGATGTGAATGAACCTTATGATATGGATGATTTTTTATAATCCTCTTGTGTAATTAGGTGGTCCTTTGTATGGATGGTTGTAATTGTGTTGGATGACACCATAGACGAGATTGTTCTTTTTTCCTTAGAATGACCATCTATGTGAACGGATCCTCTGTGTGGAAAACCATAATACCATGGATGGTTGATTACGGTCTTATGGTGGAAATAGGCAACATTCTCCTATTCTGGCCGAACCAACATGAGACGGAAGACCTTCTAGACGGGTGTAAGCACCTCATTTTTTTACCTTACAACTCGAGTTCCTGTTCCCCAATGACGACATCACTTGGAGGCTCAAGGTTGATTTATGGCCCAATCTTGTGAATCTTTAGCTTGAAGGATGTTTTGGTGAGAAAAACGTATAAGAAGCCGTAAGTATGCGCACACATGCTTTAAGTATGCGCATGCATACCTCATGTATGTGCACGCATGTAGGGTTTTAGAATACCTGTATTGAAAGTTTTTTGACATAAAATCATGTAAAGTGAATCTCACATCGGTTGGGAGCTGCTTTATACCCCACTATGATCACTATAAAAGGCCCCAAAGGTTCTTTTACCAAAAAATATCAAATTCACTAGAAAATGGTGAATCAAAGAGGGAGTTTTATTCTAAAACATCCTCAAGTTAAAATTAACTTGGTTGGGACTTATTTTGGTCTTGACCTTTGAGTTTTGAGTTTACTAACTTTCTAGTTTTGTCTTGATTAGATTGACTGAGGGGAATTGTCAAATTAAAAACTCAAATGAGTTCTAGTGTTTGAGGTAAAGGTCTAACTTTGTCTCTTTCATTCTTGTTTGTTTGGTTGTTTTTCTTTGTGTGTTTATTGCTTTGATATGTCTGTTGTTAGTTTAGGGTTACAACTTTCGTGCTAGAAGCTTGTTAGGTCATATTTAAATTGATGTTTCTAGGTTTGTGTTCTTGGGTGTGTATGTAGGGGCGGAGCCATGTTATAGGAAGAGGGGGCCATGTACCACTCCATTTTGTTTAAGAGCCAGCCCCTCCAAGAGAAAAGATTCCCCCCCCCCCCCCCCACCTCCAACACCATAGCCAAATTTGCCCTAAAAAATCCTAACTTTTCACCTAAAAACAAAAGAGGTATTCTTGTAAAACTAAAAAAAGAAAGAAAGTGTGTAATGGCATTTATAAGATAGACAACTCCCAAGAAAGTTCTTTTTTGCCAAAGTCCTCCCTCCCACATGATGTATATTGTTTGCTCATCTACAGTGTCACTTTATAGTTCTACTCTACATTGTACTATATGTACTATATTTACTACTTTTTATATGTTTACAACATAAATTTACATTGCACGTATTATTCTTTTTCCTTTCTCTTTCTCAATTCTCATGCCATTCCTTCTCTTCCACAGTGTATTCTATGTTACAAAATTCTTCTTCTTCTTCCTCTGTGCTATTTTAGTATAATTTCTATTTATTTTATTATTTTCTTTTTTAGTTCAATTTCTATTGAGAGCTATTAAACTGATTTTAAAATTATTTTTTAATATAATTGTCTAATATGGTTGAATTTAAATTCTATTGATTTTATGGTTTCTTATAGTGATTTATTATATTTAATCTTTATGAATATCATTTCTTGTAATTGTAAATATAGTCTAGTTTTGTTATATACTTATATTTAGTTTCTAAGAATGTTATGGACTTATGGTTTTTCATAGAAATAAGAAAAACTCAAGATAAAAAATGACCTTTAGATGCTCAATCAGGTGTTTAGCTTGTTAATATTTTTTAGTGTTAATAAAAATTACATTGATAAAAAAATTTGATATAATAATCTTGCAATATTATATATGAGTTATGACTTACTTTAGATTTAAGTTTTTTTTTTTTTAAAAAAAAACTAATGCATGAAGACATGTATGTATGTATGTCGTGGTTTGAGTTTTTCTTGAATTACAAATCAATATGATAGTTTTACCTCGGCCCCCCCAAATAAAAATTTCTGGCTTCACCCCTGTGTGTATGTGTGCACATGCTTTATGCATATGTACGCATACTTGAGGCATGCGTATGCATACCCCGTGTATGCACACACATGCTTGTGCCTAGAAACACAAATTTAGGATTCTTGATGCTTTCTTCATTTTTCTTTGCTTTTATCACATGATTAGGTTCTATTTAACTTAGTTCCCCATGTTTAGACCATAGAATTAGTAAGGTAACATGCTTTAATCGTTTATTTTTTAGATTAAAGATTAGGGTTTATATGTCTTGGATGAATAACATGAACATGCATTGATGAATAGGTGTTGTAATGCAATAAGGTAAGTGAGGTAAGGCATGCATATGAATATGAACATGCATATGTTTTGAATGATGAGTATGATGTGATTGATATTTATGCTCGAATGCTATGATGCCTTGCTTGTATGATTGAATATGCTTGATTGAATGACATGATTGTATGCTACTGCCTTGAGATATGCTTGCTGCCCTTGGATGAGCATGAATATTGATACCATGTTAGATGAATGCTAGGTTGATGTGCAATGGGATGATATGCTATGTTTGTGCTTTAGATGCATGTTAGTGTGTGTGAGTATAAAATAATGTGTTAGAAGACCCTTTGATGAGATTAGGATTTGGAACACAATGAGTGGAGGCCGACTTATGAATCGGGTGCGGTTAGGTGCTTAACACCTTCCCATCCCTATACCTAAACTCCGGACATGTGTTCTGGTAAAGATCAGCCCTTCATATAAGGGCGCTACATATATGGTTTCTAGACCTAATCTAGGTAGTGACTCCATTTATACCTTCCGCTCGATCCACTCTAGGCTGAGGCATACTTCCCATGAGAAAACTACTACCATCGTATGCGGTGGAGGGCGCTTGCGTCCACAATGGGCTTGTCATTTTATTCTATATCAATGTCCATGTGTGGTTTGGTTTGCATAGTTGTAAAAAAGTTGTTTCTAACGTGTGGTTTGGTCTTCTTAAATTGACAATCTCCTTAGAAAAGTGAGACATTTATCACTAGTATGTCGAGTCATTATTGGTTATAAGAATCAATCTAATTGTTGATGGGTCATTCCCTATATGGGTGAGTAAATGAAGAGTCTCCTTTGAAAGAGCCTCTTTTAGATGAGTCATCTCTGAAAGAATCTCATCTAGGAGAGCTAACATTTGTTCGACAATTTCGTTTGGGAAAGTTTCCCTTTTCAAATGGAAGGTACCATGGTCATCTATGGGGTTGGACGACTTACTTTGGGTGTGATGATGGAAGGCCGGCTTGGTAGACATGTTGGACGAGTCTATTGTAGAGTGGTAGGCAGTTCGTTTAATGGGTGAAAATATTATTTTCTTATAAATCATAATCCACCAAAACCCAATCACAACTCTAGAAACAAACAAAAACTAAAACCCACCGGAACCACCGTCACAAGCCTATATCCAACCTAGATATCCACGTCGCAAGCCATAATCCACTAGAAAAAACCAAAACCCAACCCAGATCACCATTGAAAAACCATCAATTCAAACAAATCTCATCAAATAGAAAAAAGGGGGAGGGGGGGGGGGGCAAGAAAGAGAGAGACCATTGGCCACGGATCCGATCAAATTCACATTTTCACTCAAGAAAGAGTAAAATCAAAGAGAGAGAGAGAGAGAGAGAGAGAGAGAGAGAGAGAGAGTTTTTGATAGACAGTTCACTATTAGTAGGATCCACAATGTTTTAATTTTTTATTTTTTTAATAATGAAAATTCCACTATAAATGAAAATGTCCAAAAGTCATTTTATGTATTTAAACCCCTTTTTTTATACTGAGAACGAAAAATGAGTACAAATTTGTAAACCAATTTTTTTTTGTGGGTCCCTCAAATAACTGAAAATGAAGACAGAGAATGCCAAACCAAACACCCATTTAACTTTTGGTTGGCCACACAACCTTTTGTCACTAAAAATTTTGAAACTTTATAATATTTTAAGACTTTATATTTTCAATCGAATTTAAATTTCATTTTAGGGTTAATTGCAGTTAACCCACCTATGGTTTGGCCAGTTTTAAGAAAACTTACTTGTGGTTTGAAAATTGTCACTTAACCCACTTGAGCTAACATCTGTTGGACAGCCGTAACCCACCTCTCTCATTGCAATTAGAAAAAAAAAAAAAAAAAAAAACCCATTTAGAATAGTATATCTTTAGAACACCTCTCTCTGTCTAAGAAATCAAATTTCATGACCCAAATCTCAAATTGTGTTTCAAATCTTGTTTGATCAACAGAAGAATCAACATCCTTTATTGATTACAAGCGAGGAGATATACTTTGGGTGAACAATCTCACATCTAACAGGTACATTCATATTTGAAGAACCCAATGGTTAAAAAAGAGCAAGAAGATCCAATTTTCTGGGTTGAAATCTTTCGTGGGTTGATTCCAATTTGCCCTTTTATCTTGGTGAAGTCTTAAATAGAAGATTGTGCTAGCAAAGATTCAAAAATAAACTATGGGTTGCCTTTTTTTTTTTTTAATTAATTTTTTATGACTTGACTATGGGTTGCTGTGTTAAATTCTTTCAATTTTGGTAAGATAAGCAAAAGAACTCATAGGTTGGTGGCTCATGGTCTTCCTTTGGTAATTTCTCTTTTAAAATTATAGTATTTAAAATGTCTAATCCATTTGTTAATCTATTGTTGTTGACTTGTTTTTCTATTTCTTTTGTTGAGGATGACCTATGGGGATTGTGAAATTTTTGATCTTGGGAGTTTTTAGGATAATTGGTTGAATATTTTTTTTGAAGTTTCAAATTTAAAAGAGGAGATGGAGGAAAGAGAAATAACATATTAGTGAAAATACATTTTTACCCCTATTTTTCTAATGGCAAGGGGAGAGGTGGGTTATGATTGTCTAACGGAGGCCACCTCAGGTGGGTTAAGTTACAATTTTCAAATCATTGGTAGGCTTTGTTAAAATCAGTCAAAGCACAGGTGAGTTAATTGCAATTAATTCTTAATTTTATGTTTAAACCCTCTAATAGAATCTTGACAATATGATCGAATATATAGTTTCATATACAAACGCAATCTTAAATAAATACCCAATAATAACCATCATAATTATCAAAATTTTCATATTTAGAGAATAAAAAGGAATTATAATATTTATCTTAAAAATTCTTGTGAATTATATATATATATAAATATGTGGGAGGGAGATTTGTCTCAGACCCCAACAAAGGAATTGTTCGCTTTGGGGATGGGCTGAGGAGACCGATGCCACCCTCACGAATTTGTTCAATCCCAAATCGGGGAGAGACACCTCCCACACATGCCTTATAAGCCTGAGCCTAAGACATATGTGTACCACTACTACACATCGGTCTTCTCGGCCCATTCCCAAAGCGAACAATTCCTTTGTTGGGGTTTGAGACAAATCTCCCTCCCACAATAAAAGGTGCCTTTCGGGTTTAAGGGTAAACCCACCTTCCCCCTTCGACTGCCAATGAGGTCTTACGTGAAGGAGTGCACTACCACAGCATGAGGTAGCAGTTTTTGAGACTTGCTCTACTCCGCATGTGTAGTAGTGGTACACATATGTCTTAGGCTCAGGCTTATAAGGCATGTGTGGGAGGCGTCTCTCCCCAATGTGGGATTGAACAAATTCGTGAGGGTGACATCGGTCTCCTCGGCCTATCCCCAAAGCAAACAATTCCTTTGTTGGGGTCTGAGACAAATCTCCCTCCCACAATATATATATATATAAATATATATATATATATATATTTGAGAAAGTGATAGGTGCATATTTGAGATCAATAAGAAAAAAAATTTCCATGAAAGTTTATTACATTTTTATTTTCTTATTGGAATGTAAAAACTATGAACTGCAAATTTGATAGAAGAGTATATTGCATGTTTGGACTTTGAAGTGGCTGAAAAAGCTTAAAGCCCATAGTGTGACTTTCTTGCTCTCGAAAAAAGCACCCAGTTTTTAAATTTTAACTAGTCGCAGATCTACATGATGCATGGGAATAGATAATTACTTTGTAATTGTGTTATAATGTATAATTTGTTTTCTAAAATTTGTTGAAAATAATTTTGTTCTCCCTAAAAATTAAATAATTTCTAAAATTATTTCATCTTTCTATCTCTACCAATATATCATTCTATTATTTTGGGTGTGTTTGATTGTGAAAGCTCGATAGTCTAATTACTTGAGCTAATTAAAACCCCCAAATTTTAATTACGGCTTAATTAATTTTCAGCTTAACATACTTAATATGAAATATATGTGATTAGCAAATTAATTCCACTAAGCATTCAACAATTGCATGGATGGACATATATCCGCAAGGCAATAATGTAAAGGGCAGTAGAGAAAAGAAAATCAAACCCCAAGATAACACGTGATGTGTTATTGAAGAGGAAAACTGAAAAATTCAGCGTAAAATCCTCTTTGCAAACCTCCAAGCCGAAATGATCCACTAGTGTATAAGTTGGAGTACAAGGATAACAAAAGAGACCCTCCAAGCTCCTGTTACCAACGGATTTCTCAGAGTCTTGTCTTCACTAGCTTTTCGGATCCTGCAATGCTACTCCATTGCATCGACAAGACTTACCGGCTTAATTTAGCAAAGACCCAATGCTTTCCAAGCTCCAAAACACTCTCAACACTTAGATTGTGTGTGGGTTGTGTTTGGGTAAAATATCTTCTCAAGGTATGACAATGGAATATAGGAGGAGAAGAGACTACAAGGATTTATGTCTTGAGGATGAGTTGCTCTCTCTAAAAGGTGGATGTTGTGAAAACCTCAATATCTAGGGTTTTCTATCTGATATCCTCCTCACAATTTTGTGGATAATGAGAGTATATATAGTGTGGGTAAAGGAGAGTAAATGACACACTTAAAATCCAGCTGTTTAAAGTGTCTCGAAGGTCACTCGCAAGTTGGCCTAACCGCAAGATACTCGTGAGACATCTTGACTTTTGAATTTTCGCATGTGCTCCTCACATGACTTTCATGGGAGCTGCTATCCCGAGCCAGTTGCGAGTTAGTTGCTAATTCCACTGTCTTGAGCAATCTTCACCAATTTAAAACTAAACCCATTACAATTAAATCTCACAAAATACAAAGAAATAAAATAATGAAATTATAACACTTTTATATGGAATATAGCCAACATAAATGTTATGTAAAAAATATAACTTGCTTATAAAAAAAAAAAAAAGAGTAAAAAACATAACTTAACAGATTGATACTATTCCTTAATGAGGTGGTCCGTATTTTTTTGAAATTATAATATTACTCAAATAATTGATAGACACATTCAAATGCATAACCAATATTTTTTTTATTTTTTTAATATAAATTTAAATTCTCACTTCCAAAATAACTAAATTTTAACTCAAATAAAAAATCAAATCAAAACTATAAGAAGAAGAGAGACTACTTGTGATGGAAAACTAAAAAATACAACACTAAAATGTTATCCCAAAATAGAGTTTTAAAAAATACAATAATTCATCAACTTAAAGTAAAGTTTCAAGAAAGAATAAAAAATCGAGAGAGAGAGAGAGAGAGAGAGAGAGAGAGAGAGAGATTTAAAAAAAAAAAAAAGATAAGAATAAAAAGAGTAAAAAATAAAAAGATATAATAATAAACACAAAATTATCCAAGTCATGCTATATAATAGAATAACACTAAAGATGACATCTATGAAAAAAAAAAAACAATATAAAAATATAAAACTAAGTCAAATTAACTTAAAGTAGAGTTCTAAAGAATACAAAAATTCATCAAACTAAAGTAGAGATGCATGAAAAATAAAAATCACCAAAAAATGAAAAAAAAAAAATTTGAGAGAGAGAAATAATCTTTTGTGTGCGGGAAAACTATACATAGAATGAAAGAGAAAATTGAAAATTTATAGTAAGAGAATAAGAATAAGAACAGCAAAAAATAAAGGAAGATAAATGGATGGATGAAGAGTGATATTAGTAGTGGGTGATGAATATGTAAAAGAGTAGGGAAAAGGTTTAAGAAAGTGTATATATATAAATATATATATATATATATATATTTTTTGAGAGAGGTGTAACAATGTGTTAAGAAAATTAATAAATAAATAAAACAAACAAACAAAGTTAGAAGCGTAGCAAGCTTCAGCTTTAGCCGAAAGTCTCTCACTCTCTACGTCAACGTTGAACTGCAGTGCACACTCAAAGAGCACAAAATCTTCGCCCCTTCAAAGGTTTGCAAAAGCTCCTAAACTTCAAGTCCTTATTTCTCAATACTGCTATTATTTGAAGCCCAAATAATATCATTTCATCCATACGTGAATCTGCGTATTTGCTTTTGTCGATCTATCACCGTAACATGTTTGTGAAAATGCCTAGGAGAACTGGATTTTATAGTGTTAACAAACATTGAGACTTACTTCAATCAAACTAGATAATTTGTATTAGGAGCACGTGAGAGTCGACATTCTTGTTTTCTCATGTCCCCAAGTACTTTTCTTGATTTGTTTGAGCAAGAATTTGCAGCAAAAGTGATGGAAGTACTTTCAAAATGCTGACCAAATGATGTATTTGTTTCGTTCATATACTTGCTGACAACCCAGTGAAGTACAATAAATCTAGATACGCAACAAATTCAACAACTTTTTTTCAACTCCTGAGGTGATAGCCATAGGTTATGATTGGTGTGTGATACAAATGATGTCATATAAAAGTGAAGTTGCATGTGATGTGCTACCTCAGATGTCGTGAAAAAAGTTGTGAAATTTTTTTTTTCTGCATTTTTGGGTGAAGTATAAATGTTTCCCAATTCTCTTGTAGCTGTAGGAGACAATTTGGGATCTGTAGATCATGTTTCGCAGGCGACTTTCAGTGACGCTTCCTCTTTCAAGAAGATTCTTTAGCAGTAACAGCAACCATGATCTTTCAACCACCATTGCTGAGCTAAATAAGGTAAGATTCTATTGTTCTGTTGCCTAGAAAAGCTGTATGGTACTAATTCCATTGTTATGTATAACTGAAAAATCATCTTAGAATCTGAAGTACATTAAATAAGATTGATGCCTCAGTATCAACTAGGAGAGACATTGTTGATATCTTGAAATATCACTCAAATATATTTACCAAGATATTGGATAGTATCCGCAAAAATATAACAAAAATATGATGTGCTAGATCATTATTGTAGTGGACTTGAGACTCAACAAACAAGAGAGAATCCGAAGGAAATTAACTGGAGGCTTTACCAAATATTGTAAAGCTTTGAACCTAGAAAAAATTGGTATAATGTGAGGAAAGAACTTCAGATAATACGAAATATTAAAGAAATGCGACCAAATTAGATAAAATTTAGTGTTTGAAGTTTGAACATATATTTCCATTGTTAGAAGTCATCATCTTTCATGGACCAATGTTAGAATTTGTAAAGGTTTGGAGTCTAATATTACTTTTGAGAAATATGACATAATTGCATATGGAAATTTCTCTGTCAAGAAATATCAATGCATACTTCCTGGTAGCAGGAAATGGAATCGGTGTTTGGTGAACCTTCTTCAAATGGCCCTGCCAGTTCTGCAAGTAATGTTTGCATGGCTCAAGAAGCCCAGCTTGGTACCCATAAAGGAGTTGAAAGCCCAGTAGGCTTGACCCACATTGGCAGTACAGGTGAAGCCCAAATGGTAGATGTTTCTCTCAAAGAAAGTGGTAAGAGAACCGCAATCGCTCATTGCAAGGTAATTCTTGGCAAGAAGGTGTTTGATTTGGTTTTAGCTAACCAGATGGCCAAGGGAGATGTCCTTAGTGTGGCAAAAATTGCAGGAATAAGTGGAGCAAAGCACACTAGCAGTCTTATCCCACTATGCCACAACATAACTCTGACTAATGTTCGTGTTGATCTGACACTGAAACCAGAGGATTTTAGTGTGGATATAGAAGGGGAAGCTGCATCTACGGGGAAAACTGGAGTTGAGATGGAAGCAATGACTGCCGTGACCATTGCTGGTCTAACAGTTTATGATATGTGCAAGGCTGCTTCAAAGGACATCCAGATCTCAGATGTGCGACTTGAGCACAAAACTGGTGGAAAGAGTGGGGACTGGTACAGGGAGAAGTAATAGTGTCTTTGAAGAAGACCATTGTGCAAAATTCTACCAATGTCTTGGAGGTTAGTTTCTAGTGATTTACATATCACATTGAAATGAAAGTTTTACTCCTTTTTGTATTGTTGGAATTTGAAGGCAATATTATGAATTCAGTGATTGAGTTATTAGATATTAAAACTGCATTTGCACCTAAAATGTACAGAATTTTGGAGTAGCTTGCATCTTTTGAGTACCTTATACCAATGTGCATAGTGGGTATCTTAAGCAAAAAGCGTGTTCAATCAAAACTGTGCTGAACTGAAATCTACCTTGTTTACCTTCTTAAACAGTTTGTTAGGTTGGAATCTTGTTTAGAAGTGGACTCCGTTCCATCTTAAGCCAAGATTTCTCTCTAGTAAAACAGAAAATGTTCCGTTCTGAAAGGCTTTAATATGGCTAGGGAAAACTTCATTTCAAGAGATTATGGTGCCAGAATATTTCACGGCAACTAAAGGGTTACGGATTTCAGGAGTTACAAAAGATTGAGACAATATAAAGAGTTAGGCAGTGAAGGTTGTCCTGTTGCCAATCCTTGGCTTAGATCCTTTTGTTGTTGTTGTTGTTGTTGTTTTTTTTTTTTTTTTTTGGTAAGTAGATCCTTTTGTTGTTCTGTAAGCTCTTTGACTTGGGAGCTCCCGTAAAACTAAAATTCACTTGGTAGCTGTAACTACAGATAAAGCATATTTTGTTATGAACCAGAATAAACACTTCATATATATATATATATATACATAAAGAGAGGAATGACTGCAGTGAGTAAACAAAAGAAAATGGAAGTAATGTCGTTCTCCCAATGTCTAATGTTAATTCTCCAACTAAACTTCAAGGTCAAGTGGTCACTATTTAGTTATAAAAACTGTGGATGGACTACCAATGTTGGACGAGTATACGTAAGTCCATATTAGTTGATGTTACATTTCTTTCATCTATGTCGTGAATGTTTGTGGGGCCCTTTTTTTAGGACGGTTTCTCTGGCCCAAACCCAATAAGAAGTCTTGGGTTGCTGAAAAGGGGTTTGGAATGGATGATACTGTTAGAGGGGTGAACTGGGCTCGGCTCACTGCGACCTACTTGGGCAGTTATTCAAATCGATCTCTATGCAAGTCACAAAGAATTCCACAAGGCAAAAATATAGGCTAAATATGACAAGAAGTACATAAAAAAGAACAGTAATGTAGATAGGTGCAAAAAAAAAAAAAAAAAAACTTCAGGGAGCTTTATTTAACTAAGTCAAGTATTGAAAAAATGTTGAGGGCCGTTTTTCAACCAATACACACGTCTAGGTGTGGCAATTCGTGTTTGTGGGTCGGGTTTGTGGGTTGGGTTCGTGTCGTGTCGAGCCATGAGTATTTGGCTATATGGGTTGACTCGAACCCGACCGGTTTAGTAAACGTGTTAAGAATCTTTAACCATAACACGATCTGTTTATTAAATAGGTCGACCTGACACAACATGTTTAACTCGTTTAATTAACAAGTTATGTAAAAGTCAATACAAATAACACGTTTAATAACTTGATTGATTAATAATAATAACAAAAGTTAATACCTTTATAAGCTAAATGAGTCTGACGGGTTCACAATAAAAAGGAGATTAAAAATAGAATATTTAAGGCTTATTTTTTCTTGTGTGAACTACTTTTTGTGACAGAATTCCTCCACTCAAAAGGGTCCAAAGCATGAGCAATACAACCGAAGGGCACCTATAGATTTTTCATTTTGACAATTCAATCCAAAGAATTCCAACCAACATCAAGAATTTCATAACAATTTCATTGAAGATACCCCCAAAGTAAGTCAGAGCTCTATAAGTAATTATAAGGACCATTAGCCACAAAAGAATGGAGGTCTGAGTAATTATAATTACACATCAAACTTGTCCCATCAAAGATAAAAGTCATCACCACTATTAGTTACAAAAAAATATGTCAAGCCTCTTCTAGGATGTACAACACCTAAGGATCACCATCACAAAAGTCTAGCTTCCATTAGTAGTTGCCTAACTACTGCCAGCCACAAAAACCTGTCTCAAAAGATCGCTGTCTACTCTGAAAAAGTTTGGTGAAAGAATGGGATGAGACAAAGCCTAGTAAATAGCATAATTAATGAGGGAAGAGGAAATGCAAGTTTCATGATGATGAATAGTTTACAAAGCATGTTATAATTTGAGAATTTCCAAATAAATTCTACAAAACTATTTCCAATAATAATCATGGTTTTAAGACCTAGACTATTCAACAAATCGAAAAAGGAAGAGGTTCAAGGGTTTTAAGGTCGGATTGAGATTCAATTGAGGTTGAACCATGATGATGTCATAGTTAATTTAATAACAAAATACAAATAAAGGTATTAAAATTGCAAAAGTTAAAAATGTTTTACTAAAATTATGTCTAAAAAAATTAAACAACTTTCAAATGAATTTTCACCATTTTTATAAGGTTAATAGAAAATAATAAAGCATATATAAGTGTAAAAAAATGTGTGTTTAGTAATCTTTCAAATAAAAAAAATAGTCTAAAATAAATTCATTTTCAACATAAATTAATAAATTGTATATTCACATGAAAAAAGTATAATTATTGAACCACTAATAAAATTATAAAATAATAATAGATTGAGAGGGGGTAATATGATAAATTGAAAAACTATAATCCAAACTCAAAATATATAAAATATTGAATCCAAGAATGACATATCAAAATAACTTAGCTTATTGGTCAGCGTATCAGTATCTAGTCATTAGACTTGGGGATCTCAGGTACGATCTCTCCCCTTGCAATTTTTTTAATATTTAAAAATTTCTCAAAATAAATACTAGAATTCTATCCGGTTTAGGGTTACTCGACCACCTGGTTCGGTCCGGGTTTGACAACTTTGATAATAATATGACAAGAGTGATTAAAATGACAACAAAAAGTTTCTCAAAATAAATACCATGAAACTACATGATACAACAAAAAGTTTCTCAAAATAAATACCATGAAACTACATACTATATTCTGTGCGCAATAACAATACAATTCCAAAGTAAAAAAATCTAACATAAGGCCACAAGACGATGTCATCACAAAGACGAAACCTATCGTCGACACACAACTGGAACTAAATATGCCATCACAAAGACAAAACTCAATAACCATCACAAAGACAGGTGCTAAGATACCAATGTCACACAAACTATAGTATTTAGCCAAGTAATCACTGGGAAATCACACGTCAAGGCACATGGGCAAAACATAACGAGGTCAAAAATTTCATTTAATTCAAAATATAATTCATTTCCAAGTAGTTTCGTAAAATATTTGAATACCCCAAATATTCACAAGGTTCTCAAAGTCTTCAAAACCATTTCTTGTCAAAAGATTTTGTATTAACTTCCCAAATAACATAGGTCAAGATATAGCATCTTTAGAAATTGCAAACAATGCAATAATTTCATGAAATCCATCATCAAAGGATTAAATCAACAATGCTTATATTTTCCATACTAATAACTCATGCATTTCCCCATATGCAATATCAAATATGATGCACTTTTCATAAATAATCATATAAATAAAAGTTACAACACAACACTTTTTAGGAAAATATAGTTTCCATGAACAATTTCCCAAAATATGTTTAACCCAAAAATTAATGTTTTATGTAATATGGTTTTTTTCAAAAATCCCATTAAAAAAGATACTTACCTCTTGACCCGCAAAAAGCTTAGTCCTAAAGTTCCAAAGGAGGTTAGCTAGAACCTAAATGATACCAAGCAAACCTATCACGACAAGAATGTAGCTTGAAATAGCATCTGGCTATGAAATAGAAAGTAAACAATTAAGCAAACCTCAATGTTTTAACCTCAAAATTAATGTATTCCACTTCCAATAGTTACTCAACAATTTAATATACAAGGTATAAGCTCCAATTCATAAACTTAACCCATTCAAGATCATCTCCATAATACTAAAATCTCAACACTTTATGAGTAACTTCCATAAGATTTACACATCATCATCAAGAGAGACCCATGAAATAAAATCACAATATCTACCAAGACAATAAATTTAAATCTTCAACTAGCTCCATGTGAGGGATTTCACAATTCACTCCAATACCAATGGGCTTGGTCTGCGATCGAATGCTATAAAAGATTTGTGCCCCTCATCCTTCACCAATTGGTCGTTGGATGGATCGGTAAGGCACACGGTCTGACACTCCAAATAAACTCAATTTCAATGGAAAAATTAGATTTACCAACTATCACATGTTAGAACCCAAAACCCCTAAATTTCCACCATAAATAAACCTTAGATAGCCACCATTTGTAAAACCATAAACTCACTCATCAAAATGAATCCACCAAGTCAAAACCCATATACATAAATCACATGAATATCATTTTCAAAACTTAGATTAGAAGAACCTCCAGCAAAATGTGAAAACCCACAAAATAATAAGAGTTTTACCTTACAAAGGAGAGATGAAGAAGCCTTAGAGGTTGCTATAGAGTTTTTCCAGTAAATCTCGCCGGACAAACGATGGTGGAGGTGGAGGTGTAGTGCATTGGTGAGGGAGTGAGAGAGGTAGAGAAGAGTGTGTATGTGAGTGTGTTTGTGTTTCTATGAAATAAAAAAGAAAAGAGAAGTGAGAAGCCCTTAGTTGGCCAGCCAAGAGAGTGAGAGATATTATTGAGAATAGAATAGGTGGGGTAGGTGGGGGGTCACATAGGTCTCCAAAAATCTAATATCCTTTTTTCTTTTTTCTTTTTTATGCAGGGGCATTACACCTAGGTGTGATGTCGTGGTTTGGTATCATTGTGCTATCTTGCCAAAGAACTCCTACTGTAAAACATTAAAGTTGGCTAGCCCACAAACTTGTTTCTTGGAAAACTTCTACTGAAACACCAAGAAACGTAAAAATATAACAATATGCTAGCAATATGAGAGTTTATTTGGATTAGAGAGAGTGAGATCTGATGTGTGCATTTTTTTGTAGTAGGTTTTTAGAGGCTAAGTGACATTTTAGAAGATTTGAAGGAGATAGGATAGAGCCATCTTCTCTTTTGGGCTCTCTTGTTTTGTTCATTCTTCCTCCCCCCTTTTGTTATTCTTTGGTGTTCTTTAATAGTGGGCATGGTCTGGTTCCTCTAGACGGAGATGTCTTTGGTCTACTAGGTAAACCATGTTTTTAGACATGAATTTGAAGGAGTTCAGTAGACTTACATTGAGTAGAAGATTGCCTGTAAACTTAGCTTAGTTTGGCAATTATAATTTTAAAAGAGTATTTGGCTTTAGTCACAAATGGAAGATGCCTTCTTGGAAAGTCAAAGGAGTAGATGGGGTGTTTAATGCAATGGATGGTAGCTTGATTGATAGGAACAATTGAGAGGAAATTGTGGGGAGATGTCATGCACACGATGGGACCGAGTCACACCATTGGTTCATGCATTCCAAGCTAACACATTAACTAAGGGGAAAACTACAAGTTCCACAATTCACTGAAAATCACTCCCTTATAGACCAAATCACTTCTCCCTTACTACCAATTTAAGATTTTCCATGGGCTTGGACAATGGGTTGGAGAGATGATGCCTAGTCTTATCTCATGATTTTATCTGGTTGAGGTTCCTTGAACTCTTCACGTTGAATTTCGAACTTCAAGAACCTATTTGGGCATCATCTATCTCTTTCATCTTTCTCTCCTCTACAAGGAACTTGATTTTGATGGGCTTTCTAGAGTCTTCTCTCTTTTCCTTATAGGCTTCCTCTGAGGACCCCTTCCAAGGCTATTCTTGGGTCATCTGCCCCTTTTTCTTAAGGACTTCCCTAAGGACTCATTCCAAGGCTATTCTTGGGTCATCTGCACCTTATTCAATGTCATTTTATCTTTTTCTTTATTGATGTGCTTTTACCCCATTCTTTATAGTTCTTCAGCCTATTTTACAAGAGTGTCTTTACAGAACCATGGCTCATTTGTATTCACATAAGGCCCATGATCTGGTTCCTTGAGCTGGATTTACTGTTGTAATTTTTTGGGTATCAACAATGTTATGTTTACATTTTTGTTATCGTGACTAGCGACAGAACTTGATTTATATTTTTTGGATCAAAGCATGAATGAAAATGTTCAGAACTCAAAAATGAAGAAAATTCACATTTGGAAAACGTACAAAATTAAATTAAAATTTTAACATTCTTCTAATACAAGAAAAAATTGCACTAAGAAATCACGCAATAGAAAATCATATATTGTATATTCATTAATAATTTTTTTTTTTTTTAAAGCTCATATATTACACATCCATAAACCAAATTCATTACTCATTAGTAATTGTGGAGCAAAATTGATCACAAATAAGGAAATTAATTTAGTCTCTATATATATATTATGTGAGCCTTTTTACCCAAGGTGATTGGTTAGCCCTGAGGTCAGGCCTTAATTTACTTGTATGAAGTGGGTAATGTGATTCCTACAATGGGAAGACCACTTGAGGCCAATCTAGCGACCCAAATGGAAGAGTTTATGGTCCAGCCTGTATCCTCCTACCCCTTTTTGTGTATCTCCCAAGGAGTCCCCTACTCGATGGTGAGTTACTCCTCTCTTCTAGTTCCTCACTATTTTCTCTCATGTGTATCTCTCGCCTTGAATTTTTCCCAACCCCCTTTCTCACTCTTTCGGCCCCTATTTCTAGACTTCCCTTAGTGGAATCGTCATGATAATGGGGAAGCTTTTTAGGTGGGTCGTGCATTTCTGGGATATATTCCTGACCAGATAGGACCCACTTCTCAAGACAGATGTGACTGTCTTGAAACTTACACCCGCTGCCAATTGGTTCTCGGCAGGCGATTTCCCCCAAGGCACTACTGTTGCCGAGCAGTCATGTCCTCGATATGTAGTAGATTTCTAGACCGGTGTGGCCTACCACCTGTTATTGGGTTCGAGGTTCTCGGTATATTGAAACTGATGGGCTGGATCTTTATATTGCGCCCGCACAATGGGCTGGGCATCCATGTGTCCATCTAATTTTTAATTTTTTTTTCCAAGTGAATTATTGAGTGTAAAAATTGAAGAGTCCAAATTTAATTAGATTCTAAATTGAATTTCAATTAGAGTCCAATTTTGCGCTATGTGTCCATTTTTTTTTAAAATTTTATGGCAAGTGGATTATTGGCTGCAAAAATCGAAGAGTCTAAATCCAATTAAATTCTAATATATATATATATATATATAATGAGAAATCATTACATATTTTAGAAGTATATGATTTAAAAAAGGTGTTAGTTAATACCATGTATAATTTCAACATTTTCTCAAAAAATGTATAATTTGAACCATGTATGTGATTGTAATTGTTTTTAATTGTATCCGTACATGTACACGGAGTTACACACTAGCGTATAAGAAAAGTTAGATCCTCAAATTGGAGGAGGTACATAATGGGGACACGTGTCCTTTTGGCAATGCATAAAACAATGACACATATAACATTGGAAAGATATCACCATGTGGCAAACAATTATTGGTCCATGTCAATTTTTTTTGCCATGTATCAACAATAAATTCCACCGTTGTAATAAATATCCACTAGAAGCTCCTTTAAATACTCCGTATTGTCCTTAAATACACCATCATAAATTCCACCTTTCTAATAAATTCTTAAATAATATGTAGTTAAATATTCACTATTAGCTCCTTTGAATTCTCCATCAATTTTTCTTTTCTTTTTCTCTTGGAAATAACTTCACATTTTTTTTTTAATATATAAGTAACCTAAAATGCATTGGGGGGGGGGGGGGTTGAGTAACCTAAATGGCAAGTCTTAAAAAATTAATTTGAGTAACATATATATATATATATATATATATATATATATATTGAGAGAGAGTTTCAACTTATGGCGTCCGCTCCTGATGATAGCTCTTTATCATCAGATCAAGACACCAATCAGATTTTTGGTATAGGCGGGGATTGAACCCCAGATCTCTTATTCAACCATCAGAGACTTTACCAGTTGAGCTAACTGGAACCTACAACATATTTCTCTTTTAAGTGTAAACAATAAAAAATAAAACGTAGATTTCTTTCTTTCTATATATATATATATATATATATATATATATATATATTATCATTCTCATTTGAGTCTTTGGGAAAAAAAAAACTAGATTATTAACATTTTTATTTAAGTGGGTATTACTATTACACATCATTTAGGGGATTCTAGATTTAAATACATTATTCTTACACTTTTGTGTTACACACACCTATTTATTACCGTTTCCATGTAAGTTTTATGAAAAAATTGAATACAAAATAAAAAATACAGTGTTTTATTTCCTTTTGAGTTCAAAAGAAAAAAATGATTTACGCATTTAAAATTTTAAACATAATACATGAATTAATAAAATACGTGGATACATGTCCTTTTGTATTACACAAAAAAAGAAAGAAAGAGTCAATTTAAAGGTTTGTATAACCCACATTTATGATTAATGGGTAGTTACGTACAACTTAGGTTGTGTTTGGCTCAATGTAAAATATTTTCAGAGTGTAAAATAATTTCAGCTGAAAATGTTTTTGGGAAAGAAAAATATTTTTAGGTGTTTGGCTGCATTCCAAAAAATCTTTTGGAAAATATTTTCATGTGTTTGTTTGTGTTCTTGAAAATGCTCTAGAAAATGCATTTTCTACCCATTTCTCACATTTTTCTCAGCTTCTAAACAAATATTATAATAAAAATCCCAATATATAAACCCAAAGAAACAAAAAAAAGAAAAAGAAAAAAAGAAAATCTCAATTCCGCAAACCCAACACTAGATCGTGATAGAGAGAGAGAGAGATTTGAGAGAAAAAATAGAGGGTTGAGGTGGTGGCGGCGAGATTGAGAGAGAGAAGCAATGACGATGAAATTGGGGGCGAGATCTAAAGACCCTGTCGAAGCAGAGGTGGTCCGATCTAGTCACGGTGGTTGTTGTTAGTGGGTGGGTGGGCACAGTGGTTAGATTGGCTCGTTTGTGGGTAGGTCAAGGTGGTCTGATCAGTTCGTGGGTGGGTCACAGTGGAGCAATGGTGAGCGGCGACGACGACGACGACGGTCCGGTGAGAGGAGGCATGAAGCTATGGTGGAGCCATGGGTAAGCTTTCTCTCTTTCCTTCAGCTAGCAGATGTGTGATGTGAAGAGAATGGAAAATGATTTGAAGATAATTTGGAAGTGTAAAACATATTACACTCCACGTCACCATATTTCCCGGTCAACTGAATTTATTTTTAGTTTGACCAAATTTTCATGTTTACCTAAACACCATCAAAGTGTAAAATATTTTCCCAAATTTCTTTACAGCCAAATCAAACATAGCCTTATATGCATGAAATATATATATATATATATATAAATATATATATATTTATATATAGTAAAGTACTATTATATTTGCATATTTAGTGTCCGTTTGGCACCATTTATTTTTGCCAACTTATTTTAGTATTTAGCTTATTTTTACTACTATTCATGGGTCCTACTGTACTATTTCAGCTAATTTTTACCTTTATTTATAGTACTTTTAGCAAAAAAATTTCAGTTTTAGCAAAATAAGCGGATCTTAAACAAACCCTTAACGATACTTTTATGCAATTTGAGATATCCCGCTCAGGCATATGTGAAGCAAAGAGAAATCAAAGAAAATTAAAAAAAAAAAGATGAATAGATCCAGGCGTGAAGTGTAGAAAGCAAAAGAAAAATGAATAAAAAATAATTGAATAGAAGTGCTTTGGTGGACAATAGATGTACAGGTGGGCTTGTGGTCATAATTGTATATATGATGTTGGCCTTCCTTCTTACTCCACCGAAACACAAATAAGAAAGACAATTGGGCCACTTTGTGAAAATAAAGGTTTTGTGTCAGGTAGTGTGTGTACTATTATAAATAGAAGAGTAAACAGAAAAATATAGTAAGGAGTACTAGGGTTGAAACGCAAAACAAAAAATTGGAGTAAGAGGCAGATCCCAGGCCAAAATTGGAAACTAAGCATAATTTCCCAACTATTTAGTTACTAGACCCGGTTCTGAAACTATATTTTTTACTAGCAATTCGAGTTTAAGAGACTCGATTTAGGGCCTATAAATCGAGTCTCTAAAACTCGATTTTCATGGGTTGATCACGTCTGATGTGGTATTTTTTCCACGTGGTGTCTATCTGAAAATCGAGTCTCTAAAATTTGATTTCTAACCTAAAAATAATAATTAAGACCCAAAATGAAACAGCAAAAAAATGCGGAAAGAAAGAAAAAAAGAAAGAAAGAAAGAAGAAGAAGAAGAAGAAGAAGAAGAAAGGGAGCAAGTCAACCCAGGCCGCGCCAGACTAGGCCACACGCGACCCAGGTGGCTGTGCAACCAGGCCTCGTGCCGCGACCCAGGCCTCGCGCCGTGACCTTCTTTCTCCCTCTGATCTGATTGTTGTGTTTCTGGATTTCTTAAATTTTTTTTTTTTTTTTTTTTTTTTTTTTGTGTATTTCAGGTTGTACGAGAGACTTGAGACTTCAAATTTTTCTAAATTTTTTTGGTTTATAAATCGAGCATTAGAGACTCGATTTCCAGGTAGGAAAAAATGCCACATCAAGCTATGAAAATCGAGTCTCTAAGACTCGATTTATAGGCCAAAATCGAGTCTTTTAGACTCGAATTGCTAGTAAAAAATATAATTCCAGAACCGGGTCTAGTAACTAAATAGTTGGGAAATTATGCTTAGTTTCCAATTTTGGCCCAAATCCCCATGTGGCTTCTTCTATGGCTTTTCTTTAGTACAGAGACTTCTCTCTTTCATTTTAATTCTATTTTATATGTCTAGTTTAATGTTTATTATTTTATTTTTATGCTGTCTTTCAATTACTATGAATGGCTAAATTTTTAATTAAGGTTGAGGATGAAACCTTATTAAAAATTATCAGTACTATTTATGTGATTTAATTTTTTTTCAACAGTAGTTGTTCTTTAATAATTTGAATTGTTCTTGCTTCATCTCAATTGACTAAGATAATATTTTAGATATGAGTTCAATCATGTTTTCTCATGATTTAGGATTTATCTTAATTAATTGAATGCTTAGTTTATGATTGTTTGATTTTAAAATTGGATATTTTTTGTGATTTGTTTGGCTAAGGATACAATTGATGATTTGATTTTATACATTGGGAGCAAAGAAGAGCATGCTTTAGATTTTTAAATAGAGATTTTAATGAGAATATTTTCCATAATAGCAAGATTGATTTCTAGATTATCAAGTAGTAGTTGAGAAAAATTAATGATCATAAATATATGCTGATATGAATTAATAAAGTGGATTCCAAAACCATGTCGACGCCCAGGCCACGAACAGCTAGAAAACCGCCGTCGAGCTTTTGTTCGACCACCTGCCGTGGCGAAGCTCCCGCTCGCGCGGGGCCCATTGGAGGCCCCTCTCGATGATGGTGTGGTTCGCGCGGAGCTTCGGGTGCTCTCTCTCTCGGTGGAGAAAGGTATTTGTCTACCTTTGGAGGTGTGGCAGGAATCTTGGCTAAATTTTAAGTGATTACCAAAGGTAAGTGAAGTCGCCACCGATCATTGGGTTTTTCTAAGGTGTGATTGGTCACCTATTTTTAGTTGATTTTATTACCAATCCTAGGCTAAGAAAAAGGGCATTTTTCCTAATCTAATGTGGATGGCAAAAAATCTTGATTCTTGAGTCTGGAAGTTTGGTTACGTGTGGGGAAAGTGTTAAGCACCTCACAACGCCTGTCCAAGGACAGTCCTTTGTTTTGATAAAACCTTAATTTTTGGAGATTGGCAGTAAAAAACATGATTTTGGCATTAGCTCTCGGGGCTTTGCATGCATGGGGGCTTTGAGGTTTGGCTTTTGAATGGGTGTGGTCCCAATTTATGCTTTCCTAAGGCATTCGGGCAAAGTACCAGATTTCCACGGTGAAAATCTAGCGACATGTCACCTTACTTTTGCAGCGGAAATTAGGCATCACTTTGCCTTAGGTGACATGGACTGTGACAATCACACCGGAAGGGGCGAGCAGGTATATATATACATACATCATGCACAATGCAAGCACACAGAGCAGGAAAGTAAATGCCTACATCCTTAAAGTATGGCCCAAAATATAGTTGCAGGAAAGTAAATAGGGGTCGCCATACTCTAGAGATGAGGACAAATGGTACATGGCATGATATACCTAATACAACCCATCTAAGAGAGAAAGGAGGGAGAAAGGAAGGGGGTTTAAAAGAGTACATAACCAAATGTGATAGGCTAGACCCCTAAATCTACCAAACATAGCTGCTTGGCTTATATCCATATGCTTGCATCCTCGCCCTTTTTTCTTGCACCTGGGAGACCGTGCCCTAAATCTATGCGTCCTTGCTCCATGTGTGTACATGCAAAGGGAAAGACAAGAAACCAGCAGACAAGCAATGGAAGGAAAAGATGCAAAGAGCATATGAAAGAGGCATAAAGCAGATAAGCATGATAGACATGGCAAGCAAAGAAACAAGAAAGAGAGCAAACAAGCGAGAAGGCAAACAAGCAAGAAAGCAAACAAAAGGTGGTGTCCGCGAGGGACAAATGTAGGCTTGGATCAGATGTCCATAACTTCATTGTATTGAAGCATGGATGACACACTAGCAAGCAAGACTCATGCATGGACATGTGAGCATGCATGGACATGTGAGCAAGCATGTAAAGATGCATAGAAAGCCAACGGGTGGCGCGAACAAACATGGTAAGCATATTATCGCACGGAGCGGAAAAGGGGAAAGATATGCACGAAGCAACTGGCATCATGGTAATGCATCCCAAATGGTTACATTTAAACAAGGCCTCACGGGCGTCGGATGTAACCACACAACTACAAACCCGCTAAGGGCATCAAGCGTGGCAAAGCCTAGAACTAGAGAGGCTAACACAAGCATAAAGTATGGAAGCAAGCAAGCATAGACATGCAAATAAGGATGATCTAAACCCTTTGATATGGGCCAAGGTGTACAGATGATGATCAAGACCATAAAGGGGTCAAGATCTAAATCCTACCAAATGGCCAAAACACAAGAAAATAATAATAAAAGGAACAAAAAGGGCTACAATAGCACATGGCATGACAAACAGGTCTAGGCCTAAGCAAATAAACATGGCGTGAAGCACGTAAGCACATAGATGATGGCATAAAGCATGTAGAGGACATCGATCTAAGCATGTAAACACACCGATCTACACATATAAGCATGAAAATATGCATGTAAGCATGTAAATGTACATCTAAGCATGTGGATGTAAGCAGAAAAGCATAGAAGAACACAAGACCAAGCATACAAGCATGTGAAGGCATAGACATAGGCATAGGAGCATAGAACATGCATACAAACATGTAGATCTAAGCAAGGCATAGCCGAAGATATGATATCAAGCATGTGAACATGTAGACCCAAACATCAACACATGGGAAAGAAAAGATCTAAGCATCTAAAGGATGGAATAAAGCATAAAACATGTAGAAGAGGCAACTAACACATGAAAAATCATGGAAGCATATGGAAATAACAAAAAAAAAACATGCTAGAAGCAAGATAAGGCAAGAATCATGCTAGATAAAGCAATAAATCATGTTATTAAGGCAAAAAGAGCAAAATAAATGCTAGAAAAAGATTTAGAAAGTTAGGGGGTGTGGATAGTAGCTAAAAAGCTACATCCACACCCCTAAACCCCAAATCCAAGGTGTAAAACCAAGGAAAAAAAGATTGGATATAAGAACAATACCTTGTATTTTTGGTGAAGAGAAGAATCAAGAGGCTTTGATGTGTTTTTTGTGTGGTTTTTATGTTCGGAAGAGAGGAGAAAAGATCAAAATTTGTCCAGGCAGAGAGCAGGTAGCCAGGAAGTCTCTTCTTTTTTGCTCTGGAAGTGCTTGGGGCCTTTTATAGCCTCGACACGCTTTACGAGGCAAGGGCCACTACCTGTGAAGCTTCTTGAATGGGGTTGATCTTGACACCCCTGGAAAGATCTTGACTTCCAATTTCTAAAAAGGTATGGAACTTGAAAATCCAACGGTCAGATCAAAAGTTATGGCTCTCAGAAGTTAGCGATGCATCGATTGGTGCGTTATCTCGGTTTTCATGACATCTCGGCCGTTCTAACTCCGATTTTGACCCATGAATAGTCGTTGGAATGAGAATTTGATTATCTTCGTAATGACGTTGGTCTCAACTTGTTTTGGTGACCGAATCAAGATTAGGGTTTTTGGGGCCCATCGGGAGTCAATTTCGGGTTAAATTTGGTAAAAGTTACTAAAAATCTCCGAGTAGCTCGAGTTTGATACAAAGCTATGAAAAATGTTGTTTTATGAGGATTTTGACCTTGTTTGACTTTTGGTCAACCTAGGGTTGACTAGGGGCATTTTGGTCATTTTGGCTGAAAGAGGCACTTTGAGTGCTCCGGTGTCCAAACGGGTTGTGCCACGTCATTCTAGCTGTTCTTGCCACCCCATGGAGAGAAAATGATATTTTTGAATTTTTTGGGGTCCGGCACACAAATCGAGGGCGGACAAAATACGGTATCAACAAAATTTAACTCCTTTCTCTTGATTGTTTACATCATTTTACTGCTTTATATCATATCTTTGTTTTATTTAATTATTTGCTCATTTTATTTAATTTCAAAACAACAAATTTTTATTACACTAGATTAGGATTAATTTGGTAGGTTTGATTAATTTTCCTACATTCATACTAGTCATTATGGGTTCGACCTTGTTTTTGTCAAATTATACTTTGGTATGGTTCGTGCACTTGCGAGTACTTTAAAATTTCACAACAACAACAAATAGAGTTAGTGGGTTATTATATCATCATTTGTAATTCATAACTCTTCGATTTCTTACATTTGTATAACTTATAGCTACTCATCTCCTATAAATAAATATATATATATAAATATATATATTTATATATCAATAAATGATAATTGCACTATATATAACAAACTACATTATAATTTTAATTGCAACAAAAGTTTTCTCACAAAGGTACCACAACTTATATCTTTTGTCAACTTTCCTTTTTCTTTTTAAAGTTTTTAAATATTTTCTCTGCATTCTATCAATCTTTCTTTCATTTTTTAAGTTATTTTTCTATTTTATTTGATGAAGAATATAAATAGAAAGTAGTTAATCTCAAAGTTTCTGTTGATGATGTTCTTCATATATAGAAAGTCACCGAGAAATTAAACAAATCATGAAGTCAGGTAACAGAGAGACATGAAAACTGTGGGATTTTACTTCTTTTGATGCTGATGAAGTTCTATTGTTTGTTGATGTTCTCAATAGACAAGCTTCCAAGTACTTTTGTTTTGTTTTGTTTTTTTCCTAGTTAAATAGAAAATTTGATGCCATTAATGTAAACAACTATCAGTATGTACATTTTGTTTTTGAAGTGGTTAATTGAGAATTGCTCGCTTGGTTTTCTCATTCTATTATTAGCAATTTATGCTTTCAAATGGGGCAAAAAAAATAAAGTAATCAAATTTAGTCACAAATTAAAAGAGGACTTCATAAAATAATAATAAAAAAAACGTTTATAATAATAATAATAATAATAATAATAATGATAATAATATATTTTCTTTTAAATGAAGAATACTTCTTTTATAATGAGTCTACTTATAAATATTTATAAATTAAAAAAATTGTGTGAAGCATGGGCCAATAACTAGTATCTATAATATATTATAAAAGTTGGATCCTTGAATTGGAAGATACACACAATAGTGACACATGTCTTTTTGACAATGTATAAAATAGTAACATATATAATATTGGAAAGATAACGTCATGTGGCAGACAATTATTAGTACATGTCAATATTTTTTTGCCATATGTCAACAATAAAGTAGAGATCTCATGTTGGAGAGCATGTCGTTATGTCATGTTGTGCATTCCTTGAAGTTATCTTTATTTAGGCTTCCATTTTCAACAAAGTTTGCATTTATATTAAAGTATTAGTTCATTGAATTAGCCAAAAGAGTAAATGCATATATTAATTATCTATAGTTGTACATTAATTATTATATTAAATGAATTTATATGATTTTTTTATAAGCACTATATAAGAAATAATTTTAGTTGGAATAATAATAATAGAGTTTTTTTTTTGAGAATGAATAATAATGGAGTTAGAATATTACATTCTTCCTTGTGTTTAATTGCTATGACAACAATTGACACAAAAACCATAAAAAATTAAATATATGTGAGTTCACTAAAATTAATCTTAACCCTTTAAATTTCCTAACTCCTTTCAGTGATATATAATATATATGTATGTGTGTGTGTGTGTGGAACTAACATTGTAGTATTTATTCTATGTAATTAGAAAGATAACTAATAGAATAAATATGTTTATTTTGTTATATTAATTATTTTAAGCATAGTGAAATTTTAATATAATTTTTCTAAGATTTATATGAGAAACAATTGATTTTTATTTTATTTTATTTTATTTTTTTATAATGAGGAACAATTGATTAGAAATGTGGTATTCTTACTCAAATTTAGTTGTTTTTGCAACAATTGAAACAATGTCCAACAAAAAGCAAAATAAATAAATAAATTTAGTAACACAAAATCAAGAATGTAAAAAAAATAATTGAAGGATATTTGCATTTTTTAGTAGGCATGAAATATGCCTATCTATATGAGCCACTATATCATGCAATTTTCAATTTGTAAAAACATATATAGTATGTTCAAATCATTATACTATTCTTAGTGTCTTTTTATTTTTTTCAATAAAATAACCAAAGATTACCATTTTTTACAAGAAAATTTATTTTAATTTATTTTAATACATCGGTAATTGAGGGTGGGGGATTTGAATCTTGAATGTTTCTATTGAAAATTGGGGTGCCAATCAGTTAATTTAAATCTTATTGAAATATTGAAGAAAACTAATAATAAGTTGCACCACACATCGTACAAAACTACATAATCTTTATAAGGAGAAAGCATATGCTGTTTTTGAAACTCCAACTCAACACACATGTGATGTTTCTAGGTCCAATAAAAAATGGACACATGTATTAAAAATTACAAGTCAGCAACTCAGGTTACTTAAAATAAAAAAACAAAAATACCCTCTAAATTTTCAAAACCCTGCCATCAAAACAACACGCGTTTTCCTTTTTTTGAAAGTTAAAATTTTCTCTCTATCTCTACTCTCTCTCGCACCATCTCTCTCCTCCAAACCTCCATAGCCACTGCCCATTGCCTAGCATCATCGCCGGAGCTATGCTGCTGGACATAACTAGTTCCAAAAGACCGACCTTTGGCACCATAATTTGTCTTATTTTTATAACCAAATCTTACCCGAATTGGTTTTATCTGATGTTGCAAGATCGTTATAATGATGGATTTGGATTTGCAGGTCTGTTATGGGATGAGATTTGGGTGTTTTTGTTTAGGGAAAATACAGGTCTAATGGGGACTTGGGGTTGGGGTTTGGAATTGTATCCCTATGTTATTATCAATGTCTATAAAGTTTACATGGGATTCGGCTGCCTAGATTAATTTTGATGGTTCCTTGCAGCTAATTTATGATGCTATTCATGTTGTGAGTTTGGGGCTTAATAGCTATTATTCCTTGTTTTAGTTTGTATCCTATTTTATTATCAATGTCTATAAATTTTACCTGGGATTGGGCTGCCTAGATTAATATTGATGATTCCTTGTAGCTAATGTACGATACTACTCATGTTGGTCGCCAAGCTGAAGTAAGATCATATATTGCTAGCAGTGTACTTTGTCACTTGAATATAGGTGCTACTGTTATGTTCAGTAAAAATTGTCTTTATTTGTCTGATTCTTAACTCTTAAGACAAACGAATCGTTCCAATTTGTTAGTCTTTTGTCTACTAATCAATGGGGTCGTAACTAATGTCAAACAACGTTATTTCGTCCTCCTGAAGATTTCGTTCCATCATTTAGCAATAAACATTGTAATTGCATGAATAAAGAACATCTCACCATAACTTTTACAGTTTTTTTGGTCTAACATATAATCCTTTAAGTATTTTTTTTGTTTTGTTTTGTTTTGTTTTGTTTTTATTTTTTTATTTTATTTATTTTATTTTATTTTTTTTTATAAATATAATGCCAAAAGAATTAAACATACTACAATAGAGAAAAAAAAAAGGTATTGGCACCATATTTGTCTCACTCTTGACAATACCAATAAAATAAAGCACTTTTATTTTTCTTTAGTACTTTACACAGTTGTAAGTGCATAATGTTGATGGTAGTTTATTTTGCCATTGTCCATGACAAGCATAGAGGTACCTTTATGCAGATTTGTATGCTAATGGTATGTGGGTGGTATACATTATAATTTTGTTGATATGATCGAGATGTTTGATTAGTACATGTCTTATAGATTATATTTTTATGTTTGGACCATGTTAGAGAACTGCTGTTATGTTTCCTTAGGTAGTTTTAATGATTTTCTCCCTTCTCGTCCATGGTACCCATTCTACTCTATTGGATAGTTAGAAAAATGATGTGATGCAGTCTCGAATTATTTTAGTTCCATAAGAGAAATAATATGTGCTACAGGAATGAGAATTTTTATTGCTTAGTCATTACTTGGGTTTTGAGTTTTGCTAAGTTCTTAGTACTATAGAAATATCTGTTTATCTTTTTTAAACTAGAGCAATGAGCTTGATGTTCAGTTACATAATTAAATAGTTATTTGAGTTCAATTTTTTAAGTTCCATTGGTTATAACGTGTTACCTGCTAGTTTGTTGGTTTTAGGGAAAGAAAGTTCCAAGCTTCACCTGGAAGAGAGTTGGGAGGTCTGAACAGGGGAGGGCATTCTTTGTTGGTCTGAACAGAATAAACATGGCACTTTATTCTTGAAATCTCAAATTGTATTTTTTGGTCTTGAGTGGAGCACAAAAAGATTATGCCGAAAGTTTAGCTAATTTGGATCAAATGTATTGCCATTTTAATGTTATTTTTATGATTTGTAATGTACTTTGTCATCCATCTAATGGATTGTCTGTTTTTGAAAGGTTAAAATAAACAAATAAACATGGCACTTTGTTCTTGAAATCTCAAATTGTATTTTTTGGAGGAATTCTAATATTGATTTATACAAGTATTCCATTTGCTAAGACAATGGTGGTATTTTCATCATAACCAGATGTAGCACAGAAGCAAAGTTGGCTCCAATAAGTGGCATAGATGTTTTCATAATTTGATGAAAAACACTGTATGTACTCTCACTTCTTTGGGTAGACTTCATCATTATAGAAAAAAAAAAATCTAGATTGAAATTTAGGCACCACTTTTCTCAAATATGGTATAACCTATCAAGCCATGCATTATCCTTTAAATTATGCATCTCAATCATTTTGCTCCAAGTTGAATCAAACTCCATATCATTTGAACAACCACCATATAAGCAATGATTAAGTCTTTGATTGAAATCTAGAATACCATAGATTCCAACAAGGTTTTTTTGAGCATTTTTATTAATATGCCATAAACAAAGTCGATGACGAGACTCAGTGAAAATAATATTAATAGCATTTGCTATTGCTTGGTCTTGATCTATAAATATAAATTTTGGTTGTCGAGCTCCCATTGCAGTAAAAAAAGTTTCAAACAACCAAATAAATGACTGAGTTGTCTCATCTATTAAAAAAGCACAACCAAATAAAACATTGTTCCAATGATGGTTGATTCCTACAAATGGTGCACAAATTAAGTTGTACTTATTGGTTCGATAAGTAGTGTCAAATATAACAACATCCCCAAAAGAGTCATAATCTAATTTTGATCTACGATCTCTCCAAAAGAAACTTGCAATTCCATTATCTTGGTCTACTTGCATTGAATATAAAAACATAGGATCTTCACTCTGTTTATCTTTGAAATGATTAATAATATTTTGCCCATCACCAACTTCCATAATTTCTTTTCTTTTTGTTTGCACAAAATTATGACAATCTTGCCTAGAGAACCCTACATTATTTGTACCACCAAGTTCTTTTGATAAAAATGAGTAAGATTTTGTTGCTTTTACTCCCAAACTAAGGTGCTAATTATATTCCCAAGAGCAAGTAGCACCTTACTTCCTGATCTCAAGTTACATCTTTCTTCTGGAGTTGCAAATTTATGATTGTGTGTGTCATTAAAGTGTAAAACACTCCAAATATCATTTTTTTTTACATCAAATCGGATCCTAGCACGACAACCCGTTCTTACATCTAAATTATGATACATTTTAGCATTAGAAGGGCCTTCAAACTTTTTAAAACCTTGTTTTGAACACAAAAATTATCGTTGCCTAATAACACCATTATACTCTCGTTTAACTGCGTTTTGAATGTTGAATCCCCTTTTTTAAAGCATACTCATTGTAAAGGTTATATTCTTCTTCTTCAAACCTCACTTGCATTCCAATTTTAATTTCATCACATTCACCCAAAGTTACATTTTCAAAATTTTCCCTTTTATCATTGTCCCCAACAGCAACAAAAGCATTTTTTGAAAAATCCATGACTAGTCGAACTTAATCATGAAAAATAGATATATTGAATGAACATCATGAAAAGATGACTATATATATATACACATATAACATAAATCACCATAAAGTCATAAAAAAGAATTGCTGCCAGCTGTGGACACAAGGGGTCTTTGGAGTCGCCACCTAGTTTTTGCAATGGTCTAGAAACCATATATATAGCATCCTTTTCGAGAAAGGACCTTTGATCTTACTACCAGAGTATGGGTTCGGAGTTTAGGTACGCTTTTGAGAAGGTGTTAGACACCCAAGATCGCCCAACCCTAAGGTTGGTCTCCCATCGTTGTGTCTTATGTCTTAACTCTATTAAAAACTAATTCAACATTTGCATTCTAAACTCACACACATACTAGCATGCATCTAACATACAATCATGGCATCTTTATCCCAAAACAACATATATATCAACCTAAAGCAAAAGAGAGCCAAACCCAAACATATCTAAGAACCCTAACATGTGAAACCCTATCATATATCAAACAAAGTAGCCACCCAAGCGTGGCAACAAGCATATCATCATGAAATCATGGAAACCTTTGGGTTCAACACCACGCGAACATGTTCATAACAAAAGATGCGTGTTCATGTCAAAACATGACTTACCTTTACTTACCTTGCAGCACCTCAGCATCTATGGCATCATGAATGGGCATGTGAATGCATGTTCATGTCATCAAAGTAAGAAACAAACATAAAACCCTGATCTAAGCATGTTGAAGACAAACAAGCATATAAGACAAAGACTCAGATACACATGAACATAAGAAAAGGATTTAAAAAGAGACAAAACATGTGAAACAAACAAACCAAACAACATAAGAAATATGAATTAGGGTTTCTGGTTGCGTACGCAAGGTTTAACCTGCGTACGCATGCTCATGGCATGCGTGCGTGGACTTGTTTAACAACCCTAACCCATAAACGTGAAACAGAAAATAGAGCACAAACAAAAAAACCCTAATTCTAGCAACTAAACATGCTCATAATATAAAAGTACTATAAAACTAACCTAAGAAAACATGCATAAACCTAAACTAAGCAAAGAAACAGGATTAAAACAGAAAAGAAAAACAAAAAAATAAAAAAGAAAGGGTTGAAGCTTGATACCTCAAAAGGAGTTCCCAAGCTTTGATTTTGATCGTTCCCCTCAGTCAAATCTATCACAGTCAATAATCACGTGATTTGTGATCTTAAACTTAAAGGATTAGGGCCAGAAAAGGTCTCAATCAAATAAAATTGACTTAAGGGTGTTTTGTGAAAAACTCCCTTTTGATTCACTATTTTCTAGTGAATCTTAGGTTTTTCCCATGGGATTTCTGTGTATTTTGAAAATGTACCATGTAAGGCTTTTTATAGTGAAAAAAATGGGGTTTGGAACGGCTCCCAAACGATGTGGGATTCATTCCAAACCTCAACCATTATTGCAGAAAACTTGCTTTTTCCATGCTTCTGAAACCCTAGTTGTGTACGCAGGAATGTGCCTACATACGCATACTTTGGCCCACATACGCAGGCTATTGCCCACGTACATGGGCCGATGGCCACTTTGATATTTTATTTCCAAAAATAAATGTTTCCTTATTTAAAAGGTTTTATTTTCCATTTTAACACTCCTTAAGTCAATTTGATATCTGATTAGGCTCTAAACTGGCCTTGGGCCTTAAAGTTCGAGCATCATTGGGGAACAGGGGCCTGGGTCGTAAGACGTAGAAAATGCGGTGTCTACACCAGCCACCTGCTGGTCCTCAGCCATAAACACAAACACACTCAAGTGGGCTTTATACCAATTATCAATATATCATAATTTTCCATAATAACTCAACCAAAGACTTAAACTAAGAAAATGACAAAAAGATAGATTGAACACCTTAGAGGAGACTCTTAGGAAGAAACTATTTATTTAAATCAATTCCTTGAGCAAAAACAATGGAACAAAAGCATCACATCCATCCCCGCACCATGAAAAACAATTATTACAAGAAATGAAACAAATAGTGAAAAATCAAAGTAAGCCTGCACATATTGCAAACTTAAATGAATCTAAGAGAAACCATCTTTAAAATGAATAGTTGAAAAAGAATAAATAAATAATACCTGAAAATCAAGCACAACCTTCAAATACATTAAATCAACTAATAAACAAAGAAAGAAGTTTTATTTCTCTACTTATAAAACTACATCATACTAACCACTTTTAATCTAATCCAAAAGAACAATTTTTTGAAAAGAAAAAAAAAAATCATTTTACTGTATTATTAGTGCATCCATCCTTATTGAAGCATTTTATCAAACAGTACAAGTTTCCTTTCTACATAAGAATGTATATGTCAATTTTTTTGAAAAAAAAAAAAAGATAAGTGTAAACAGAAAAATTCAGAAAATAAAATGAAAAAAAGGTGAGGAGAAAACCTTCATGCAAAGTCAAGAGTTGAAAGCAGTGAAGAAAACTTTCGGCGTCATGGTTGGAAACAACGGAAAGACAATTTTGGGCGTTTTCTAATGAGACAAAGGTTAGTCTCGTCGGAACTGGTGATGATCGGCGATGCTAGGTAGCGGCTGTCAAGGTTTGGAGTTGAGAGAGGGAAGATAGAGGTGTCGGTGTGCTATGGTGGTGCGAGAGAGAGAGAGAGAGAGAGAGAGAGAGATGAAATTTGTTATTTTGGAGAAGGGGAAAAGGAATAGTGGCAAAATAGTGAAAATTTAGAGGGTATTTTTGTCTTTTTATTTTAAGTAATATGAGTTGCTGACTTGGAATTTTTAATACATGTGTCCATTTTTTATTGGACCTAGAAACACCACATGCGTGCTGAGTTGGAGTTTCAAAATCAGCATATACTTTCTGCTTTATAAGAGCATTCGCATCTGGACTGGCAAATGGTATATGTAGGACATATTTAACATTAAAGGCCAAAAGCCACTCAACACCCGAAATTGTAAATGTTTATAATTGCAAAAAAATTTGCAATACTGCTACAGTACCATTGTAAATTTACGATTGCATTCTAAAACAAAATAATAATTTTTTATTCTCACCTATAAATATCTGCCACTTTCTCTCTCCTCCACTCTCTGTCTCACGTCTCTTTCTCCGTCTTTCAATCTCTGATTCTCTCTCTCCTTTCAGTCCTCACTCACTCCCTCTCTTCAGACTCAAAACCCCATAGCCACCACACCATGGCCTGACCCACTATCACCGGCCATGGCAAGCCACCACCCACTCATTATTTCTCTTCTCTCTCTCTCGTTGCAGATCAGTTTGGTGGCGTGGAGATCGGTGTTTGGGTGTGGTGTGGAGATCGGCGTTGGGCTGTGGGTTTGCCATGGGTTTTGTTTGGGTTTGTTGTGGGTTTGCCATGAGTTGCATGGGTTTGGATCGATGTGGGTTTCTCTTGGTGGTTGTCAGCGTGGGTTTCATCTAAGGTTGTCGGTGTGGGTTTTGGTGGTTGGAATGGTGGTGGCATGGTGGTGGGTACTGTGATTATGGTGGTAGTTGCTAGCTGGTGCCGTGGTGGTTTTGCGTGGTGGTGGCTGGGTTTTTTCGCTTGGTGGGCCACAATTTCTTGGATTTCTTTGAAGATTAGTGGAGTTGTTGTGGCAATTAGGTCGACAATGGAAGTGGGTTTGGTGTGTTGGTGGCGGTGGCGGTGGCGGCGAGAGGTGATGCAGAGAGAGAGTTATTTGGAAGTGGGTTTGATTGATATTTGGTTTTTGCAAGTGGTTTTTATTTTTGGGGGCCTGTTTGAGTTCTGGGCTACTGAGAAATCAGCCAAATTTCGAGAAAGTTAAGGTTTTTGGCACCTGGGTTTGATTTGTATTGGATTTCTGCAGGTGGTTTTTTTTTTTTAGCCTTTTTGGATGGTGGAGGTGGTTTGGTTTCAGTGGAAGAGAGGAAAAAATTAGAGAGAGGAGAGAGACGGGAGAGAAAAGATATGGTTTTGGGATATATTATTTTATTGGGTAGATATATTATTTTAATGAGTAGAATAGGAAAATAAAAGTTGAGATGTTGGGTGTGTTGTAAAATGGTATGGTATAAATGATAAAGTAGCTTTTTGAGATGGTAAAATAGGATATGATGAAATTCTCGGATGCGAATGCTCTAAGGGTTATAATTGTAAATTTGGCAAAACCCTAAATGCCCACGCAAGTTCCCGCCCAATTACCCAAACAAGGCCAAAATAATTTCTAAGTTTCTATTACAAACATTCAGCCCCTATCGCATTCTCACAAAGCACCCTCTCTCTCTCTCTCTCTCTCTCTCTCTCTCTCTCTTTGAGACGGCAAATGTTGGTCGTTGGCTGGCATCATGGTCACCAATGGCGCTGCCATTGCTTGCTCAAATCTCGCCACCGCCGCTCGTCGATGCTTCTATCTTTGCCGACCTTGACAATCGCGTTGCTTCGCTGCTCCGATGTCGCAGATCTCATGAGTTGAAAGCTTCCTCTTCTCACAATTTCATTTTTTGTTTCTTTGTTTTTGCATCGCTATATGGGTTTTTAGATGGTGGCTCATGGCAGCACTAGTTTTGGTGGTGTTGGAGGTGGTAGTCTGGTTGTTTTATGGGAGTGTTAATGGCTCAATGAGCTTGACTGTGGTTATACTTGCTGGTTATTTATTTATTTATTTATTTTGCAGATTTGGTATTTGTTTTCTTTGCAGATTTGGGTTTTTGAGGCAATTTGAGTTTGGGTTGATTCATGGTTGTGTTTCTAATTAAAATTTTAGAATTTCAGTTTAGGTTGTTTCTAAACTTACAATTTTCAATTTGTTTTTACCCTTTACCTTTTTTAAACTTACAATTTTCTATCTTAAATGGGGTACAAGTTTTCTTCTATGGAATCAGACTAGAGTGCTGGGTAGGAAATAAAAATTTTGAGAAGTCCAACAGATGCCAGAACCCAAAATAAGGTTTGCTCTAAAATTTCTTATGCAATTTTCAAATTAAATATGGCCTCTTGTTTGAAGACATGACAGTTGAAACTTTTAACCTATAAATTAATTTCCTGAGTGCCACCACATTCAGTTGCCATTCACCAGTTTTCATAATCTAAGTTTGTTTATTGCAATATGAGTACATAATGTATTCTAGATTTACTCTGCTAGGCCTATATACATTTACTAATTTGAAGAAGTTTTTCGTCCATCTTCTGTATCACTACCGATGTATCCTTGCACATAATGATGATAATTTGAACCTTTTTCACTAATCTCATATAAAAAGATTGTTTAGAGTACCTACATGTAAGAACTTTTGAAGCTACAATTGGTTAGATGGTTGTCGTAGGAATAATTTTAAAAACTCACTATATTAAGATCAGTTATATATTTATCACAAGCTTTCTTTTATTAGAGTTAGGTAGTGATGTTGAATATTTATGTTTCTTCGTAATAACTTAGATTTCTCTATGGCCACATAGTGTAACTTTAAATATTCACTCCAGTTGATGATTCATCGTTTCTCTCTCCTTTTTGGCTTTTGGAAAGTGCTCTGCTCGCCCCCCACAACACGGTTTGGGAAACATGCTTCCTTTTAAATAAGATAAAATGCTCATTATCAGATATCCTCTCTCACGTAAAGATACCTTTTCCTCTAAATAAAAAGAAAAAGAAGAAAGATACCTTTTTCCTTGTGAGTTGCGAGGCATAGAGTGTACTTCTGTCCTCTTTTATCTTTCTTCTTTTCTTTTATCTTTTATCTCTCTTTTTTCTTGTTTTTTCTTTAAATGCTATCAACTATTCACCTCGGTGCTTCTTTGCAGAGTAGAATGTTGTACTGGTATATAATCAATATATATTAATAGCCAAAACTAAAAAAAAAAACTATTTAGATTTTAGTTGGATTCTTAATTTTATATCACTTGTTTCATTTAATTTTAAATTTTGTACCAAGTAAATTATTGAGTGTAAAAATCAAAGAGTTTAAATCGAATTAGATTTTAAACTGGATTTCAATTGGAGTCCACTTCTCTGCCACGTGTCTTTCTAAGCTTTTAATTTTTTTGGCAAGTGAATTATTGGATGCAAAAACCGATGAGTCTAAAACTAATTAAATTATATATATATATATATAAATCATTACATATTTATAAAAATTTATGGTTTTAAAAAAGAGTAAGCTAATACCATGTATAATTTGAACATCTTCTTACAAAAATATATATTTGAACTGTATAATTATGATTATTTTTAGTTGTACCCGTGTACATGCACCGGGTTATACACTAGTTTGTTGTAATGAGCAATTGTGCTTATCTATTTTCGAAATTGGGAGCATGACAAAATCTAAGAGGGGTTACATAATTTTATCCTACATGACATTAATTTGCTACCTACTCCAGGTTGAGGAATATAGCTATTTGCGGAAATTTAATGAGATTTTATTTATTTATTTTTTCCAATTAAACCTCATTCCCCTCCACTTTAGAGAACATATCTAAAAATTAAAATAAGAGCAGTAACCTGGAATAAAAGTGTGAAACATGTGTGTCCTTACCAGTAAGTTACACATACAATTTTTATATAATTTGTGTGTGTACGTGTGTATATATTAACATATATCGATCGGTTTCGGTGTGGGTTAGTTTAATCTATGTATATATATATATATATATATTATCGACGCCTGGCCTTAATCGGTAGCGGAAAAACCGCCGCTGCCGTGGGCCTTCGTTCAACCACCCGCCGTGGCGACAGCTCCCATGCGCGTGGGGCCCATTGGAGGCCCCTCTCGATGATGGTGTTGTTCGCGTGGGGCTTTGGGTGCTCTCTCTCTCTCTCTCTCTCTCGGTGGTGAAGGGTATTTGTCTACCTTTGGTTTTATGGCAGGAATCTGGGCCAAATTTTAAGGGGTTACCAAAGGTGAGTGGAGTCGCCACCAATCATTAGGTTTTTCTAAGTTGTGATTGATCACCTGTTTCTAGTTGATTTTATTACCAATCCTAGGCTAAGAAAAAGGGCATTTTTCCTAATCTAATGTGGATGGCAAAAAATCTTGATTCTTGAGTCTGGAAGTTTGGTTACGTGTGGGGAAGGTGTTAGGCTCCCCACAACGCCTGTCCAAGGACAGTCCTTTGTTTTGATAAAACCTTAATTTTTGAAGATTGGTAGTAAAAAACATGATTTTGGTATTGGCTTTCGGGGCTTTGCATGCATGGGGGCTTTGAGGTTTGACTTTTGAATAGGTGTGGTCCTAATCTATGCTTTCCTAAGGTGTTCGAGCAAAGTGCCAGATTTCCACGGTGAAAATCCTGGCGACAAGTCACCTTACTTTCGCAGTGGAAATTAGGCATTGTTTTGCCTTAGATGACACAGACTGTGACAATCACACTGAAAGGGGGGAGCAGGTATATATATACATACATCATGTACAATGCAAGAACACAGAGCAGGAAAGTAAATGCCTACATCCCTAGAGCATGGCCCAAAATATAGGTGTAGGAAAATAAACATGGGTCGTCATGCTCTAGAGAAGAGGATGAATGGTACACGACATGATATACTTAATACAAACCATCTAAGAGAGAAATGGGGGAGAAAGGAAGGGGGTTTAAAAGAGTACATAACCAAACGGGAAAAACTAGACTTCTAAACCTACTGTACATAGCCGCTTGGCTCATATCGACATGCTTGCGCCCGCACCCTTTTTGCTTGCGCCTGGGAGACCGTGCCCTAACTCCGTGCATCCTCGTTCCATGTGTATACATGCTAAGGCAAAGACAAGAAACTAGCAGACAAGCAATGGAAGGAAAGTGTGCAAAGAGTGTATGAAAGAGGCATAAAGCAGATAAGCGTGATGGACATGGCAAGCATAACATATGGCAAGAGACGAGACAAGCAAGATACACAAACAAATGAGAAAGCAAGAAAACAAACAGGTGAACATGCAAGAAAGCAAACAAAAGGTGGTGTCCGTGAAGGACAAATGTAGGTTTGGATCGGATGTCCATAACTTCATTGTGTTGAAGCATGGACGACACTCTAGCAAGCAAGACTCATGCATGGACATGTGAGCAAGCGTGTAAAGATGCATAGAAAGCCAACAGGTGGCACAAACAAGCATGGTAAGCATAGCATCACGCGAAGAGGAAATGGGAAGGGTATGCATGAAGCAACCGGCATCATAGTGATGCATCCCAAATGGTTACATCCAAATAAGGCCTCATGGGCGTCGGATGTAACCACACAACCACAAACCCGCTAAGGGCGTCAAGCGTGGCAAAGCCTAGAACTAGAGAGGCTAACACAAGCATAAAGCATATAAGCAAGCAAGCATAGACATGCAAAGTAGGAATGATCCAAACCCTTTTGATGTGGGCCTTGGTGTATGGACGATGACAAAGACCATAGGGTTTAGATCGGGTCCTAACCATTAGGCCAAAACACAAGAAAATGCAATAAAAGGAACAAAAGGGCTACAATAGCACATGGCATGACAAACAAGGCCTAGGCCTAAGCACACAAACGTGGCATGGAGCGCACAAGCACATGGGAGATAGCATAAAGCATGTAAAGAACATAGATTCAAGCACATAGGCATGTGAAAGCATAGATATAGGCATAGAAACATGCATGTAAACATATAGAAATTTAGCGTATAGACATGGAAGGACATGAATCCAAGCATACAAGCATGTGAAGACTCAGATATAGGCATAGGAGCATAGAACGTGCATACAAACATGTAGATCTAAGCAAGACATAACCATAGACATGATATCAAGCTGTGAGCATGTAACCCTAACATCAACATAGAGCAAAAAGAGGAACGAAAAAAAGGAAAGCATGGCATAAAACACAACAACAAAGAGATTTAAGCTAGAAACACAAATAAAGCAAGAAATATGCTAAAGAAAGCAATAAATCATGTTATTCAAGCAAAAAAAAGCAAGATAAATGCTAGGAAGAGATTTAGAAGGTTAGGGGTGTGGATGATAGCTAAAAAAAGCTACATCCATACCCCTAAATCCCAAATCCAAAGTGTAGAACCAAGGGAAGGAAGATTGGGTATAAGAACAATACCTTGTGTTGTTGGTGAAGAGAGAAGAATCAAGAGGCTTTGATGTGTTTTTTAGGTGTTTTATGTGCGTTTTTTTTGGTGTTTGGAAGAGAGAAAAACGTGGGGAGAAACCAGGCAGAGAGCAGAAATTTAGAAAAATGTGTTCCTCCTTTGGTCTGAGGGGTCTTTGGGCCCACCCGGAATCAACTTCGGGTCAAACTTGGTCAAAATGGCTAAAAATCTCCAAGAAACTCGGGTTTGATGAAAAACTATGAAAGGTGTTATTTTGTGTGGATTTTGACATTGTTTGACGTTCGGTCAACCCTAGGTTGACTAGGGGCATTTTGGTCATTTTAGCTAGAAAAGGCACTTTGGGTGCTTTGGTGTCTGAATGGGTTGCGTCACATCATTCTGGATGTTCTTGCGGCCCCATGGAGAGAAAATGATATTTTTGGCTTTTTTAGGGTCCGACACGCAAATCGAGGGCGGACAAAAAATATATATATATATATATATATTTAACCAAAGCATTTGACCTTTTTTTAGAGCTCTTACATTTTTACATATCAGCATTATTTAAATAGAAAAGAAAAAGAAAAATTCTGAGACTAATTATTACACATACACTAAATCCTGATGGCTAGTAGGACTCAAATTCCCAAATCCTGATGGACTCAAATTAAAAAATAAAAAATAAAAATAGTATTAGTATGATAGGACTCTTTTAACCTAAGTTAGTATAATTGATGAGCGTGGATGAATTTGCTTTCAATGGAATTTTCAATATCTTGTTTGCATGTTGGTGGAGGAAAATTGTTCTATTAAAGGATACCAACTTTTACGGACTACGTTAACAAAGGCTTTGTTAACCAGCAATGTTGGCCTGTTATAGACTTATAGCCATAGGTTCTGTGGCGGGCAAAAAGTAAGACGGCTTGCGTCAGGCACAGACTTGTTATTTATACCCACACTCTTAATTTTTAAGAGGTGGGATGCTCAATCAACCTTAAATACCCTTAACAAGATGAAAAGATTTTAATGGATGTGCTTGAATTGATTCTAAGTGTAAGTTAATAGTCACAAATAAGAAGCAGCCTTTAAAGACTTATATTGAGTTCCTTAGGTCCTTTGCTTCGAATTCACCCCGAACCTGCTCGGCTATGAGTCTCGAATCACAATATACCCTCACAACTTTACCCTCGAGCTTCTGGACGGCAATTAATCCCGCTTGGAGGGCCTCATACTCGGCCTCATTATTCATAACCAAAAAGCTGAGCCTCAACGATTTCTCTAGTGTAATCCCTTCTGGAGAGATTATAATTCCAACTCCTGATCCCTTTTGGTTAGCTGCCCCATCAACAAACAACTGCCAAGTCTGCTGGGTCGAAACCAGGTTAATCCTTAATCCCTCTTCGGGCATTCCTACCTCCTCAGGACTAGCTTGATCTAACTCTTCGATGAATTCGGCCACCAAACCTGTGAGGACTTGTCCTTTCACTGCCATACGAGGTAGATACCTGATATCAAACGCTCCCAACATAGTTCCCCAACTGGCCACTCTCCCAGTGAGTCAAATCTTCGAAGCAATGCCTACAATGGTAATTGTGTAAGGATAACCACAATATGAGTCTGAAAATAATGTGGAAGCTTCTTCATGGCATGAATGATGACCAATATAGCTTTTTCGAGGGGCAGATATCGAACTTTGGCCTCTTAAAGATATTTACTGACATAATATATTGGCCTTTGGATCCCTTTTTCAACTTGTATCAAAACCAAGCTTACTGTGTGCGGTGTAACAGCTATGTACTCATATAAGATCTCCTTATTTTCTGGCCTAAACAAGATTGAAAGGTAAGCTAGATATGCCTTCAAGTCCTCAAAAGCCTTGTCACACTCCTTGGACCAAGAAAAATCCTTCAACTTATGCAACAACTGGAAAAAGGGTTTGCATCGATCAACCGACCATGATATGAATCGATTTAAAGCCCCCGTCATTCCGGTTAAACGCTGGACTTCCTTTGGGTTCCGAGGAGGGTGCAAATTGTGAATGGCTTTAATCTAGTCAGGTTTAACTTGAATTCCTTGGTGGGGTTTAAACGAAATTTCTCGGAACCTACACCAAAAGAGCATTTGGAGGCGTTTAAACGAAGTTTATGCCTCCTTAATACCGTAAAAACTTCGTCGAGATCCATCAAATGTTCAGATACTTCCTTGCTTTTCACCACCATATCATTGATGTAAGCCTCTACATTTTTGCCCAACTAGCTTTCAAACATCCTCGTCACCATTCTTTGGTATGTGGAACCCTAGTTCTTCAAGTCGAAGGGCATTACTCGGTAATGGTAGTTTCCTGTTAGGGTGAGGAAAGTTGTTTTCTCCTAAACCGATAATGCTAAAGGGATTTGGTGGTATCCTTGAAAAGCATCTAGGAAGCTCATTCTTAGGTGGCCAAATGTTGCATCAATTAGCTGGTCGATCCTCGGAACAGGGAATGGATCTTTAGAGCAAGCCTTGTTGAGGTCTGTAAAATCCACACATACCCTCCACTTCCCTGATTTCTTCCTTACAACTATAATGTTGGCCAGCCATTCTAGATAAAAGACTTCCTTGATCGCCCTTGCCTGCTTAAGCTTCCAAACCTCCTCCTTCATTACCTCGGTGTGTTCCTTAGAAGACCGCCGAGGTTGCTGCTTCTTCGGGGCTGCCTTCGGGTTGACATTTAAACTGTGGAATATAAATTCTGGGTCGACTATCAGTGCTTCATATTCACTCCAAGCAAAAATATTCGAATTTTTCTTCAAAAAATCCACTAACTCTTCCTTCTCGTCTGGTGGGAGCTCAGTCCCAACCTGGAAGTACCTCTCCTCGTCCTCTCTAATAATGATTTTATCCGGCCCTTCACATGATACTGAGGAATCCGAGGAGGTGGGTGGCTTAGGCTGTGATTGCTATAAGGCTTGGCTCGACTCCGAAGATCTTACTTCAGATAGTTGGTGCCTGATTGCTGCTACCATACACTGCTTAGCATCCTAATAATTCTCCAACCTCCTTCTTTAGTGGAATACTTCAATTTTACATGCAAAATTGAAGATACAACCCCCATAACATAAAGCCACGGCCTAGCTAGGATGGCTATATAGGGTGAATAAGCCTCCACAACAATGAAATCCACGTTCACCACCTTTCTTCCCTTCTGCACAGGTAACCTGATCATCCCCTTAAGGATAATAATATTCCCATTAAATCCAACCAAAGGAACATCATACTTGCTTAGGTCATCCAGCTTGAGCCTCAAGCCTTTAAACAAATCTGGGTACATGATATCAGCCCCGCTTCATTGATCGATCATTACCCTCTTAACATCGAACCCCACGATTTGCAAGGTTACCACCAACGCATCATCGTGTGGTTGAATTATTCCCTCCTTGTCAGCCTCAGAAAATCCCAAGATTGGCTGATCCTATATCTTGAGCTTTTTAAATGGTCCTTCTTCCTCATCCCCCACCGACTGTGAGGATATTGTCATGACTCCTTTGACCGAGCCGGAGTTCTTCCTCGGGGCCGTAAAAATGACATTTATTGTTCCCAGGGAAGATTGAGGAACTCCACCTCTCTGAGGTCCCGTTACAAGCTGTTCCCCTTGGCCGATAGGCTGGTGTAAAAACTGCCTCAACTTCCCAGCCTTGACAAGCTGATCTAGAAAGACTAGTAAGGTCTTGCAATCCTCTGTGGTATAACCTCGGTCCTAGTGATACTAACAATATAAATTTTGATTTCTTTTGGTGGAATCTCCTCCCATTCTGTTTGGCCACTTAAAATAAGGCTCGTCCTTGATTTTTTCTAGCACTCAGTAGATTGGTTCTTTAAATACTAAGCTTACCCTTTGGGGTCCAGCAGGGTTATAAGGCACCTGGTTGAAAAACTCTCTCCTTGGTCGAGACGGGGTGAACCGGCCAACTAAGTTATCTTTTCGGTCGGGGGTAAAAGCCTTTACCTTTCCCTTGCCCTAATTTTGATTATCTTCGACCCTCTTGTGCTCCTCAATTCGATCCATTAATTGATGCATATTTCGAGGAGGTTTCATGGTAAGCGACTTCCAGAGGTTGGAATGTGTAGGGAGGCCCACCTTGAAGGTTCTAACAGCGACATCATCAAAGTGCCCATCAATCTCATTATAAATTTCCCAATATTTGTCCAAGTAGTTTTTTAGGGTCTCCCCTTCTTTATAGACATCGAGAGTAAAGAATCCAGAGGCCTTGGAACCCAGCTGCATGTCACAAATCTTGCTCTGAATGCCCTTGTTAGTTCCTTAAAAGAGTTTATGGATCCCTCCTCAAGACCATCGAACCATCTCATGGCGACATGACCGAGGCTCAGAGGGAATACTTTACACATCAAGGCCTTATTCTTAGAATGGATGGTCATCCTTTGATTAAAATGGCTAACGTGTTCAACAGGATCTGTCTTGCTGTTATATATGGTAAAAGTGGGCTAATTGAAGCGACAAGGGAGCTCACCCTGCTCAATACACCTAGAAAAGGGTGAGTGAGATATTTGGAAGAGAGCCTTTCCCATGGTGTCATTTCCCTGGCTTCTCCTTGGTGTGGTCCTAGACCTCTTACGATAATGTTTTCTTCCTGAAGTATGATGGGATGACAACGTAAAAGATTCGCTCGACGGAGTTCTACTCTGAGGCCAGTAACTTCCATCACTCTCAAAGCTAGAACTTTGGCCTGGGGTGGGAGTCCTTTCCTCCCTTATTTGAGTCTTGCGATAAAGTCGTCAGCATAATCAGTCCACTTTCTTCTTGAGGTTATACACCTTCGCTCAAGGTTTACAAATTGGTCCCTACGCTGGGACCCCACGGATTCCAACGATCCACTTCATCTGAGACTAGCCATACTTAGAAGACTTCCAAGGGTACTTAGGAGAAATTCCCATAGACGACGCCAATTGTGGCGGGCAAAAAGTAAGTTGACTTGCGTCAGGCACAGACTTGTTATTTATACTTACACAATTAATTTTTAAGAGTTGGGATGCTCAATCAAACTTAAATACCCTTAACAAGATGAAAAGATTTTAATGGATGTGCTTGAATTAATTCTAACTGTAAGTTAATAGTCACAGATAAGAAGCAGCCTTTAAAGACTTAGATTAAGTTGCTTGGGTTTAGTCTGAGGTGATGATTACAAATGATTTTCAAGTCTCAAATAGTCCATCCTTTCCTTCAGGGGCTTCTTGGCTTTATATAATCAGCCAAGATGTATCTAAGCCCTACATTTGGAAGGTCAGGATTAGATTTCCTTGATACTTGTCCCATCAAGGCTTTACTAGGAGGCTTCTACACTGAGGTATGAGCTGGGTTGACACAGTTCATAGGTCATTTTCTCATTAATGTAGCCAGCTAAGTGAGTGCAGAGTATTAAATGTGGAGGTGATGGATGCTTTATCCATCCTCCTTCCTTTTTCCCAGCTTGGCGACAAATCTTCCTCCTCGCCCTCGGTTTGCATTCGTCAGCTTTTAGCCTTGGTTCTCGGCTTCCTAAGGGCATGTAAGCATCCTCGGCGTCCTCAGGCATTGTAGTCTTTCTGCACTTGCATAAGGTTGCTTGTATTTTCCCAAGGTCATTCTATTGGTGCTTTTCGAGGTTCGCACTCCTTGCCCTTAATCTATCGGTCTATATTCTCGGATCCTCGTCCCCCACAGGTTCTTATTTACCTAAATTATTTTGTTATTAAAATTAATATGGGGATTCTTTTATAAGAGACACAAGAGGTATATTATATATATATATATATAAATATATATATATATATATATGTTGATGGTTAAATACAAGTACATTTCATGTACAAGGAGGGTGGAAAGCCATGTTCATGATTAAACATTCAAGGTACGAATTATATGATTCATGGGCAATTTAAATTTCAATTTGATAATGGATTTTCAATTTTATAATTATTGCATGTGTTGCAAATCTATATTTAAAGTGAGAAGATTTGATATAGAAAGATTTTTAGAATGATGATTTTTTCTGTGGTTAAAATGAATCTTTGTATATAGAAGTCTAATAAATTCTTTTGTTTTAATGGCAACTGAAAATGGTATAATTGAAAGTACAAACATATACGAAAAAAAAAATTAGATCTAAAATTATTTGCTAACCAGTAATGTTGACTTGTTATTGTTTTTTATTTGCATATGTGCGAAGTTTAAATATAGTGATTGTATATTTAAAACTATTATGATTGACCTTTTACAGTATGGTTTTCGTGTTAATTATATAGATATGA